>OZ026617.1:45889919-46377419 GCA_964020975.1 Hermodice carunculata
TATGCATATAATTACCACACATTATAAACCTAAATAATGGCTGCCAAATACAATAATGTACAGAAAAGGAGACTAACACATTCTTCCATTCTACTCTATTTACACGTGCATTCCTTTTTTTTCACATCCGTGCAAAATAGAAAGACCCATATATATATATATATATATATATATATATATATATATATATATATATATATATATATATATATATATATATATATATATATATATATGTATATATATATATATTATGCATATATATTTCATATACTATACAATAGTGGGTTGAACAGACTAACACAAAATCCTTCCAATCTATTGTATTTACACGTGGGTTCCTTTCTTTTACTACCGTGTAAAACAGAAGGACAATATATATATATATATATATATATATATATATATGTGTGTGTGTGTGTGTGTGTGTGTGTGTGTGTGTGTGTGTGATAGAGATTTAAACAAATCACCAAAGAAGCAGGGTGGTCAGAATATGGGCAAGTGTGCATATAATTGATTGAAGTTAACCCTTTAAATGCCAATCTAGAGACTAAGTCAGTTGGCATCCTTGGTATGCTTCAAGCGGAATGCATCCAAAGTGTTGCTTGGGAAGCTATTGACCTTGATATTCTCCCATCTGGAAATATAGTTGTGCTGGTACTTAAATGAAAGGGCTTATAATGGGCTATTTGAATCTAAATCATTACAGTGATTTACTGCACAACCATTGTTGTGATTGTTACTCAAAGAGTTATAACTTTTACATGATCGGTCTGAAATAATAATCACCAATGTTGAACATGCACATTTGTATATTGAGTTACCACTTATTGTGCATTGGCCATTCACACTGGCATCTGAGACATCACTGGACACACACAAAAAAGGCTATTGGAATATCGATTGTAAGATGTAAAAGTAATCTATCAAACCAGTATTGTGCCTACCGAGCCTTATTAAGTTGTGGGCGCCGTAATACATGTTCTAAGTACATGCTGATGAATGTCATATGATTACCTGCAAATGCAAATTCATGGAAAAACAGGAATCACCAGGAGTGGAGTTCAAATCAGAAAAATAATATTTGAATCCTTGCAAACATTATGACTTCATCATAAACACCGTGTAGAACATATCTGGAGCACCAATGGATTTTAATTATATTTTCTATAGAGGTTAATAGACAGTGATTGCAAACGATACAGCATGGACAGAAAAAATAAATTACGCCCCCCCCCCCTCACTGGCTAACGCTTTCTTCATCAGGAAATTATTGGTCGAGCTGTAAGATATTAAATATTAGCTCCATAAAATGTTTTGGAGTATTCTTTTCTACATAAACAAAAATAAGAATTGAATAACACTTTATATATTTTTTTGATCTGCCAAAGTATTATGAAAAATGAAATTGTACCGCAAAGGAATATACCCTTGCCACCATGGGAGCATCACTGGGTCACTCATATTTGGCATGCCAACCCAAAAAGTGTAATTAATAAGTTGAACTCTGATGAGGACTGGACATAAATAGCGGATATCAGTTCTAGGCAAGCACTTGTAGAAACCATACTGAAATGTTCATAATATGTTAGTTGACGAATATCAACAATGTAGGTTGGATAGGCAGGTTATCATGTTTTATGATAGCTCGAAAATAATATAATTATTTACGCTTTGCAATATACATTTTTGAGAGAAAAATGATCACAGCACATACGTTATCAACTTTGTCTTTAAATAGATAATTAAATGACTATTATCAGCACGTGTTATTCTATCAGGAATCATAAGAGCAGATAGCCACTCTGCTAAATCACTGTATGTGCCATGTACATAATAGCCATATTGAAATAAAAGAAAGTTCATAGGCATCGGCAGACATGCTCGAGTCTACTGTACTAGTACAATGAAACACAAGATACTATGCGGAAGCAGTGATGCAGTGGGTGACAATCGGCGTTTCCTTGAACAGTAGATATCATAAATTATCATTATTTTCATCTGCTTCCAGGTATTGCAGTAGGTGATTCTACACTTTAAACAGACAAGATTTCAAGTAGATGACACACTGACTGTACTCTTAAAGCCACCCCCGCGCTTGGTACGTCACATCACCGGACGTAATGCCCCACCAAAAATTAGTCTTACCTAACTAGCAACTTTGTACGTCATGAGGGACTCATGGCTATATGCCTCAGGAAATTATGGCAATATGGGTCATTTCTTAGTATTACCAAGCACATATCCATTGAGAGGCCCATGGGTAGATGAGCAAGATACAGCATATATAACATATAAACCACTCTAAAAATCTATGCAGTATAAGCCTCATGTTCAAAGGACATATTAACATATACAATCAAGCACACGCATATAGATTGAGAGGCTCATACATTGTTATATGTGATCATGATACTTATCGTTGTGTAAATCTAAGGCAGATCACACATAAAGCACTTCACAGCTCTTTGCTTCCAATCCTCAAGTTCAGATTTTAAAATGGGACTATATGTACATAATTAAGGCAAATCAATTGTCACCCACTCGATACACCATAACAGCTTTAGTTCACGATCAATTAGAGCAGTTTTGTACAGGATATGGCTTATTTCTTTAACCCTTGCCATGCCTGAAATTCATCCAGTTTGAATTTTACTGCACATAATTTAAGTTCCAATGGTGTCAATGAAATAGAGGTAATTTTGTACAGCACATGGCTTATTTCGCTATCCCTGCCATTTTTAATTGAACTTAACAACACATAATTTAATGTTTCAGAGTAAACATGAACATGAATGAAAAAGGACTCTACGGATCACCAAATAGTCCCTTCGGTCAGGAACTTGCATTGAATTCTATTCACAGACAAACGCTATCAACCTACACTTATGTCTTCTTTATCTAGTTTGTACATATTTTCAACATTATCACTCACTTGTCTGACTGCACACAACCCCGGAAGACACCTGTTTTATGTCCACAATAGTTTTTGCTAGGTGCAATACCATACCAGGGTGAGTAAATATTGTCAGCAGTGGTCGATCTTGGCATAAGGAAGGGAGTGTCTGTCTCAAGGAGCAACCTATCGAGAGGAATATGTTCTGCTAATTCTGTCACTGGTGGCATCATATTTTCTGCCGTCCCAAAGGTATAGGTTTGTAAAATGCTTAAGGAATTGTTGTGCGCTGACCGACCCACCTGGAAAGCAATGCAGGTGGACAGGATGGGTGCTGGCGAGATACTGCGACATGAAAGCCAGAGTATCTCTCTTAGCATCGCAGCAGTGCACTGCAATTGGAAGTTGTCTTTTCAGACCCAGGCGATATTGAGAAGCAAATACATACTTCTGGCAGATATCTGAAGGATTTGTCGCACGGCAGTTGTCCAAGCCCGCCTTCCCGATAGCCACAACTTTGGGATCATGTAACAGATATTCGGACTCGCCACAGAGCATGCTATAAATAGAATCTGCAAACTTTGGGTGCAAACCAACAAAGCGCCAGGCGCGTGGATCCTGCAGATAACGGGAGCTAGCAGGTACTGCCATATGTGACCGGATTTGGTCACACTACCCCAAAACTGCTGGGGGGCAGAGTTACATCTGATGTTGAGGTGACGTACTTATCCTGCAAGATACTATCAGATGACAATGTGAATAATACAATGGGAATGTCTTAACCCAGGTGCTCGAGGCGGCAACGGCGCACCAGACACCTCCCAAGCACATCCTCCTCACACAGGTCCAGAAGAAGACACTCACTTCCATAGCATGCCACAGACTGTACAATAAACAAAACAAAATTGGCAGTGGTGGCTGTCCATAACTGAACCAATACATCCGACATGGAAACTTTTTGTAATGGAACACAGCCCAAAATAGGATGGATTTCAAGTTAACATATATCAATATATACATATATACAGGTATTAAAAAATTAAGTGGCATATATGTACACATTTCAATGATATGAAGTGGACTGTCGCTTTTGATTTCATATCGACATGTGATGGTGACATATAGTGCTGAATCTCAAATGCATTTTGTGCTTATTTTACAGGATTTCAGAATTAAGCTGCTTTTTCATTCAAAACATAAAAAATCGGTTGCTTATGTTAAATTCTCTGATAAGACATGTCTGACGTCCTTGGCGGCTGGGACCCAGCTGTAAGAGCACTTCTCCCAACACATAGGTAGTTTTTACTCCACACTAAGGACGCCAGACATGTACATTTCTACTCAGTATGCGCCCTTTGTTAATGATATTTGTTCTTTACTAGCTATTCAATCTGTTTGTTTACGTTTCTGCAGAAAGTTGCTTTGACGCATTGAGTACATTTTGTTTTCCTCAATTATGAGGTCACCTTTCTTCAAATCTATAAGGAATTCAAAATCTGACGTTTCATCTTCATTGTAATCTTTCAAGAATTTGATTGGGGGGGGGGGGGGTTACCATGCTCTTTTGCGATACCTGTCACCACACCATCACACCATTTTAAACAGCCATCCATGTCATCCAGAAATCTGTGTTTAATTTGAAAACCTATGAGAAGGCGGGCATTCTCCATCAAAGTTTTTACTTGTGCCCGACTACTGTTAACTGCTCTTTTGATTCTGGCCTCTTGAAGTTGAACAATTTGTCTCCGTTTTTTCTAAGCTAATATCACTGTATCTTTTTTTGCCGGTGTTACTTCTATATATTCTCGTTTCGTGGGGCAAAATCAGAAGTTGGGTTCAGATGTACAATTTATTTTACTTTTATTTGGTTTCAATTTTTCATTTGAAAATGTAATTCGTTTTTGTCCACTGTTTTGGACTGAAAAAACTCTTTGGGGCCTTTGGATTTCAAAACTTGCCTGCGTTATATTTATTAGGGCGCTTCATGAACTTGATTTTCATTTAATTTTTATGTTCAGCTTCCATTTCCTCAACTGAAGTCGAAACTTTATCCATCAAAGCAAATCTATTTGTTGCCACAACTTTGCACTCAGTTTTCTGGATCTCCACCTCTTCTTCAGTCATTTGATTTGAAAGTACATCTTCGTGCTTTTGCGTTCTGATCAATTCACATCTGTGTCTAAACTTTTTTCTTGCAAGGCAGGTGCCTTTGACCTGGCGTCTTCGAAGAACTTTTTTTCCTGCTGGGGACTTTGTTTCCAGCCAGGAACTTGTTTTATCATTTGCCCGCATAGTCAATGTTTCATAGAGCACAACAGACCCTGCAGGTTTTGCCCGCATCAAATGATCTAAGAATCCAAAATCTCACTCGGAGACAACATTAGTTACCGACATACTTTTTGTTCGTTGTTTCAAACATTCATCCCGCGCCGCATATTTTCCTTCTGGCAACTAATCTTGCGCTTGTCGCGCAAGAATAAACAATGGGCCATGCATTTGGAGTTCAACAGCCTGTACCATAAGTTCATCTAGCTTTTCATCTTCTGTGTCTTCAAACAGCGACCTGTACAATTTGTCTCGATGGATGTCTATTTCGTTTTCATCAAATAGACATTCACCAGTCAAGAGGTAAGACTTCTTCACACCATCGTTCAAATACAATTTTCATTTGATGCAAATAGGGATTCATATCTTAAATAGAATCTGTCTCGTTGATCATCCGCCAAAATGGACCTGTAACAATCTTGTCTGTAATTCCAAAAGCACGAATCCTTGCAGTGTTGACTTTACTATGTACCTCTTCCGTCACTGCTTGGAGAAGTTGTCCGTTGATGGCCACTTGTCGAGAAAGTCAGCAATATGTTTTCTAGGATAATAAACGGCAGCAACATCATAGAAAATAATATTGAATCGATTAACTATAAACGATTCAAGGTAATATTGCAGATTTTTCCCATCCAGATGCTACATAAAATGGAATTCAACGCCTGCTTCCTCACTACCATGAGAATGAAAAGATTTTTAAGCTGTGCGCACTAAATGTGCAGGTCCAGACCCGCTTCCTTGAGAACCAAAAAAACTTTGGAAATCCCATGCATATTAGCAATGTCTTCAAAGGCTGGCAAATTTTTGTCACATTCAGTTGCAAAGTTAACTAAAATGTGCATTTTACAGTAGAAATTGAAAATTCTGAAAATATCTGTGCAATTTTGAAGTGCTATCTCTATGTACTGTGGCACCCTACTCCGAAAGGGGTGCAAAACCGTTCAGCACTTCATCACCAACTTGCTAAATGATGGGTCTAAAGCATTATATCATGCAATAGACTTTTTGAAGTTAACTTTCCTACCTTCAAGTCTGTCAAATTTTCAATCACAAGTGCCTCCCGCTGTGCTCAGGTAACATACTAAACTTACTTGAAAGGAGACACTGTGTAAAACTGAAAAGAACATCCACTTTAAACATGTCTCAACAAATGTGCAAGTTACTTTAGGTAGCGGCATCGTTGTGGCGTAGAGGCCTAACTTTCCCGTATCGCAAAATGGGTTTTTATCATTTCCTGAAAGCACAATACTTGAAGTATATTGTCACCAAAAATCAGATTAAAAAATTAAATATCTATATGAGAAAATTGCGTTTAAACTTTTGGAAGTTTAGCTGTCTAGTACACGGGCTGGTTTCTGTTTGTTTGGATATGGTAATGTGGGACGGTGTTTTCGCAGCAATCCGCGATCGTCCATATACCTGCAAACGGGAAGGGGCACACGACCGTCGCCCAGAACAATGGCGGCACGCTGAAGTGGAACGGAGCTGATTAGGCGACAGAACCGATTAACGTTATGTAAACAGGCTGTTCAACTATGTAAAACTGGATGACTTTCATGTTTTTGGGGTGTTCCTATTTGTGATACGAACTTCGGGATGCGTGATTTCTCCAAATGGAACATAAACGATGCTGACCTCGGAGTCCTTTGATCTTGGTTTGCGATCGAATACCGATACGCAACACCCGGAAACCATTACCGTGTTCAGCGAAATTTAACAATTATGCTGGTGTCCTTCATTATGTTGAATTTCATCATGGGTTTCCTATTTATTGTAGCATTTCATTTGAACATGAAACATTGTGAGTTCGGTGGTTCTCTGGTTCAACTTTGGTGGTGCCAATGTGGCATTCATATGATATGTGTTCGAGCTGACTAACTTACAATCAGTCTCCGTTCATGTTGACACAGTGACAGTACAGTCAAGAGCACAGAAGGTGTAAAATCCAAAAAGCAAATTCAGAAAAATGCCTAAAGTGAAAAAAGAAACTAAAGCCCAGCTACGTAAACGTCAAGCAGCCGAGTTAGTTGCAGTGGGAGAGATGGCACTTACAGACGAGATTACGTAACTGGGGTAAGTATATGTGTGTTTGTTATTTATTTGTTTGTTCTTTGCGTAGCATTGATATGACCATGGATCGTCGATATTATGACAGAGAATGAAAAGTAATATTTCTGTAGGCCTTGTTCTATCATATTACCGTAAATGTTTCCGTTCTGGTAATTGCCCGTTGAAACTAATACATCAACCATGTCAACGTACGTATGTAAGTTCACATGCAGAAGATTTTTATTTCATCAGTCCACTTTCAGTTGACAGCTATTGTTTGGCTCTCGCAAATAATGAATATGGACATTTTCAAAAGGTTGTGGATCATGCCGACTTTCTCTCCCAGTTTTTCCATGGATGCACATGGGAGCAAATATACAACATTTCAATATTCAACAAGTAGCCGGAGCTAGACGTAGGACCTATTTCTGATTTTCAGTATTTGCATGTATCAGCACAGATTGGAGTAAATCTTGGAGTTTGAGTAGTAACTTTCAAATGTTCCCTTCCAAATAAATACAAGGAGTTCCCTTCCAACTAAATACAAGGAAAATGGTATTCCGAAAATTGCATAAAGCCCCATCACATTCGGATAAAATATGACCAGCAGTTTACTTATCATTTTGAACACGTACCCCCCCCCCCCCCCTCGTATCGGGAGAGTACATAGAGTCCCATGACCAAGGGAGTTTTTTTTTTTACAACACATGTGTAACTAAGTGTTATAATGTCAGTTTGGCCCGTATTGTTACTTGGACAGATACTTTTATTAATTTTCTTTAGTAGATATGACGGCCATGGATTTGTGACGAGTTTGAAACTTGGCGTTACAGCTCTCCAGCTGAAGAGAAACATGGCGCTTAGGAAGATAAGATTTATTCACTACTGCTCATGGGCTAGGAGTTTGAGAGTAAGTGCCAGATAGCAACACTTGAATTATTTTCTGATTATCTGGAGCAGTTGTCCGAAGTATATAATTTTCTGCAGCATTTATACAACTTTCGATCTTTTCACCAAGTTGATAGTTCAGAATGTTACCCAAATTTGTCTTGTAGCAGGGAGCTTCTAGAACATGTCTCTGCTTGTCGTAATATTCTTATGGGTTGTTCAAAAATGTAATGCAGTAATTCAATAATGCAACTTAGCATTTTTACATTCAATAAACAAAATGGGGGGGGGGGGCAGTTAAATTAACTAGTCATGTTGTCGTGTTTTGTTTTTGCAGGAAAAGGAAGTTGGTCCCGAAGGCTGTCAGTTCTCCTACCCGGCCCAGATCCTGGCATTTCTGCGTGCTATGCTGCCTTCACAGGTCAAGGGGGAGTTCCGCGAGTCGGCGTACAGGGTTGAAATGGCAGAGTTCTGCAGGGCTGTTTGTACCAAGTTGGATTAGAATACAGTGAACTTTTCTCATGACAAAGCGATAAGAACATGGACAAAAAAAGTTTTCATGTCAAGTTGGATTAGAATACAGTGGACTTTTCTTACGACAAAGTGATAAGAATATGTACATATAGTTTTCATGTAAATACAATTTGTAAATATAAATATGGATGTAGTTTATGTTGTATTTTTTTCAAATTGTGCAGCAAGGTCCTTATTTTCCCAGGCCATATTATTTCAACTGTAGCATTACAAGACCAACTGAAGCTTTTGAAAAAATAGATTTGACTGGACTACGGCTGATGCATTGCCTGACACGAACGAAGTTCTGTGTATGCCACATACAGTAATTATGTGTAGGAGATAAAAACCAGAGCTTGGTCTGCCGTATGGAAATCTATATACCCCTCCCCTTATTTGCATGAAATAACTTCTCTGGAATAATGTTGATTGTTCATTACAGGTCTGTCACATATTTAGAAATGAATCTTGCCAGTCATTTATAATTCACAATCTAGTGCTACTGTTTCTTAAAATGTAGTCGTTACATATATATGTATATATATATATATATATATATATATATATATATAGTGCTACTGTTTCTGAAAATGTAGTCGTTACATATATATATATATATATATATATATATATATATATATATATATATATATATATATATATATATATATATATATATATATGTAATGCATCCTAGTTGGAAAATGATTCATTGGCTAAAGAATCAAGAAAACAATCAATGAGACAAACAACAACAAAATATTTTATTCAACATAAGCTGGCGGTGGGGGATGGACCGGGCGTACATCCTCGGGTGGCAAAGGGTCACACACCAGAGCCTCCTCCGTGCATTGATCCACGTCCCGGGGCTGGACCGCATCGCTCAAAAGCTTTCTACCTGTTGCACAATTTGCCTGTAAACTGACTGCGTCTGTGTCTGTAGTCTGTTCGTCTCTCCTCTTTGCCAGTAGTTGCTTTACACTCCCTTTCATCCGCTTCTTCGTCCGTTGATACCTGGGCATTTTTCAGTTTTCGTCTCCTCCACTTCCAATCGTAAAAATTCTCCAAGTTGACTGTAGGTTGTACTCGCTCAAAGCTTTCCAAAACACAGCAGGTCGAAGTACCAAACCATCGCCGTAATAAAGGCATTTTTGTCTTTGATCGGAGGTGATGAGAAGTGGGTGAGCTAATCCTGCCAGATGAGTACACTTTACCGAACAAACTGTCAGACCGCTCCCCGCTCCACTAGGCAGTCACCATTTTTAAACAACCTGTTGCTTGGGTCAAGGTCAGGTGACTCCGCTAATCCGCTTACTATACCCTTTCGTGTCGGGCAGCGCGTGTGAAACCAGCCACGCAAAGCTGACTGCATGGTGGCTTTTGAAGAATTTGACTTCAAAAAGTCTTTTTCTAAGCCGCTAAAAAGCCGATTCTTTTGCGGTAATGTCAACTCAAACACAGCAGTTTCTTTGAACTTGTCTGGAGAGTTAGCTTGGGCTGGGGAAACAGCATAACTGCATAGCCACAGTTATTCGGTGAAACAGCAATACTGCATAGCCATAGTTGTTCTGTAATCATTATCGTAATATTATGTTAGGTTCCAGCTGTCCGTTCTCAGAGTTACCAGGGCCCGGGTACAAGAGCAACCGGTTGTCAAAGTATTTCTAAAACCTGACTTACTAGCGTAATTTTAATCTGGCTGTTAGGTTGTGTCTGAAACAGTTGCCATTGTCAGTTACAAATCCAAATGCGACGCAATACTCTGGAAAATCATGCACGTATTTGTGAACGCTATTTTGAACATGGTGCATTTCATTTATGGGACAGTTGCACAAAATTACATTTGATTTGGATATCAAGGTGAATCGCGGCGACTTGTTTTCAGAACTGTTTGCAATGTGCACAGATGAAATTGAACAAGGTGGAATTAACATAATCAAATGTATCCATATTTGCACAAGATCGTATTCGATCTCAAAATGCTTGGCACATGGTCTTGTTTTGTTAATTGACAATGGTTGTTGGTTCATGGTTCGGCTAGCAAATATTTTCCTGGCTAGGATGCATAGATACTAAGAGGCCCAATAGATAATATACACCATGTAACAGCATATATCATATCATTATTGATGCTCTGAAATATTTGCAACATATATACTTTTCGTTTTGTATATTATCCCCCCCCCCGATCGTCCCACTACTATCTTCATTTTCAAACATTTGGTGTAGAATCCATTTTCTGAAATGGCAACCAAGCTCGTGTGGGTCCCTGATTTGATACTTTTAAGAGGTAGTATCCCAAATATATGTGTAATTAGTGCTAAAGGAAGGTTGATTTGTCAAATGAATATATTTTACGGTACAATATATAATGTGAGCATTACCCAAAAAATGTAAATGCGACGCTTGAAGTTACCAAATTTGGGTGGCGGTGGGCCGAGAGCAGGAATGTTGTAACAGACGTCAGGCCCGTAACCAGCCTTTTGAAAAGGGGGGTTCGTTTTGCAATGATAAAATGACATTGGCGAGCGCCGAAGGCGCGAAGCCCTGCTAGGGGGGTCCGGGGGCATGCTCCCCCGGGAAATTTTTCAAAAAAGAACCCGTAAAAACAGCATTTCCTGCAATCTGAGGGGGGTTTTGCCCTTACTTTCTGTCTTTCATATATGCTTATTTCACGGCAAAAATATTGAAGTGATTTACTTCAGTGATATCTATATATAATACACAGCTTTGTATAGAAAAACTTTAAAACTACACGATGAAATGCCTTGAAATTCAGGCCACGTGTTACCCTGGGCCCCCTGAGCGTGGTTTTCTCACCGTTTTTCATTTCGTTGGGCCAATCGATAAATGTCGGCAATTAATCGATTTTTAGGGCAAATCTTTTGTATTTTGAATGACGTCATTATATAAGGCCAAGCGACGTAGATAGAGAGCCACCTAGCGTTCATCGCTGCGAGTTGTTTCTGACGTCTACATGTAAGCCTAGGCCTACATAGGCACTAGGCCCTGGAGCTCTACAAGTCTACTGAATTTGCGTGCATAGCCGATCATTGTCCACATAATATACATTTTCTTGCATAAAGTTAGTTTTTTTAAGTGCAACATTAATAACTATCTTTCATTACTTGGTTTCATTGACAAATTCAATTTATTTGCATTTTGTTTGATGAAAATGTAGGACCTATGTAGGCTAAAGGTCAGTTGTAGGGCCTACATGTAGGTCTATGTTATATATAGGCCTATGCTTCTAAAATAATTTTTGAAATTCCACTTGAAAACAGTAAACGTGAACACTAGCCGAAAACGCATTTTTAGCCGCCTGACGTGTAGGCCTTAGGCCTAGGACATAACAGAAAGACCCCCCCCCCCCACGCAATCTGACTTTGGAAAAAAATGCGGGAAAACACAACTTTCAGCTTTCCATTTTCCATGTAGGCCTACAGTGGGAGCGATTACAAGGACTTAATATTAAAAATAATTAAAATCAATATTATTTGGTTGTACAACTTTGAAATACAGTCTTCCATGAAATCTTGAAATGAGTGATTCTTAATATAGATCTACCTGTAGGCCCACATGTAATTTTGTATTTGTTTGAACGCTATAATGATTACCCCTACTACTATCAGAGATTTTATTTTTTGTCTTTATTTCCCAGTGAATCAGCCTACATTACAATGAATGTTATCAAAACGGTTGATCTTTCTTTCAAAAAACCCGTGATTTTCACGGGTATACGGCTAGTTCATTATAATTCTGATGAGATAGACTATCCCTTTAGATTAATAAAGTATAATACTACAGATATTATCAATATGAATATGTACTTTTGTGTGTCCCAGACTGCCTTGTGAATTTTGAGATACATTTCACACACATTGACAATCACATTGCTGTCACATGTACCGAGGACAGCTTATGAAGAAAATTTTTTTCTAAGTTTTTCTCAAATTAACACAGTAGTTGTGGCTTCCACCATGAAGAAATGAGTTATGGCTTCCATCGTAAAGAAAAGAGGCTATGCCTTTCATCATGAAGAATCAAGTTAACACTTTGCAGTCTGAGTCCGTATATATACGGACCCTCAGTGATGATACAATATCAATATAACAATTTCATATTTGTATTCCTCGTGAAAAGACCTTTCCAACGAATACCAACATGTCATGTCTACCACTAACGGTAAGTCAACAGCTTTCCGCGGGGCTTTTAATCATGTAATGCACGAGACTGGATCAACAGTTTTCAAGTTTGTGTCATGCAAAGTGCACTATATAGCTGTTGACTCAGTCTTGAATACGGGGATGAACCTGAAAGAGTTAAACGTTTTACCATTCAAAAGGACAGCGTAGCTTCAAGTCAAAGCTCAGAAATTATTTAAAACATGAGAAACGAGCTCCACAATCGTGAGTATATTTTATTTTGAAGAATATGACGTTTTAAATGATAAATATCTATGAGGCAAAGCGGCGATATTAAAAGGGCGCCAATGATCAACATTCACGTCACCTGTGTACTAGGTGGCTGGCTTTAAATAAGTTTCACAATGTTACTTGGGGAGGGGGGGGGGTTCGTTTGACAAAAAGGGGGGTTCGATTGAACCCCTCGAACCCCCCCCCCCCCCCCCCGGTTACGGGCCTGAACGTTGAAGTCACCACCTATGAATTAAACAGCAGCACTGGGTCAAAGGATATGGACCACCTGCTGGGTCCAAGACGCGGAGCTTGATGGAGAAGATTGCTCTAGTGGATACAGGTCTGAAACTGCCGGCGGGTTTTCATGTAAGGCGCCATAAAAATATATCTTGTTTAGCATCACATTTTTTAAGTATGGCACGAAGGAGGATTTTATTTTATTTTATTTTTTTATCGATGGCTTATTCAAATTGTTACGATGAAGAGCCTTGCTCTCGACGACTCTGACCCCACCCAGGGCTTTATGATGCGTGAACCACGCTTGATTTGAAGAACCAAGAAAACCTATACCTGTCAACATTCAGTGCAGAAATTGTATATACGCCGTGTGTTCCAGACCCCCATAATAATAACATTTTTTCCACCTTGACGGCACATCCCCCAAAAACATGCAGGCAAACGCATCCCCTGTTTTATTTTCTGTTTGACGGCTATAAAACCGAATTGAAGTTCCTGCGTTTAGTCTTTCCCTTCCTCAATGTCGTATTTGTTTCACATAAACTGTGTGACACGAACCCAAACTAACAATGTTTCCTAACATTTACCTTCTCGGTGTCTTTACCTCATCAATTAAACTGTCAAACATGTTCCAAAGTTCACTTCGACTGTGCGATACGAACCAAAACTAACATTGTTTCCTAACATTTACGCTTGCTGTGTTTTTACTTAATCACTTAAACAGCCAAACATGTACCAAATTTAACAATATGTCCTAACAGGTACTTTCCTCGATGCTGCAGTTGCCTGCATTCAACTATGCTATACGAAACAAAACTAACATTGTTTCATAACATTTACATTCTCTGTACGTGCTTTCACTTAATAACGTAAACAGCCAAGCATGTACTAAATTTAACAGTATTTCCTAACATTTACTTTCCTCAACCCCTTAACATACTCTCTGTCAATTCAACTGTGTGACGCGTACCAAAAGCTAAATATTTGCTAACAATTACTTTACTTGGACTCTTCCACTTAAACTGCCAGCCAGTTACGAAAACTAAAAAAAATTCCTTACTTCCTACATCATTAAATGTTAGAAATTGATGTTAGATTTTCGTAAGTGATCGTCAAATTACATTGACAATTCTGATAGTACCGAACATTTCTGAAAATTTCAAACATATGGCTGAAATGTTTTTTCAAATACTGCCACTTGAAATATGGCTCATACGTGTAAACAATAGGCATTTTTATGAATGACCTTCTTTCCCCTTGAAGCTCATAAAATGTGAACAGTCAGTGCTAAATAGAGTGAAGGGACCCCGGAAAATACAATGGGGGGGGGGGGGGGGGTGAACTTTGTCGCAGAGATCTGATGGCTATGGGTATACATAGACACGTGTGGGTCATCCAGATTTTATCACAGAATAAATAGGCACCAGGAGAGGTGAAGGTCACATAATCAGATCGAGGTCAAAGTCCAAAGAGATATTGAGAAAAATGTTAGAAACAAATGGAGGTGCCCTGATTTTTGGCGGGGTGTGTTTTTGCCACCCATAAGAAAACCATCGCTTGTCTGCAGCCTGGCAGTCTGCTACACTAACACTTACGGTAGTGGGGTATCCATAAAATACAAATTTACCTAAACCTAAAATCGATTTATTGCTCAAAAGACATAAAGTTGAAATATTCCATGATGGGATGTTTAGTAATGAATTTGAAAAATTCATCATACAATTTCAGGCAAGACAAGTAAGCATGAATTCAGTGAGTGAATGATAAAATAATCATTGTTACCAATTAGGCCCCATTAAATACTTGTTTATTATCACGGCCCGACATTTTATTTTCCGCCACCCCTATATTTCATTTTATATTTTATTTTCCTTACAATCACACAAGTTTCAAACTTTGAGGAGCAAGGTTGATGTTCAATTAGATCCTGTTTAAGTAAGTTTGTATCAGATCATCACTCTACCGTCTCTTTTGCTCCTCGTGACAGTGACTTCCACTTTGATCAAGCCATTTTCTTTTCATTTTTTTTTCATTTTACTGTACAGTGCCAGGTTACTCCGTCTGTAATTTGCGAAGTCTTTGTTTGCAATAGCCATCCCGAATGCACTTCCTAACAAATTTTGAAACCACAGATCAGGTGGGTTCAACCTGCATGCTTTGCACATGTTCATAACTTCGCTATTCGTGGCCATGTTTTCTACTTAACTTAAAACTAAAATTAACGTATGTTCAGTATGTCAAGATATATCTGAAAGTAGTTTTCTGCGAATCTCGCAACACTTTTCATGTGAAATGTGACGCTGTTGTTACTGAACGCTAATACTGTTGATTTGGAACAGTGCACACGCGTGGTTTAGTTTGTGTGGCAGAAAACACAAGTACCCGGATGTTGATAGCCATTGCCAAAGTCGCGGCAACAAGTGGATTTCAATTTTAAAAAATCTGCAAGCCGTGTTAGGCCTAAATCCCCACCCCCCCAAAATGAATTGAGTAGATTGTCGTTTAACTTTTTTTAAGTGTTGCAAGTTGTCAAATTACAATTTTGGAAAATTGCTGATATTCAGAAGTTTTCCATTCTCGCAAACTGCGTTAGGCCTATTTTGGCTCCGCTGATTTGTTTCATCCACCGAAAACTTTTAGACAGACATCAGAGAAAGGTAAAGTGGCAACTGACCACTCACGGTACGTCTGACCCCGCAGAAAACGTGATAAAAGCGTATGACACTGCTTCCGGTTGTGGAAAACCCCATGCCAAACGGACCAGCGTGCCGGCTGCATGGATAGTCTGCCTGCAAGAAGGGGATTGTTGGAGTGAACGACCTTTTTCCAAGAGAGGAACCTACCGGATGGGTGCAGTCGCGCATGCGCATTGCGCATATACTGTACCCATCCGGTTTTCCAATGGGTTTTTTCAGCGACTTTTTTCCCTGTGTCGTACCCTTCCGGTATTGAATGGGTTTTTGAGCGACTTTTTTCCGTATCAAATGAAAGGCGTTATTTTACCACGTTAACAGTTATAGGATATACTTTAGCAAGTCTTTGCCCTTTTGCCACTCTCGATCAATTAGTTTTTTTACCAACCTTTCGAATTTTTGATAAATGTTATATGTATTTGTTGACAGGTTTAACCCTACATGTGTTACATGCATGTCATGTATCCACCTTTCTTTCATCCCTTTCTCTTTCTTTCTATTATACTTTCTTTTTTCTCTTTTCATACATTCTTTCTTTCTCTTTCTTTCTCATAGAGCCAAATTATTAGATTATTGAGATGAAATAAATAAATTGAAGGGGTAGGGAAGATGCATACTGGTACACTGATGACATATATATATATATATATATATATATATATATATATATATATATATATATATATATATATATATATATATTTATTTATACATATACGCATGTGTGTGTGTAATTTAAATGACCTTCCTTATAGGGACATTTAATAAGTCATATCCCATTTCAAACTGTATAATTTGTCAACTATACAGAAGAATGCCTTGAAAAAACACAAGATTTTATAATGCTAAGAAGGGACATTCCCAATTTTAAAATTCCGAGTAGTTTGAAGATATCAGATATCTTGGGAGATGAATTAAGTTCAACACATTTATATACTAATGAAAATGAATGAATGTTAAGATACATAAATATGAACATCTGAAATTGTGACCTTGTTCAAACTATACTTGTTATTCCCTCTAAGTTCCATGTTAATGTTTTCATTGAGAATTTTCAACAAAATACCAGTACCGGCGCATGTGTATCATCATCATCATGGTACTTTTATTTTAATTGTCAATGCTTTAGTCCACAGAGGACTACTACAAAAATCCAAATTTTGCCACTTATGCGCATTTTTTTATGTTGCCACATCTTGAAACCTATGATCCATACAGATTCAAATTCTCCATGTTGCATTAGTTTCATATCAAACAAAAGTTGTATGCAAGTTATAGTTCACCCATTGGTTGATTTGGAATATATTATATTTAGCCCAACTAAATTTTCAGAGGTGTAATTAAAGTTAAGTCTAAAATGAATAGTTAAATGAAATCACTACACGTACTATTGTTATTTTAAAGCACGCATTTGCTTACTGCATAAAACGTGTGAAAATAAGACCATGGTTTCTTAACAAAAACTTTGGTATTGAATTGAATTGGGTATCCTTAATAAAGAGTTGAGGTATATTTGTGCAAAAATTTACTGAATCATAATAGAAAAGCACAGAAAAATCAACATTTTGCATAAAATGTAAGAGAATATCAAAACCACATATATTAATTTAAAATGAGCAATGCAAGACAAAAAACAAGCACACCAACATTTTCATTTATGTCATATTATTTTTATTAAACCATGTAAATGACATTGGAACCCATTCACAAACACTATATATAGAGTGGAACCTATCACATTTTTATGAAACTACAGAATGATTAATACAGTTCAAGAAGTGTAACAATTATATGTAGGTCTATGCATTAAAAAATTGGGCAGTAATTACATTCATCCCATGGAGTTAAATAGCTGCCCAAACAAAAATTACAAATTAGTCTATCTCTACACTTCTCACTAGATTAGTGCATTCAAATTTTCCCTGAAGTACATGTACTTGTACTTTCGGATCATTTACAATACGTGACAGCACATCTAACAAGTTGTATTATCAGTAAATGAATCCTTTTCTATTATTACTTTCTGGTGTATGATGAGGTACATGTACTTGTAATTCAATGTTCAAATGGAATGGGTGACAGTGTTTCTTCTCTCCCACTATTACACATTGAATTAATGTGGGAGAAATATGGGGTGCTTGTACACTCACTTGATTTTGTTTTGTTAACTATTTTTTCAATCTTCTCTCATAACATACATCTACTTTCAATTAATTTTCCTTTCTCCTGTTTGCAGAATGATGTACTTCCATTTTAACTTTCAAACGTACAAGCTGATGAAGTACATGAACTTGTAATGCTATCAGTTACAGTTGTATTTAAATTTATATTCTAATACAGATGCTGAAGTACATGTACTTGTACAGTCAGTGTTGTTTCTCCTTTGTTACAATTTGTTGATGCACATATACTTGTACCATCAGTCAGCTTTTTTCCTTTCCTAAACTTTGAAGTACATATACTTGTACTGTTTTCCCTTTGTTACAGTTTGATGCTGTACATGTACTTACACCATCAGTCAGTCCTATTTTTCCTTTCATACACTTTGATGAAGTTCATGTATTTGTACAATTTGCTCTTGCCTTCCATTTTTCCTTGTTAATAGACATTGTGACCAATTTTGCTCTATTCTTACATATTTACTTCAACTTTACATCAGTTCAGCTGCATTCATGGGCAAGATTGAAAAGTGCATGTACTTATACATGTACCTTCTATTTTGTTCATTGATGGATAAAGATAACATACATAGATACATGTATGTTATGTACACATAACATCTCTGTGAAGATGTTCATGTTCTTGTACCTATTTTGTTCAGTGATGCATAGTGATAACATACATAATACGTATGTACAAGAAGAGAAGAAATACAATACAATACAATACTGTAATATGGATTGCTGTAGCTTTGACATGTTTTATTTAAAAAAAATACAATTCAATGTTGATACTACATATAAACAACACGTAATACATAAATAGTAGCAAAAACACCACAATAAACATCAATAATACATATATTATAAATCTACAATTGGCACAATTTACTGTCAGTCATTTGTACTTTTTGTTTCCCTACAATGACGATATACATAATGTTAATAGGTACTTGCACTGGCAGTCAATTCCATTAATACTTTACTGCAGGGTAATAAGTAGATGTACTTGTACTCTTAGGCTTAGCTTCTTAAACTTTTCTGTTACTTTGAAACAGGATAGTGCATTACATGTACTTGTACTGTCAGTCACTTCTAATTTTCCCTTGACACAGGGTGATGTGGTACATGTGTGGTCAGTCACTTCTAATTTTCCTTTGATGCAGGGTGATGCAGTACATGTACTTGTACTAGCTGTCAGTTGCTAGATCTACTTTTCACTTGCTTTAGAATGATGAAGTATACAGATGTTAGTCACTTCTTTTCTGTACTGTTAGTCACTTCTACTTTTCATTTGCTTAGAAACATGAATTACATGAGACACAAGATTTTGTTATTTGACCAACACATGATACATATGTATGTAGATATGTAAAACCTCTATTAGGTAATTGCTAGAGTTTACATGTATGTACATGTATATAGTATTAATAAATTCTTTCACTCCTCTGTGATATTTTTTATCATGAAGTATGTACATAAACTGGTCCTGTCAGGTATTTCACCAACATTTAACATTTCATCCTTTTTCAATTTCTGTTTTAATAACCAGCTGCTGAATCTAATTGATTATTTGCATATTAGAAAAAGGAAATGATTCTCTTTGCCAAGCTGTGTAACAGTTGTTTACAAAGCTTGCCCAGTGTGCCCCACATGGAGGGGGAATCAAATCGCACACCACAAAATAATTATAAACTAGAGGATCAGGACTGATCCTGTGCTCAGGTGAATCATAAGTTGACCATTTGAAAAAACTTGGTGGAAACCCACTAGAGCAACATTGCCACCAAGTATAAAGTAAATCTGGCTGACGGTTTAGTTGGAGAAGTTGAAAATATGAATCTGTATCAGAGGCCAATTGATTTACATAGTAAACAATCAGAATAAATGCATTTACCACCAAGTACCCAAAATGCACCCAAGATACATTGCCACCAAGTTTGAAGTTAATCTGTATGTGAGTTTTGGAGAAGAAGTTGAAAATGTGAATTGTTTACCACGGACGACAGAGTTTGAGACTATGGTATCAGCTCAGGTGATATGATCACCTGAGCTAAAAATAGAAAAGTTTATTCCAAAGTGAACCAAAAATAAATGTAGTCGTCTAAAAACACTTATACGATATGGATCATAGTAGTAGAAAACCTTGTTTTTGCTATCTTGGCTGCTGAGAATGAAGAATAATTTCAATGTGAGAAAGTGACAGGTTGCCAAATACTCTGATCTTAAATCCAAAAGCAAAAAAAAAAAAAAAAAAGGCCTTGATGAAAAATGAAATAGAAGGTGGTCTGGTGACTAGTGCACAATGTAACACCATTTAACAAATCACAGAGTGATGTTCAAAACTGGTGAGGGTACTATCAGCCCAGCAATGGTACCTTACATCTAGAATTGAAGGTCCAGTGGGTCCTGATAAATAATGTGCATGTAACAAATTAAAATGTACCAACAAATGCACTATATAAAATTATATTACTGGTATGTGTCATTGAATAATATGCTTCATAGTCTATCACCTCTATAGAATTACTGACTATTCAAAATTTGTCAGTATTGAAATAAACCATTCACATCCATACATACTGGCAAACTTGTTTATGAACATAATCACTAAAAGATCAAATAACTTTATAATATAGTGTACGAAGCAAACTTTGTAAAGGTAGCTACAAAATTTCTTTTAGAAATTGAATGTGAGTGAGAGTTGCAGAATTCTGTGGCCGGACGCATAGATTCCCAAATCTTGCCTTATACCCTGTAATGATGTAGCAACAATGTACCCTGGATGGACAGACTGTATATCCCCGACCAGCTGTTGCATTTTCTGTAGAATGACTTCAGGGTAATCAACAGGGGTGTTGTTTGTTCCAACATGTACCACAACGTTATCTGCTTGAAAATGGAATATTAAAATAAATGGAGCCACATGTGTATGTATATATTTCAATTCTACAGACTGGAGCAGCATCATGTCTCCCAAAACCCTAAAGTACCACGTTCAAATGATTGTGTTAACACTACCTAATGACAAATGTTTGTCCAGCCCTACTATTTGCAGTTTATTCTTATTTGTTTTTTTTTCCTTGGGGGTGTTATAGTATGAGAATGATAATGCAAAGAAGTGATACACTTGACTACTTCTGGAGAACCTATGTCAGTAGACTGGCAGAAATCACCTGGAGATTTTCAGAAAGACAGTTTATATGCCTGAATAAGAAAATGTACAACTGTGACCCTCTTTTTCTGAGAAAATGTTTATATTTGTATGACCCCTATTTGTTAGGAATTAGCTTGTATGTATACGAAATATTTTTCTTTCCTTTTCTCTCTCTCCATTTTTACTATGCAAGGAGCCTATATACCCATAAGCTGAGTAAGTTCTTAACAAGGACTGTTACCAAGTCTACACATGTTGGCATGTAGGGATGGTCCAATTATCATAATCGGCTTATCTGTATCTTCTGCAGCCTAAGAAAAGAAAAAAAAAGAACAAGAGGACCATGATGGTCCTGTGCCCAGCTGACAGGCAGCTAGAGCACCACAACTTAATATGTGCTGTAACAAGACTTGAGTCACTTGATAAACGAGATCAAAGTCATGGTGCAAATAGTTCTCCACTTATCATGTGAACGGTCAAATTCACATATTAAGCGGCACTGTTACATTTGGAATGAGGTCATGGTCACCCACATATTGTGTAAGCCTGGCCTTTCCTCAGACAACCAACATGTGCAGCATCAAGGGTTACGGTCAAATAGTTCTCAAGTTATCAAGTCAACAATAAAATTCGAGTGAGTGGCCCCATGCCCTTTTGAATGGGGTCAAAGCGACTCATATGTTGTCTGAGTCTGGTCTTCAGTAAGGACAACTTGTGCGGGGGGGGGGGGGAGGAGCCCTCTGAAGCTCCAGGGTTTAATGCATTTAAAGGGGCATAAACTGCTTTTTTTCTGTCAATAGAATACAGTGGCTCCTCTCTAAGGCACCCAAAATGCAGCCTAAAAGTGGCCTTATAAGAGGGGTGGCCCCTTCTAGAGGGGGAATATATATATATATATATATATATATAACATAAAATGTTATACTTTCTGCATAAGAATGGTGACTTTTCAAGAGGAGTGGCCTCTGGTGAGAGGGGCCTTATACAGGGTACCACTGCAAGAGATATGATGTCTGTTTTGTTTTTTAGAGGCCGGGGGGGGGGGGGGAAGCACACGCTCCCGCCCCCCCCCTAAATCTGCAACTGACCTGATCACAAGCAAGAGATTAATATGTGTTCCAAGCTTATAATACAACTGTCATAATGAATGCAAACCATTTTGGGGTGATCGGACAATGCAGAGACGCTTAGCAGTTCAAGTTTTGGATATTTATACTTACCAAAATATTTCAAGTATGGATTCATAAAAAAAAAAGAAATCTCCAGTTTGAGTACCAATATCTGCAGAAATTCTCATTAGCTAATTTAGTCTGATGCCCCCCTCCAAAGCACAAAAAAAACAAACTGTGTTTGAGGGTCATAAAAATGTGTTAAAACAGTACTGTATACCTTATGCACAACAATGCAATACCTAGCAAGAGACTTTGGCAGAGTCTGAGTAGCTAGACTGACACCTGAGCATCCAGCCTGACACTTCCTGCTCAGCCATGCAGTGGGAGCTTAGCTTAAACAGTACCACACAAAGGCGATGTGAAACTAGCAGCTTGGGTTTTGCCCAACAACACAAATAACTGTTGAATGGGAGATTAAGAGGTTTACTCATTTTCAAAATCCCGTGACTTTAAAAAAGTAAAAATTAAAAAAAAAAGAAATAAACTGAGATACCAAATACCCCTTATCATCAGGGACAATCCCTGAAATTAGTGGAAATTTCTACCAATTTAAGTGGCTGTCTCTCATTTGGTATTGACTGAGACTAGGAAATATTTCCTACATGTAGTCTCAGGTATTGACTTTTTGTTATTCGTTTTTATATCTGTCCCTTAGGGTCTCATGGAAATGTCACTGGAATGACTATTGAATGTTATACATCTCTGTATAATATATAAAATCCTCCAATCAAAAGAGCAAACACACTATGCATTTCTCAAAAAATCACGCATATCTGTAGATATTATTTTGTTACAATGTAATGTGCACTCAATTTACCAATGTAGCTGAGTTGATATACATTACACCTTGCACATTTCCCAATAATACAGTATATTATCAACATCCAGAGAAGCACTGTGTTTTTACAATATGAAACAAGTCTTCATGAATAATACAGACTAATACTGCCACTGATTTTAACTTAACAACCTGCCATATAAAATACAGAAGATATGGTACTCATGGACAGTATATTGGTAAATATCCAAAGAATATCCCAGCATGTCATAGGTCCATTGTGCAAGGCAAGTATGTAAGTAAGTAAATAAATAAACAAACAAATAAATAAATAAGAATAAAAAGGAAAAAGGAACTGGGTCATCCATGTGTGCATGGTGGCAGGGCGTGGGATGAGGCCATGTTCTTGGCCTGTTAATATTTTCAGCGTGCTTTTTTTTCTTTTTTAGCATTATTTTAGGGGCTTATATGATGATGACAAAGGAGGAATTTTTGTGTTTTTGTAATTTCTCAGTCATTAGTCTTTTGTAGCTATTATGGGACCAGTTTGTGTATCTCTGATATAGATGTTACTGATATACCACATGAATATTGTGTATTTGTCTGAATTGAATTGAATTGAAAAAGGCCCATGATGACAGACAGACATTATCAAGATACCATTACAAGCAAACATAGGATGAGCAGAAACTACAAACTTCATCCCAAATATATGTTAGGGGCCATTCAACAATGTCAACATTTTCCCATTATAACACAGTCAGGAGCAGGGGGAGGGAGTAAAGGCCTTCATACAGTATGCTTTTTTTTCTGTGCATAAAAATGTTCATCCATTTGCCATGGAGCAAATTTGGTCCTGTTTAACATCTTTTATTAATATATATGCAAAATGAACCTCTGCACAGTACTTAGCTCAATTCAATGATGCATTTCAATTATTACGTGTAATCCAAACACCTCTCAGCAATTATTTGGACCTTTTTTTCAGTTTAAGTTTCCCTTTAATATGACTAACATGCATGTTGAAATATACAACCATAACAGAAGAAATGTTTAATATATACAGAATTACTTGTGTGTTTATTTGGCCATGATTCTTTCATACTATCAGAATTAGTGTATAAGACTGTTCATTTACTTGTTTTTAAAAGTTCTTAGGTTTTTGTTGCAGCATTTTGCATGATTCATTGCATCAAATTTAATAAATCAAAGAAGAAATGAAAAAACAAATCATCTGGATTTAAAGGCATGTATGCACACAGATTAAATGGAAAAACTTGAATAATAAACCTTTGTGGGCTGATAATGATTTCTCTGGTGGACAACTACAATATACAAGTATAATCTGGTGGTTAAATTTAAAAACAACTCACCTGGTTGAAAACCTGGTGGTGAACTGTAGAACCATATCACCTGGTGGTCAAACGAGGCAACATTTTGTACCCTGGTGGCAAAAGATGGAACAACAAGTACCAATTGCCCAAACAGAATACATGTATAACTTTACAAGTTACTAAGTTATTTAATGGGTTGGATTAGTTGTGTTGTTTTTGTTTTGTTTTTACTCAAAGGCTCAATACATATGGAAGTACTTGTGTAGTACATATGGTAATGATTCTGTGATAGTATTAAAATTATAGTTTAAGGCAGTTCATTTGTTCACTTTGGAACATATTTTGCAACAAACACATTGTATTATTTTCATGCCAGTTGGTTTATAAAAGGAAATGACTTCATCAAATTTGATTAATTTGAATTACACAGCAAAATACTGTTTAATTGACATGTTCAATGTCCACTATTTAATGTTAGTAGGTCTATATATACAAGTTTTACTCAGTTTGTAACTATTATTTGCTATCTTTATTTCATCTTATCATTTTGTTGTGGGGGTGGGTGGCAGGAAAAATGGAAATTATGTACCAAATGATTGCAAACAATTTGGATGTATGTTAATATATTAAATGAAGCATATTATCTCTAACATAACTTTTGTGTGAACAGGCAGGATTTTGGTGTGTTCAAATGACTATTTATCAACAACATAATTGTCAGTCCATGAATTTCTGAACTGCCATGAGTGAAATATACATTAAAATGCTTCATCAGATACGTCTCACCTTTATTTTGTTGTTGGTCTTAAGGGAAAGTAAACGTGACATGAGCCTTTTCCATTATCTACCTCTATGGTACAATTTAATCTGATGTGTAGAATTTTGATTGACTGTTCATGTTTTTCAATGTGAACCGGCATTTAGCATAGTGACAGGTTTGCATTAAAAATATATGTTAACAGTCTTGTAATATTAGATGAATCCAAATACAGTTACATTTTCAGCTAAAATAATATGGACTTTTGAAATTATTCATCAGTACAGGGTACTGGTCACCTGTTGATGATGGAGATAAAGGCTTCAATCTACGAAGAATAAATCAAAACCATGTTGCATTGCCATTAATGAAAATAATTGATTCATACTTTTAGATTCAATTTCATCTTTGACACAATCCATGATATAAAATGAATGAATTAACACATTTGAAATGGAAACTTTCTGGCATTAGGAAAAATTCGGTTCAGTGACAGTATCACACATGTAAGAAGATTTAATTCACATTTACATGTACCAACTTCAACTTGGATTTGTCTGACATGATTAAAAACTAAGCAAAAGGGTCTGGCATCTTATGCATCATTTTAAATGATACTGAAAAACCAGAATATGTGACTTTGAATTTTGACACACTTTAATCTTGATGATTTTTTTGCCATAATACCTTTGCTTTGGGAAAGTCATTGCAGCAATGGAAAAAGTCGTCAACATTCGAACCCGGAGAACAACTTAACTGGGCCCAAATTTTCCACCTTTGCGAGTTATAACCGTAGATTAGATTATTTGGCATACACTATTTTCGATATTAAGAACTGAAAAAGCCAAAGATAGACCAAATCATTAGTATTATTGGTACCCATGATCGTATGGGAAAAAAGTCGTCGTTACCGAAACCACGGGTCGAGTCGTCAACATTCGAACCCGGAGAAACAACTTAACTGGGCCCAAATCTTCCACCTTTGCGAGTTATAACCGTAGATTAGATTATTTGGCATACACTATTTTCGAAATTAAGAACTGAAAAAGCCAAAGAGAGACCAAATCATTAGTATTATTGGTACCCATGATCGTATGGAAAAAAGTCGTCGTTACCGAAACCACGGGTCAATCTGTCCATCATGTAGTCCATAGAAATACCGTTAATTGGACCTCCAAACGCCAATTTTTATGGCTGTAGCAACGAAGATAACTATATTTCAGGTAACCGCCACTGAATATTACCAAACGTGAACTTGGAAAAAGGTCGTTCACACCAACAATCTCCCCGGAAGTTTTGATGATAACCACTATAAAGCGCATGCGCAAGAAATACCCATCCGGTTGGGAAAAAGATCGCTGACGCCAACAAATACCCAATTGCAGTCTGCCTAGAGCTACGGCCGCGTATCACCAAAGGTACAGCACGCATTGTGATGTTTTCCTCACAGGTTATAGACAGTGTATGTAGCTACAAACATGTCAAACTTAATGCCTTTTATAGGAAAGTTTTCACGCACCAAGCAACGGAACGAGGTACAGTAGTGATCATGTAATAAAACCAACCAAGAAGCCTACACGAAAGGAGAGTCCACTCCCATTTGTAACGAAATAGAGGTGTCGCCTTCAAAGAAAACCAATAAAATTAATTTGTGTGGTTTTGTTGCAGAGGCGTGGGCAGGATTTTGGAGGGGGTGGGTGGTGGTGGTGGTGGTGTTAAAATGAAATAAAGAATGTACCTGCAAGCAACCGCATGCTGCAAAGCCTTGTTAAAAGGATCGGGGAAAATTTTGATATTCGAAGTGCAAAATGGTGCAGTTTAGGGGATAAAATAAATTCTAAGTGTTTAATTCATCAAGATTGAGAAAATTTTTTATTAAGTAGGGAAAATGGAAACTATGAAGCCTAAGATTGAAACGATTGACATTCATTACTTTCAAAAATCCATACTTGTATCATTTTAGCAATTTAAGTCTCTGAAACGTTAGTTATGATGATACCTTAATATAATCATCAGATGTTAATCATAATTATTTTCCGCGAGAATTCTTATGGTGTTGGGCATGAGTGAAAATGACAACACATTGAAGTTAAGTCAATTGACAGAGCACAAGTGACTATAATCTTACACTCATGGAACTGTAGGGAAAAATTGGATGATAATAACAAGCGATGAAAACCTGCGTGCATCATCATCAACATGTGAAAGGAGTGAAATATCATTGCAATATATAAGAGCCAAACTTCAAGGGATAAACTAAGTGCTTTGTTCTTGAAAACTGTTACATACAATATCTGGAACAAACATTTTATTGTTAAAAATTATGGATATTTAAAACTTCCCAGTGTCACTTTTGTCTTTTAATAGACCATGTCAGAAATTTCACCACCAGATGGCTCTGGGGTACTATCCACCCTAGCTTGACTGAGTGCCCACTAGCTAAGCATGGCAGAGTATGGGAGGTGGACAGTCTTTGAGTAGAAACAGGAACTAATCAAGAGAGGAGCACCAATTAAAGGCAAAAAGTGTGATTTGGTAGAAAGGTAAGTACTTGCTGATCAGTTTCATATATTATCTTACAGGAATTTATCCCAAGATTACAAGTTTAGTCACTTGACTCCAATGGGTTGAACCAGCAGTTTACATCACTGGTCATATATTGCTGTGTGTGTGTTGTCTCTTGGCCACACACAATTCTGTGACAAGTCAAATTATGAGACTGTGATTGAAAGTATAATTAATGTTCCATAAAGAGAGACTTTCATAGCCATACATACATTATTTTGAATGTGGAATACCCTGGTCAAAGTGCACATAGGCCACCAGTAGCCTGACCTGAGCCAAGCCTCTGGGGCCCAGCCAGTAGCTTGTATATTGGGTCACTCCAGGGGATAAGCAAGGTGTTAATGCTGCTGTTGTCTAGTTCCTCTGGGGAGTGTGCTTTATTGGTGTGCTGTGTATACAAGACACTTGTTGGTAATGTGTTTGTCCAGAATTACAATGAGGTAAAAACACTGCATACTCAAAGGCAAAGATGAAAAACTAAACAAGAAAAGGAAAAGTAACTTTATGTCCCCTCCAGTTTGAAAGTTTACCTTTTTCCTTACATTTGAACAGCTTGGCTGCCCTTCATTACCTCATACAGTTCAGTTGACAGGACACATATTCAGTCTTGCACTTTTTTTCAGACTTGACGCATATGACAGAAATAACAATTTTCATTCTGAACCTATACTCAGTCTGAGAAAAGAAACACCCCTTCCTCAATGGCCCGACCAAGGATTCAAAACCATAACTGAAAGCACACAAAACATACCGCCAATGCGCATGTCCCATCCCAAAGTTACTTTTCCTTTTCTTGTTCAGTTTTTCATCTTTGCCTTTGAGCATGCAGTGTTTTTACCTCATTGTTATTCTGGACAAACACATTACCAACAAGTGTCTTGTATACACAGCACACCCATAAAGCACTCTCCCCAGAGGAACTAGACAACAGCAGCATTAACACCTTGCTAATCCCCTGGAGTGACCCAATATACAAGCTACTGGCTGGGCCCCAGAGGCTTGGCTCAGGTCAGGCTACTGGTGGCTTATGTGCACTTTGACCAGGGTATTCCACATTCAAAATAATGTATGTATGGCTATGAAAGTCTCTCTTTATGGAACATTAATTATACTTTCAATCACAGTCTCATAATTTGACTTGTCACATGATTGTGTGTGGCCAAGAGACAACACACACACAGCAATATATGACCAGTGATGTAAACTGCTGGTTCAACCCATTGAAGTCAAGTGACTAAACTTGTAATCTTGGGATAAATTCCTGTAAGATAATATATGAAACTGATCAGCAAGTACTTACCTTCTACTAAATCACACTTTTTGCCTTTAGTTGGTGCTCCTCTCTTGATTAGTTCCTGTTTCAACTCAAAGACTGTCCACCTCCCATACTCTGCCATGCTTAGCTAGTGGGCACTCTGTCAGGCTAGGGTGTATAGTACCCCAGAGCCATCTGGTGGTGAAACTCATTCCTGACATGGTCTATTGAAGTAATAGGGTCATTGATCAGGAAAGTATATTACAAGGCCTTTTGATGTTCATAATCCTTTTATCCAAATTTTGTCCCCCCCCCCCCAATTTTTTTAAGAAATCGATACTTTCGCAAGTAGAATTCTAAACTTTCTCAGATTTGAACCATAGATTTTTCAGATGTTTACAGTTTTAGAATGATTAGGAATTTGAATTGCAGTCTTTGGAGTGTTAAAAACGAAACGGTATCCTATTCATTTCCTCCATTTGTCAAATTGTAAAGTGAACCTTTTGAAAATAAATTTGGATTTGAATATCGCTATCATGTTGTGAACTGTACAAGTAGCAAATTAAGTCTAGGAGGGAAAAGTGGAGGGCGAAAAGAATTTATGAAACTTCGAATCTCTGCTGCTGGATGGCGATCTAAAACAATTTTCCAAAGCTAGACGTTCTTAACTTTATACCCAGATGCTAAACTTCTATGAAGCTACAGATACACCACCTAAGACTTAAATAGGAATATGAATGATGCTATTCTATTATAACATTTTGCTGATCAACTTAACTGGAAGTCTACTTTGTGCGCTGAGGCTAATAATCATTACATAATGTCCAGCTGCCAACAAAATTTTGGACCATTTTATAATGATCACACAAAAAAATCCCTTTGCTGTGTTGGGCTCAACCGCACCAATAACGGCAATAATGAAGAAGCTTCTTGTCATGCTAGTACGTAAAGCTGTGTTTTAACTCCTGTTCTTACTTTCTCTCTTTTTTTTTTCTTTTTTCCTTTGTTGGCCCGAGTTGGACCGTTTGCTAAAAATGGGGGGGGGGGGGGAGGGAGTGTCGTCCGAACTCTTTGACCCCCACCCTCCCCCGGCTATGCCCTTGCGTTAAACTGAGCTAATTATTGCGATCTGATAAGGAGCGCGGCCGATCATGCCTTCAATACACATCTCGTAGGGCATGCGTGGTGACTGGGATAGCGGCCCACGAAGAACTCAGCTGTGCAGCGATATTCACGAAAGAAAGTGGGAAAGGTACATGCGCATTGGTTCTAAAAGCCCAACATTATTTCCGTTGATTTGCGCGTTCGTTGCATTGAAATTGGGAAGAAATTACCTACAAAACGGGCTAATTGTTCCCCTGTTGTCTGCTTATCAGATCGCTATCAACTAATCCCATTACTGCAAAGATGATCGACCCGGCGAAAAAGACACAGCGGACTCTCTTTTCGTGTTAGGATTTTGAACTATCCAAGTGTACGATACTGCAAGCCAGGACAGCCATATGCATTGCCGGATCACTCCTTGCGCAAGGAGTAATCCGGCCATGAATGCGGCTGTCTTGGCTTGCAGTGTTCTTCACGCGGTTGGTTTTATTTTGATCCAGTAAATACAGCTATATCGTATAAATGTGTGAATAGATTATGTATAAATATAGCATTTTTTTTTATTTCTGAACAATTGAAATTCACAAACGCACTACTGAAAAGTAGTACCAAAGCTCTACTAGGATGATATGAATTTCTACAAGGGTGATATGGATCAGGTTATCATCCAGTCCATATTTCCCTGTGTTTGTGACTGACAGCTAAAATTACGGGATAAAATGGGGAAAGACGCACATATCAACACCTAGTGATTGAACTCCTGGGAATATGGGGTGCCAAGTGTCACATCAATTTTGTGGTTATTTTAATTCATTTCGTCGACGAAATCGTAAACTCTAACAATTCCGTCCACAGAATTAAATATATTACTTTTATTCACAGAATCCATAAATTTGTCAATTATATACACGAAATCGAGTACGTTTACCAATTATGTCCATGAAATCGAGTAAAGCTACCTATTTTGTCCACAAAATTGTGTAAACCCACCAATTTGTTTACAAAGTCCTGCAAGTCTGCCCGTTTTGTCCACGGAATTGAATAAACTTAGGATTCTATAGAAAATCTACATCGATTGTATTAACAAAATTGTCAATCAGTTTATCAGTATTTACCACAAAATTCTAATATAGAATTCACAGAATTGGACCAATTTTCACGCAATTGTAAATTGTGTGATTCTGTGGTCAAAATTGAGAAGCTAATCACGAATTTCAATTAATTTCGCAGAATTCATTTAACCCCTTTCTTTCATTTCCGTGTGCATAGTTTTAAATTTCGTACACAAAATGGAATAAGGTTTTCACTTTTGTGTGTACGTTTCTCATTTCTTCCATGATATCGACTAATCTTTCAAGTTTGTCGAAATTATTATCACGAAATTCAAATCATCGTATCGATTTTGTCGACAGAAACGTTATTCAGTTCACAAAATCCTACAAGATATATCAAATTTCGTGCAAAAAATTTTGCGCACAAAAATGACACACAGATTCATATACTTACTGGATTGTGTGTAAGAATTGCAAATGAAATTAAGAAATGGTATAAAGTCTTACAATCGTTATTATGGTCATTTTCAGGAGTTCCTATTATGAACTGTAGAGGGTTTCTGTCTCCATGTCTCACAATAAGTTACTTCCTTATCTGACAGGAGGGTGTCCACCATCCCTTGGGGATTGACAAGGATCGAAGTGAACTGCGTAAGCTGTTCTCTGTATCCAGAGCCAGATGTAGAGGGTTTCTGTCTCCACGTCTCACAATAAGTCACTTCCTTATCTGACAGGAGGCTGTCCACCATCCCTTGGGGATTGACAAGGATCGAAGTGAACTGCGCAAGCTGTTTTCTGTATCCAGAGCCAGATGTAGAGTCCATGTTTTCCATTTTGCTCTTTGTTGCGCGTGCGTCAAATGGTTTCCAGAACACCATATCTATGCATGTGCAAGATTTGAATGTTTTGGGGGTTTTTTCTATTATATTTTTTAGCAATTGACCATGGGACAGGAGACTGTCAGTGTTACATCGCAGACTGGCTAATATTGAATGAGCTTTACATATTTTTCTATTATGCTTATTATTTTTATTTTTTTAGGGCGCCAAATGGTTAAAAGTAAAAGATAGACGCATGTGCGAGACTTCTTAGTTTCTGATAACGTCGTCAAAAGTCTTTGATGGTAAGGAATTCTAAGCTGTTACGCTTGGCACGCTAGGGGTTCAAACCGTCATATTTTACCAATTTCGTGGACAAAATCGATTCTAAACTTTTCAATTCCGTGTGTTTTAGAAAATTATGTGGACATACTAAGGTACTTTTTGTTCAGGTACCAAATTTAAAAACTCAACGATTCTGTTGACAGAATTGTATAATCTTAAGATTTCCATGAACAAAACTGTTCTACTCTTACGTGTGCACAAAATTGAGTAGGCTATGGGGTTTTTTAAATGGTCTTCCATTTTTGTGCGCAAAATTGGATTAGGCCTATGTGACATGTTTTTCGATTTTGTGCACAACAGTTGGTTCAAAAAATGGATTTTGTAGACAAAAGACGAAAGCTTTTTAAGATTTTGTGAACGAAATTCAAAACCTTACCCAATTCTGTGGACGGAATTGGAACGTTTAAGGATTTTGTGGACAGAATTTATAAGTTTAAGGATTATGTGGACAGAATTAATAAACTTAACCATGTTGTGTACGAAATCGACATATTTAACAATTTTGTAGATCCCAATTTTCGATTCCGTGGACGAAATTGATAACAGCTTACACTTTTTATCCTTCCAGTTTCCACCACAAAATCGTTAGAGTAGTTTAATTTTCGTGGTGGGACTTTGATTTTGTAATTTGCTCTTACAATTTGTGAATCCTGTTGCCATTCTTTCCACGAAAATGACAGGCCAAGCATTACAACTTCGTCCACGAAATCAATGATGTTACACTTGGCACCCCATATGGAAACTTATGAACGAGTGCATGTGCCATGTCATGGAAGACTGAGCGCAGCGATATGGTATGGGCACAAGTTCAGCAAACATATCCTATATAGGAACACAACCATCATACATCCGTTTTATTTAATGCTTGTATGCATCACCATCATTTCAAATTCATTTTCATTTTCACTCTCAACATTAACTGTTGTGCATCAGAATTCAGCCCTCGTGAAAAGCATTCTATTCTTGCAAAAATAGACCGCAAATATCCTGGTTCATAATCAGTTCCGTCTGCCATTCGCATGGTAACCCACAGATTCTGCTATTCAGCGACAACTGCAACATCATTAAGAGGCTTATCTTCGCTATAACGTTCATGCAAAACTGATCTTAGTAGGCCCACGTCTTGCTCGGTCTTAAAATTTCGTTTGCCTGCGTGTTTGTGAATTTGTTCACCGTGGAGGCCAGGATGACAGAGCGTGCTTTTGATGCTCCAACATCGTCTAAATATGCTTGTCCTCTGCTCAGAACTGAAAAAAAAAATGTCGGAGGCAGAAGTTGTGCCACCTTCGGCAGGCACCATCTTGGCTGGTGTTGACAAAGCGACTTGGTTTCTGGTGCTGACTCCAGGGAGAGCCACCTAATAACAAAACTGATGATGACGACGACGACGACGACGACGACGATGATGATGATAATGATGATGATGATGATGATGATACTAATTCTGTGGCTCTCCGCTTATCTGCCATGGTCCTGTGTGATGCAGGTGGCCCTAGAGAAGGAGAATACAAAAAAAGAGATGAGACGGGGAAAACCATGGTAATTCTCACCAGCTTGTGTTGCCATGTTTTTCGGGACCAGAGCCGATGCATGGGGTCCACCACACGCTCTTCCACAACTGTGTTGGGCCCCAGGTCCCCTATATATCCCCCGAATCGCATCGCTTGTACTTTCTTCCCCCTGGGAGAAAAAAAATTGTCCCTAACACACCCGATCCCCGCCTCTTAGGTTCAGGCGTTTCCCCGTGGGCGCCCTTATAAAGGCTACCACCGTTCCCTCTCCTCCCTGTACTCTGGAATTCTAATTTACCCTGTGGCTGTTTAGCACTATCATGTTACTTCTTTCCTCCCAGCATCTTATCAGTTAGTCTGGTACACTTTTAATACCACTCCTGCCTCCCAGAAAGCCACCCTTAAAACTAAAGAACCATGCTACACGTTGTTCTTCCTGTAAACACCGTCTCTCTTCCAAACCCTTACAATTATAATCTTCGCTGTGCCGCTTTCTGAAAAAAATCTTCCCTTATCTCTCTATATGCATCACACCACAACAGCCAATAATTCACGGTCTCATCTGCCTCTTGACTGAACAACCTGCATTTTACTACTTGTTTTCCACTTCTGTTTGATCTTTTCTAGATTGATTACTTCTGTTCTACTTTCAAAAAGGAACCTGGATCCCTTCCCTCCATCGCAACACACACTTTTTTTTTGGCTTTTCTAATACCTTGTACCCTTTTAATGTACTCGTTTCTCTGACTCCTCTTTTCCAGCCCTCCTCCCAGCCCTCTGTAACGGCTTACCTGTATACACTTTCCCATCATCAACCTCATCATATCCTTTTAATTTATATTTCTCTGCTAACTTATCCATGTCTTTGACCCACACTGTTTGTTCCTTGACCGCAGCACAGTAAACTTTCCTGCACTACCTGTCTTCACTTACTGCTTGTAGATACTCTCAGTACTTTAACTGCGGCTTTGGTAATCCTATATGTGATTTTATTCCATCCTAACTATCCTAGGACTGCTTCCGTTGCTGTACCTTGGTGCTCTTAGAATCCATATTCCCATCTTATTCTGTGCTTTCTCCATTCTTTGCATATCTCTTTCTCCCTTTACTGAAATCACGTCTCAGCCATAATTATATCATTCCTAGTATTGCAACTCAATCCCATAATAACGTCGCTGTGTACGGACTGTTGAAACTGTTCAGTGCCATAGCTTTTATCATTCCCTTCATGCGATTTTTTTCTCCATCTTTTACCTGAAAATGCATTTACCTGTTGCTTTAATCTTGACGCCTAGGTAGTCATACTCATCAACCTTCCCTCTTTTCTAACTTCTGGAATTTGAAACTGCCCAACCTGAAAACCGTGCTGTCTCACACGGTACTCGTCACGGTTTTGCCTGCACGATACCGGTATTACATACCTGGTATTAAATTAATGTAATGTTTTGTGTAAGTATTATATACATGTATACCGCTGAAATTCATTTGGTAACGCAACGGTGATGAGTACAAATTTCGATGTTTATACAGTAATGACGTAAGTGTCAAGAATTGACCGATATCATTTCTTTTTGACTCGTAAAAATTACTGCCAATCTGGCGTATGTATGTATGTAAGTATGTATGTATATATATGTGTGTGTGTGTATGTATGTGTGTGTGTGTGTATGTATGTATGTATGTATGTATGTATATATGTATGTATGTATGTATGTGAAAACACAGCCGTGTGTAATTGAGCCGCGTTATTAACGCGCGTTTACCATTTTCTTCTAAACCATTTCGCTTTCGATAAACGACAGCTACTGAGCAAGGTGGATTGTATTGCGAAGCATAAACCTAAATGCAATTCGAAATGCAAAATCTGTAGTAATTCACATTACGTTCTAAAACCTTAAGAAAAGTGCGCTATCATCTAATATTATCAAGTTGCGCAATTATCACAGTCAGCCCATTTGGTAAGAGTGTGTGTCGCAATAGGTAACACCACTTGAATATGGAGGAGAATATTTGCATGTACATTTAGTGGCACCATCATCGTTATCGTGATAGTGACTAATATGATTATTCTGGCCAGGCAGTGAAAGTCAGTTAAAGACTGTACCCACTCCACTGCCCATTTTGCCACGTAGCAAATTGACCCTGACCTAACGGGGCATCTCGTGAGTACTGACCAAAGAGGGTCGTAAAATGTTGACTACACTGAACGATTACTCCTGTACATGTACGGGAATCAGACAGTCATGAAAACCCTCGCAATGCAAGCTGCCAGATGTGTGGGTCATATATAAACATTTCTGCAATATTTTAGTGAAGCCAGTTATTTCTGATAGGCTTTCAATTCCGTTCTGATCTTTTAGTTTCTTTTTAATTCCTTTCAAATTTTCTACTTGGTATGTCTGATTATGTATGTAGTTCAAAGAACGTAAACGTGTACCACTGGTTTACATGGGTATGTTAATTTATTCATTTACTTTTATTTCACGTTCTTACATTTTAAAATCCATTTGCATGGTCTTTACAACTTATTAGGCGAAGACAAGCCGCATTCATCACAAAAATTGCGTGTCCGGGAATTTTAGTGCCTCGAAATATGCCTGATGGTTTCCTGCTGTTTACGCGTTTACAATTCATTTGGCCCTTGAAGCCTTGAATTTTCAAATGCCACTGTGCTATTCTGTATTTTAAATTTCTTCACTCCACCGTGCCGGGAAGTCCTCGGGAGAACAGTTGCATAAAGACATGTAAGCATATGAATTTTTAACTTTCCGTGACAGGCTTTAGGGTTCCAGTGCATTAAGCGCATGGGATTTTTCGTCTGAGTTAGAAAGAGTTAATAAGCCGTTGGCTGATAGATCAATTGTCGCACTAATGTAGACTGACACGTCACGTCCCTTGAACTCCTTCATTCTGCGTCGAGTCGGCGGCAAATGAGTCCAAAATGAAGTCTCCCCATGGTGCCTTTTTATTAGCAGGAAATTCTCTGTCAATGTTCACAGAAGGGATTCCATCGCTTAAAGTTGATTATGTCAAAGAATGGACTGATTACTTCATTTTGGGGTCGACGTTAAGTGAGGCTTTGACATCTGAAGATCGGGTTAAGTGTGCACAATTTAAGTCTAACATGCAGGAAGTTATCAATATCTATTGCACGGCACATAACAATCTGTTGATATCGTTATGGAACCGTAACGTTCGCACATAAAATACAGACATTCACAAGGGAAATGTCACTTATTATTACGACGACAAGAACCAACCTCCAGTTATACCTCACTAGTCAGCTGCAAAATAAACACAGGATGAATATCGGGGTTGGGGTACTCACGCTGGGTCATCTTTCTCTTGTGGCTGTGTTTTTGACGTCATATATGCTCAGGAGAAAATAAAAAAATGTAAACGGTCACATTTGTTTTACATTGGGCCTATTTTGCAGGGTATGTGTGAAAATGATGGTTAATTCATTCATTCCACAGCTTTATCTGCACTTTTGAGACTGTGTAGTGGTCCTGAAAAGGCCCTTCGTTTCTAAAGTTTACGCATGTGGAAGCTTTAGTAGCGGTCGTGGCCTCCACGCTTCTGTAAGAAGGTCTGTCTTCTCCTTGGCATACTGGTGACCAAGTTTGGCTGTCTCTGCTTTTCGGATGTTGTTCCAATGTTCCTCTAAATGCTGTTCAAGATGATTAAGGGTGATTGGGGGGTCATTGTCCCCATCTCTGATGCGCCAAGCCAGAAAATCCCACAGGTGTTCAATCTGGCCAAGGTCTGGAGATCGTGCAGGCCCAGGCAGCATATGGATGTTGTCATTTATGATTTAGGTTGTGTTCACTGAGCCTGGCAACGTGGGTTCCTTTAAATCTTTATCTTGCCGGGGTATTAAATCTGAATGTGTCTGTGTCCACTATGCCACTGTAGGGAGAGTCGCATCCATAACGCTGGCTGGTAAGGGAACCATCAGTCCACGATCAGTCCAGTTCTTCCCAGTGTAGTGATTGCTGCCCACACGATCACGCTGCCACATCCATATTGGTCATGTTGTACAGGCCATCCTTCTCCAAGTGTCTCTATTGGCATGCGGCGTATCCTAATGCAACAATCGTGAAAATCCAGACAGAATCTGGATCAATCAGACTGCATTCCGTTTTTCCACTGCTGCAAGGTCCAGTTGAAGTGCTCCAGACACCAAAGTATGCGAGCAGCTTCTGTTGGAGGCCAAGAGGGATTCGCACTGCAGGGCGTTATGACTTCAAACTTGGTTTCAACAATCTGATTTTCACCGCCCAATTTGATGCCCGGATGTTGCGAATCACGACACTCGTGGCGAAATCTTTGGGTTGAAAGAGAACGACGTCTTTAATTTCGCAAACTGTACAAGGTAGCTATCTTTTTGACTGTCTGAATCAATCTGGTCAATCAGATACCTGTTTTTCTCTCGCATTTCTTTGAGACCTGGATGCGTTCCCCCCATTTCTTGATGATCGTACAAGAACACTGCACCACTGTCATGTTGTGACCGGCCACCTTCAAGGATAACAGAAATCCTTCCTCTCTGTTCATCAGAGGTCAGTCGCCAGTGATCTCCATGCCGAGATATCTTGACTGTCACTGATTTCTCATGTAACTACAGCAAGGCGAGTTAATCCCCATGTGTACCTCAAACGGGATACGCTTCATGATCATTTCTTTGACTTGTTCCGCCCTTATCTCAATTGCAAGCAAACGGGGTTTTTTTTTTTTTTTTTTTTTTTTTTTTTTTTTTTTTTTTGTTTTGTTTTGTTTTGTTTTGTTTGTTTTTTGTTTTTTTTCTCTTTTTTTTTGTTTTATTTTGTTTTTGTTTTTTTCGTTGTTGTTGTCGTTTATTTGTTTTTTGTTTTGTTTTGTTTTGTTTTGTTTTGTTTTTTGTGTTTTTTGTTTTGTTTCTGTTTTGTTTGTTTGTTTGTTTTTCTTTTACCTTGCACAGGACCATAAATGTAGCTTTCATGGTCATGTTGTTCAGGGACTTTGGTTATTTTCTCCAGAATATGAATGTAGGGCAGGCTCGATGTTCTCCTCCCGCTGCCCACTAACATGTGTATCGCGAACATGTTCAGAACTGATATCATTCAATCACACCGCACATATCATCAATTGCAATGATTTTGTGTGACCCTAAACTGACTTTCAGACATATTCAGATTTATGTCAATGAAGCATCACTGTTTCTTTCGTTGTTTTAGAGGAGGCAGTTACTTCATATGTTATATGGTTTTGTCTCTGTCTTTTATATCCGGACTATATCATTTGTTATAAGATTCATGTCGATAAAGTAACTTTGAACATGAACTTTATTTGTTTTCTGAGGATTAGAAAAGTAGCCGATTGGCTAATGTTAATTGATCTCCTTGCGCATATGCAATACAGACAGCTATTTTCAACAATAACATGATGACATTATGATGTACAAATTAACAGGTATTAAATAGCACAAAAACTAACGACATATGCAGTACAAATCCATCATTGATTGCAATATCAGTTTAACGAGATTTAGGAAATCTTTTAGATATTTTAAAGAAATTTAAGGTGGCATCCAAAATGCAACAAAAAATCATATATACGAAGTTTTTGTACCAAATAAAAAGGGCGTCACCTTGTCGTTTGAAGAAAAAGTGTCCAAATTTGTGTCAACTTGAAGAGAGTCAACTACTTCTTTAACCCTTTAAAGTTTGTCTTTGTTTGGTGTACAGCATACACTGTAGTAAAGTAGTGAGTGGTTGTTTCAAAATGATATCCCCAAGAGCAAGATTGTATGTCAAAGTACGAGAGAAGAGATGAGCGTTCAACGCACTGAAGTCCACCCTTAATCTGCTTAACAAAATATTAAGACGTCGAGGTCAATACTGAACAAAGCTGGTTCAGCATGGAAAAGAGATGTTTTAATGACCAGTTGAAAATGATCATTACAGACGATGTTATAATGATTAATAGACAGGGCATTACACATCTTAATTGTAGATGGGATAAAGGTTTTGGAAGAAGCACGAGTTTGAAACGAAGGAAAGAATCGTGCAGATGCATTACGTAAGACATACTCATGTCGCTCCGAGTTTTGAAGAGGACTCGGATCTGCCATGTGTTGAGGACACCATGCGCAATTTTTAAATACGTGTAAATGTAATACACCATCGCGTCTTCAGTAAGATGAGCAGCCAAGAAACTATGCAATTAATGATAGATTTCTATTTACAATTACATAAGTTTTTTCAGGTGTCTCAGCGAATTCAAATAAGTATGTGTCGTCTGCCAAAATAAATATTTTACATGTTACGTCTCTTTAATCATTGATAAAAATTAAAAACAACAGAGACTCAATTACACCTTGAGCTATACCTCAATGGATATCTATCATGGATGAGCTCATGCCGGCAGTAATAACTTGATGCTGCATAGAAGATATGTATGACTGGATCTATGATAACAGTGGATCGTTAGCTCCGTGTTTGTTTCAGCTTTGCAATCAATCCGCGGTGCCGAACACGTTCGAATGCTTTCAAAACGTGTAAAATGACCTTACAAATTTCCTTGTTTTAATCCAATGCGGCATTGATCCCATAGACAGTATTTAATAATTGACAGACTGTGCCATTAAATTTTTCAACCCAAAATTACAACTGGTCAGAATGTCGTTACTTATTAGAAATGTATAAATGCTTTAGAATGTCAAAGTTTCAAATTCTTTTGAACCTGAACACATATCGGGAACTGGTCTTTAATTATTTACTAAATATGATTCCGTCTTTTTGTGAAGTCCCAAAACAATTGCCTTCTTCGATAAGTTCGGAAAGGTTGCTGTATTTAGTGAAAGATTTATTAGCCTCGCTAGAGTTTTCGAAATATAAGGTGCAAAAAGCCTTCACACGTTATTTGGGGGACCGTTTGGGCCACCTGTTTCGACAACTTTTAATTTCGTCAAAAACAGCCATGACATCATCTTCAGGTATAATGATATGGTCCAGGGTATCGTCTATTTTAGTAGCTAAATTCGAGTAAGTCAGATGAGCCACCTTTTACCCGTCGAGATGCAAAATAATTGTTTAAAGCATTGGCCTATTCCACAGAGGAAAAATGTATGGTACCATCAAGCAGTGGAGGAGGTATTGATTGCTTCGGTTTCCAACCACATACTTTTTTCTTGAAAAGACCCCCATTTTTGAGGTTCTGTGGCTTTGTTGGATAATATATATCACAAACCTGATCAAAATAATATCTTTTTGCTTTACGTAACAATTTTACAGTTTCATTGCAGAGTTCACGGTAAGCTTCCCAGTCTCCCTCAGATTTCGATTTTGTTCGCTTTGGCACAATCCCTGATTCTCACGTGGGACCTTAAATAAGACGTCATAAATGGTTTATCGCGCGGTTTGATGGTAGCCTCTGCATGGGTATACTCATGGAAGCTATATTTGTTAAAATCTATTTCATCATCAATACAAATGCATCCCATGGGGCGGATGACAGTAAACCGTGAAGTTTTAACAGAACTATTATTTTCTGTAATCCTACGCGTTTTTATTGTAAGCGCCAGCTTCAAGAAGAGAAAGATTCGTTGTTAACTTTCGAGGGGTAGTAATTTGTACTGCAGAACCAACCCAGGCTTTCTCTGTACATCTGTAAAATTGGTAGAACAAGACTCGGCACGTAATTCATTATGCTGGAGACATTGTCGTTAAAGTTCTGTGCAGTTTAACCATCTGCCAAAACGTTTAACATTGAAAGGCCCTTCTGAAGGACATCACAATCAAAGCCATCAAAAGTGAATGGCTTCCGTCCAACATTTTTTCTTAAAAAGTCTAAGTTATAAAATTGTCCACTTATAATGACGTAGACGACAGATCGATCAGCCTCCCATAAGCTCAGTGGAGCTAGTAGAAACGGGGTTACAATTACAATTTACAATTTACATTGCTTCGTCATATATCGGTTGTAAAGCAAAGAATAAGCGGGTGGATCGCAGGCAGTTGGGATGATTTCCTCAAGCTAAAGCGCACAAAATAGACTTTACGTTATTTCACTCTGCAGCAGCCATTATACAAAAGCTGGGTCTTACCATGCAGAAAATGGTTACTTAACTCTGGAAAACGTTAAATGAGGTCTATAAAAATGTTTCAAAAAATGTTTCAAACTTAAAAATATAATGTTTTACCGACACAAAGCATAAAAACATTATTGCCGAATACGGTGCTAGCTGCAAATGTGTGAAAAAGTACTCCTGATGAAATCAGAATGTGTCTCTAATGATGGCCCAACGTTCAAATATTGAAAAAAAAACACTAGAGATGTCTTAAGTTTTATTCAATATACATCAAATTATTTCAAAGTATATTTGATATTCAAAAGAACAGTAAAATAGCCAAGAATAAAGTCAACTGATCACCATCTTGCGCCAATTGGAAAAAGCATATTGGACGCACGCTGAAACCATTCAGAATAAAATACATTGCATCATTTTTCCTTATGCGTATCAAATGTGCATATCACTTACTCGAATTGTAGAATCTTTTTTCGGGAACGTACCTCTTCTCCCATGCCTGTGTCTATGGCTTCCCTGTAAAACGAAGCATGTGAAGAAATTTACGATTCCAGCCTCTTGCTCTTCCATCTTTCTCTACTCTTAGCGTTTGGTGATTGCATTTTCTTTTTTACTCGAAGATTTTTTTTTTTTTCATTTTTGGACATATTCTCGCTTCCAGGTAAATAATTCTACATTTCCACAAATCAATTGCACTTCAGAGTAAAATGGTTTCTTTACCACCATGTTCACGTAGGTCTGTAGTTCACCGACCTTTATGTATAGGTTTTCTTATTTGCAAAGAAATGCCATTTGTACTGCATCTTTAAACACATTCTCGCTTTTTTTCTTCTTTAACTTCGCTGCGTCGCCAAAATACATCAACATTTTACAATTTCTTCGCCAGCATGTGCACGTGAGCCGATAATTAACATACATGTACATGTCAAGAGCGTATTTGGCAGCAAAACTAAATTGTTACATATGACGCCCAATGTTCCCCAACCGTTCAATGTCAAAAGCCGCAGCTGTTCTGCTTTTCACAGATTCATCCTGCCGTATACGCCAACGTCAGTTTTGAAACAAAAACAATCTGCTTAATCTGTGGGGTTTTTTGGGTTTTTGTTGTTTTGATTGAAAGAACAAAACACTTCAGATCTTTCAGACGATATATTTTATGGGGTCCTGTGTTTGTAGCAGTATCTTGTGAAGTCAATTTGCATGTTATTGGGCTTGTTTTATGTGTGTAACAGCAATTTCCGAAATATATATGTATGTATATATATATATATCGTAATTTCTAGTGGCAAACATACTCTAAAACAGAACAGTGGCGAGTTTGAATCAGCCAGTTGCTCTGTCTGTAATATCGTGGTAGTAGTGTACATGACAAATAAGGCCAAGGTGTTTCAGCCGATTCCTGATTCCTGACAGAATGGAACTATTTGCAATTACCAAAATCGCTAGCCCTCCCCCCGTCCAACCCTCACCCACCTATCTTCACATAAACCTTGAACATGTTTCACCATTTTGGTGTTCAGCTGGAGATTGAGTCAACAGTCTCACGGAATATTTGCATGGTGCTTGAACGGAAACTATTTAAAAATAACATGGAGGCATCATAATAATTCAAATGCACTAAGAGCCTATTGTGAATGTTCTCATGATATAAAATTCATTAGCATGATAAGGCCACCATCGCAAAATAGCCGCTCAGGAGTCAAAGACAGTTTTTGACCAAACTTAATTATGAGGGGCACAATTTTACTGACTGACGTAGCTCATTACTGATATAACCCAACCCACAGAGTGCGCTCCATTACACTACGATAGAGCAACTGCGTCACTTTCAGAAAGCTGCTTTGACATACTAAAATGGGATTTCCTGGGCAACACGTTTCATCTTTAATTAGTCTTCATTGTTCGCCAAACTTAATTCAAGATAAACATGTCAAAAGAATTTTGCAAATCTTAGTTGTTATGATATTGCTTGCGTGGAAAACCCCGCAGAGAGCTATAACTCAAAATACTGCCTACGTATGAAAAGGTTTTAACCAAGAAAAAGGTTTTTTGCACTACATATTACGCCAGTCAGAAGAACTATGCATGAGCACTTTAAAACTATGACAAGGGATTTGCAAAAATTAGTCATTCAGATAAAACTGAGAAGGTTGCCTTTTCTGGAGGAAAAGTTTGTGACATCAACATATTAAGCTCTTAACATATCTCACTGTAGTTTTTGTTTATTTTGTTTCATATCTGCTTTCTGCTTAATAAATTACATATGTATGCGTGTATGTATGTAAATTTATATGAATCTATCTATCTATCTATCTATCTATCTATCTATCTATCTATCTATCTTTTTGTCTGTCTGTCTATCTGTCTGCCGATCTATCGACTCATTGGTATAAACAAATAAGTAAATCCCATATCTATAGCATTACTGCTCTACATATATAGCATTTTATATATATATATATATATATATATATATATATATATATATATATATATATATATATATATATATATATATGTATGTGTGTGTGTGTGTGTGTGTGTGTGTGTGTGTGTGTGTGTGTGTGTGTGTGTGGCCAGTTGTTATTTTCAGCAGTGGCGCGGCAACTTTGCTGCTTACAGATGATATCGGAGTGTTTACAATGGAGGGATAACAAGGGTTACTACGCTTTCGTGTTTGCTTACGAGACAAGAAGCGGAAATAAGTTTCCAAATCTTGTCAATGTAGCATCGTTTCTACATTGACAAGGGTCACCCTACTGTTGTATTTCCTTAGGAGACAAGAAGCGGAAATATGTTTCCAAATCTAGTCACTGTTGCACCGTCCCTACATCGCCTTGTCAATCGCAGCTGGCGACGTGCCCTATCGGTCATGACATGTAAAAGGACAGCGGTGCATAGCTATGTGTTAGAAGGTATCAGCCTGGCACAACTAGAACAGTCGCTTCTGGAGTATTGTTTATTCTGAACCCTATGAAAGTTGGCAACTAGAAACATTTGTCAGCGTTCGTGTCAGCCGAAGCATTCATTGTTGCATACAAGTCCAGGTGCATGTTGTTTGGGTCTAGATGCTGAATAAATAGTATCGCAGAAACCTTTGTGTATGAATTATGCAATTGAATATAGGAACTCTCTTGTTTCATTATGTATTCAACACATTCCAGCATGCTGTACATTGGTTACTTCAAAGGAAGTGAACCGTATCCGACTACAGTGAAATACGCCTGTCGCTCACTGCCTGCATTGTCCAGAGGCGTGGAATTTTATTATGCATGAGCACATTGTAGCATTCCTTGCACGCCTGCGCTCACAACTTGTGGGTCTGGCGGCCACCAGTAATACGAGTCTAAAACATATTAAAAATTAATGCAAGCCAGAAACATATGAATAGGTTATGATGATAACTAATTGCTGGCCTCTGCGGGATGACACAGCATGCCGTGCCAACCAGTCATTAAATACGATATAGTTTTCCCACTTGAAACCATGTCAGGTTATTGCAATTCATTATCAAAGGGAGTTATGATCTGATGGAAATCCCGATGGGTTGAACTTGGAGATAAAAACACCAAATATTTTTTTGTGACCTGGAAAAAAGGAGTTATAAGACAAAACATATCACAAAACTCCACGTTGCATATATATATATATATATATATATATATATATATATATATATATAACAGAGCCAAAACAAATTTTAAATGAGGATAATATTTTTATGCAAAACTATACTGCAGTAATAACATTTGTAAGCATTTTACATTTAGAAACTGTCAGTTTTCAACAAAATTATACCAAAGTTGGATAAAAAAAATAGTTAAGATGTGAAGGTATGTTAACAGAAATAGAGTGTGAACTTGCTTTAAACTCCATGACAAACGGAAAGAGCCCTGCCGATGATGGTCTAACTCCAAAATTTTTTTTTGCAGATGTGGACATAAATCAGAGTTGGTTGTTGACTCACTGAATTATGCTATCAATACAGGCAGGCTTTCTATTGACCAACGCACAGGTATCATATCTTCATTCCCTAAAGAGAATAAACAACGCACTTTGCTGCAAAAATGGCGGCCTATCTTCCTCTTTAATACCGACTATAAACCTTTGTCCAAATCTACAGCAAGAAGAATGCAGGGTTTCGTACCTAAGTTAATACACAGTGACCAAACGGGTAACATCAAAAAGAGATTTATCTGTGAAAATATCGGAGTGATTGATGATGTCTTACTATTAACAGGAATACAGAACATTCCTCGATTGGTTTTATTTGTTGACTTTGGGAAGGCATTTTACACCATAAAATGGCCTTATATCAATAAAGTACCAGATGCATTTAAATTAGAGGAATAGTTTCGAAGGTGGATACATGTCTTGTTTAACAATCCATCTTGTTGTGTTGTTAATAACGGCTAGGCCTCTGAATTTTTCACCTTATCCAGAGGAGTAAGGCAGGGTATCCTGTTTCACCCTTTTTTATTTTGAATGTTGAACTGCTAGCTATCTCCATTGGAAGCAATTCCAATATTAAACAGATCACTTTGAGAGGAGAAGAAATAAAATTCAGCGGCGGATAACACTACATGTTTGCTATCAGACATAGAATCGGCAAAGGAGTTGCTCAGTGTTTTTTTCAAAATTTTGAAATTTTCTCAGGTTTAAAGTGTAACAAAGACAAGACTATTGCAAGATGGACAGGGGCACGTAAACTTTCCCCAGATGGTGATTTACCAGTTCTCCTGTACAAAAACCACGTCAGTGACCCTAACCCTAAACTTATTTATTTAAGAGAAGTCTCTAGAATTTGGAGGGCCAGAAACTAATCGTTTATTGGAAGAAACATAGTATTAAAGTCACTCGCAATCTCAAAGTTACTCTTTTTCTGCTCACTCATTCATACTCATGAAACTGTAATTAGGAAATGCAAACCTGCATTGGAAACTGTATGCAGAAATACAGCACAATGGTACACCAAAAGTTAAAGCTGCATGTATGTACAAGGGCATACCTAATGATGGGATGAAACTGCAACATCATTTCAAATCCCAGATTGATGCTTTCAGTTTTAATTGGATTTAACGTTTATTTAATAATATGAATCGAAAACGGATATTCGCTTTTCAGCAATATATTTCACATATGAAATTACAAGATGTATTTTTTATCAGTTTTTTTTTATATTCAATCTGCCGCACCTTGCTTTCTTTTATCGAAATTTAATCAATGCATGAAAAGAAGTTCACCTGATGTATATCCCCAGTATGGAATCGACATTATGAATGAAATGTTATGGCATAATAATATCATTATAATTGAGAAAAAAACTATAATTTGTAAACACTGGTAAGAGAGAAGAGTCAAATTTACAAGGCATATTGTTGACAATAATGACACTTTCTTATCAATTGACCAATTGAGAAACAAATACTCTAGTATGTGTCGACAAACACTGTTTAGAATATTACTCTTACGGTCTGCAATACCAGGACACTAGAAACAAAAAATCCGTGCGATACTGTCAAAATTCCTGAGGAGTTTCCAGTAGTATGTATCAATGTTATGTCGCACTGCATACCATATCTCTCTTGTAAACAAGTATATTGGTATCTTGTTAAATTAAAATCTAAAGATGTAGCAGCTGGTCAAATTAGGTGGTCTGAAACATATTTGAAGTGTCCGTTCCTGATTGGTTGAACATTTATGAGCCTCCCTCTTCCTTCACGATAGAAACAAGGTTACACACATTTCAATGTTCATTATTCCAACGTTCTATTGTCCATAATTCCAGGCCGAAACATGGGGCTAACAGGGTGTGAACTGCATTCGTATTGCCCATCAGTGGATTCTCTAATTCACAGATTAGTTGATTGTGACTAAATTCAAATATTTTGGACCAGTTTCTCAGATTGGTGGAATAATATACATGTATAAGTGGAGCAACTATTGCACTATCTGCTTCTCACATTATTTGTGGTTTACATAAATCACAGTGTATGTATGCTTTGAACAATAATATCTTACAAGGGAAATATTACATCGTCTTAGAGCCTGCTAGAAAATGAATATACATTTTAACAACTTTTTACCTTATTTAACACATGAAGTTAAAGTTGAACGGCAAGTACTGTACAATATGTCGAAGCCAAATCTGTTTACTCAGCAATGGGGTCCAATATGTGGGTTTTGGTTAAGTTGAAATGATGTTTGTTATTATGTGTTATTCTATTTTGTAAACACTCAATGTGCATGAAGGACAAATCTTTAAAATCATTATCAAATGACATCATCAACAGTCATTTCAATTACTCGTCATTTTCTTGAACTAGTCACATTCATATTTACGCTGTCTCGACTGGGTGTAAATATGAATCATTTCAATTACTCGTCATTTTCTTGAACTAGTCACATTCATATTTACGCTGTCTCGACTGGGTGTAAATATGAATTGTTTCCTATGCAAAGGCTTACTCTTAATGTCAGCATCCAGTATATCAATTTCTCTCCAAAACCAGGCACACAGTGGTCAGTAATTTCAAGTGTCATTTGCTGCATCCCCTTGCTTTCAAAATGCCTGCCACGAGCAGTTTTTATTCAAGGTTTACACAAGGCCTTCCATGTTACTCTACCAACATGCAACACTTCTTCCACGCTGCAACTGCCAGGGTACATCACAGAACGTTAGTCCGTACATTCTTTCCAAATTTTACATTTTCCGGTATTCCCTTAATGCTGATGGACTTGAAGTCCTCAATTCCGGGACATTGCCGCATACAGTACATTGTACTTCCCATAGGCAGCAAACGGTGCTGATCAGGGCAGTCACACGTATCTACAAACAGTGATTTTGTTTATTTAAGGAAAAAAATAATTTATTAATTTTTTTTTTTATTTATTTATTTTTTTAAGAATAGGGGTGTTGCAAGTGGATACAGTCAATTCCTATTTTCGGCCAGGTTATAGGTTCCAATGGTCGCTGGTCCGAGAGCCAGCGCTTCCATGGTCAGAACATAAAAAGTTAAAACTATCTACTAAGTCCTGGTTAGGTCAGTTAACATGGAGTTGTAACCAGTAGCTTGAACATTTTCCGCTGCTTTGCACATGTATTTTTCAGATTACCAGTCCATAAAGCTGCCTTATCAGTCACAAACACTTTGATGCCAGACATTTTGCTGAGTGTATCTGCAAAGGTATATTTATTACCAAGGATGCATGCCAGATATAGTTGCATGCGAAGACGGGGTTTCCTTGTTCAACCCCACAGGGACACAGAGAGAGAGAGAGAGAGAGAGAGAGAGAGAGAGAGAGAGAGAGGGGGGGATAAAGACAGACAGACAGACAGACAGACAGACAGAATTTAATGTGATGACGGGGTTTGTTGTTCGACGTCACAGAGAGAGAGAGAGAGAGAGAGAGAGAGAGAGAGAGAGAGAGAGAGAGGGAGAGAGAGATGTGATGGGTTTAGTTGTTCAATCCCACAGACAAAGAGTTTAATGGGAGGTTGGGGTTTAGTTGTTCAACCCCACTTTTACTCCCTCAGCGCTCATCACAGCTGAATGCCATGCTCATCTCAAGTACTGAATCGATACCAGATTCAAATTTCTCGTAATAATAGCTGTCGCTCATATACAACTACATTTACATTTCCATGAAAAACACACAGGGCAACTGTTCTCGCGATGCACCTTGATATGTTGCACCCAAGCAGTGCCGAAAAAGGGGTTGACTGAAAGAAGTATTGTTCACTAAGTAAGTCATGTCAAACATGAAGCATTTCAATCGACATGATCGCATGTATTGGTGGTCATTACCAAAAGATTCCTGCTTATGCCAGTGAACCATTTGCCTGCGTAAACAATACTTTCGTGTTCAGATCAGGACGGACATGTTGGGATTATGGCATACCCTGGCGATGTCCGCTATCAAGGGTAAAGAGCCCTGTCTTTCCAAGCAAACATTTTCTTTTTTATTCTGTAGAATTTCCGATTGACACCATTTTCGTCAACAGACCATTTTCATATTAAGACCACCAATTTTTAGTGCTGTCGTGTTCATCTTTACTAAAATTGCATCCTTTATTATGACCACTCCTTTATTAAGACCGCATTTTCAAGTTTATCAAATTTTCTGAATTGGAAAATTTAACTTAATTTCATTTCGAAATATTACAAGGGTTGTTTTATTGAACTATTGGGTCAATTACGCTTGAATTATATCCACGAAACAACACAAGAAACAGTCACAACCGTCGTGTTCCTTGGCGCAGCTTTTTAATCTTTCATTGTCCCATTCCTTTTTTTGCAGTAGAATGTAAGATGGCTGGTGTCTCTTCCATTCCATAAGGTGGCCCACCTGAACTTTGTTGCAGCTGCAGGCCTATCTCTCTTCTAAGATGTGTCGGCAAAGTCTTTGAACGATCTGTCTTCAAGCACATGCTCAATTTTCTAAGAGACAATTACTCCCTATCAGGAAAGCAATCGGTTTTTATCTCAGGTGATTGAACCGTAAATCAGTTAATGTGTCTATATCATGAGTTTTGTAAAGCCGTCGATTTACAAAAAGAAGTTCGTGTAATATTTTTCGATATAACTAAGCTATTTGATAAAGTCTATCATCCAGGTTTGATTCATAAAATGAAGAAGGCGGGAACCCGAGGTCCTTTACTTCAGTGGGTTAAAAGTTATCTTCAATATCGCTCTCAACGTGTCGTTATTCAAGACAAGGCCTCTGAATAGGGCCATAGTGTAGCAGGGGCTCCGTATTAGGCCCACTATTACTAGTCCTTATTTACGCGAACGATATAACAGACATTGTGCAGTCTGAAATAAGACTTTACGCTGATGAGACCACCCTTTATATCCAAATTGACGATCCAGTTAAAAGTGCGGTAACAATCAACTAGGACTTTACATAAGTCTCAGACTAATCGAATCAAACCGATGGCTTGTAACATTTAATCCTTCCAGAACCAGGACATTTTTATTTACTAAAATGAAAAAACCCACTGACCACCCCAATGTAGTATTTGAACAAAAAAATTAATGACAGTGTTGAACAACACAAACACCTTGGTGGTATATTGTCTTCCAATCTCACCTCATTAGCGCACATTAATTAAATTGTAGCTAAATCAAGGATATTGATAGGTATTTTGAAAAGTTTCCAGTACAAACTTAATAGATGTGCAATTGAATATATGTATTTTTTATTTTGTTACAACCTGCTTAAAATATGCCGATTTGGTCCGGAACGGATGCAGAAAGTCACACACAGGGACCTTCTTGAAAGTGTTCAACTGGGTGCAGCCGGAGTGGTCACCGGGGCTTTGAGCCATACTAGCCATGGCAAAAAATATATGCTGTAACGGGATGGGAGCCACATTCTGAACGACGACGGAAACATAAACGCATACGCAATTTAATTCTACATACTGTTGAAGAACCAACTAGATTTAATATCAGGTCAAGGCAGGATATTACCTCAATTTATGCACGTAGAAATACTTTCTATATGTCTAGTATTTTTGCCACAGTGCGCGAAGAAATTAAAATAAATCCAAGCCGAAATGTAATGAAATGTTTTCTTTTGTAGATCCAAGGATATGTGTTATTTATGCTTGACTAAGAATGGGCTGTATGCAGCTAAACAAATATTGGTAGAGGATGGATCTAATTGAATCACCACTTTGTTCCTGTGGTACCTCGGTTGGGGACAGTTTTCATTATTTCTTTGTTGTACATATGTTTTGTTTAAATTGTGTCTTAAAATTTGGATTTTCTAATTCTGATGACACTTAAAGAAACATTTGAAAACCTTTCCACCTTGACATGCTAATGCATAGACCTCATTGATCTGTGAACCTCAATGAAAGAAAAGTGGGGGGGGGGGGCTGCAAATGTCAGATTTAAGTAGATGTACATATGGCACCAATTATTAGACTTTAATCTGTGAAAGAGAGTGATCAATCCACTGTGGATAAAAGCACCATAGACAATGCATACCGTTGATGCTCAGTTAGAAAATTAATATTAAAGCGCCATGTTATATATTTCAGCAGGAAGAGGTATGCGATTTTTCATAAGTATGTGCTTGATACTGAAATGATAAATAGACTATATATATGAGATCGAGGGCCGAGGAGTGACTCTTAAAATCGAATTTGAAATTCAAGAAAACTAATAAAGATATATGCATGAAGTTCGACACAATTAGGCCCTATTTATAAATTTTACAATAAATCTTGCCAATGCAAGCTGAAAGATATTTGCATATATATTTTGTGATAAATACATAGTATATCATATATTAGCTCGCTCTCCAAATTATCAATATCTGTATGACTGCATTGAATGTGTTTGGATCAAATTTGTCCAGACATTTTTAATGTTTCAAAGCTATTTAACGTACCAGGAAATTTGTTGTGGCGCGGCTTGCAAACTTCCGAAACTCTCCACCTGGAGGACAGCCACGCGATTTGACGTTTCTGTGTTGAATATTTTCTTATAAGTTCTTTTTCATGTACCATGGAGACGTTCAATCCACCTGTTTTCACTCCTGAGGACACCTAACATCTTGAGGAGTTCTCTTTACTACAAGACCTTGTGTGTTTGGAGTAGATATGGTAATATTGTTATAAGCTTCCTTGGAAAGAACATCTGCGGGCTTTTTGTTATCAAATTTTATCCAGGTAATGTTATGAAATTGTAAATAGCTTTTATTATATGGAACTGTCATGTTATATTCATTAAATGTATTGCACATGTCCATTTTGCATGTAGAGATTTAAAGCGCCCCTTTTTGGCCCCCTGCCGGTTGGCTCAGATTTACAAATGAAAAATAGATGGGTAGATTGATAGATGAATGGATGGATGGATGGATGGATGGATGGACAAAGAAACAAGATGAGAAGTTAGAAAAAGAAATTAGAGATGAGAGAGAGAGAAGAGGGGAGACAGACAGACAGACAGAGAGAGAGACAGAGAGAGAGAGAGAGAGAGGAGATCAAAGCACACAAACAAATCAATTTTGTCCCCATGTCTAGAAAATGGAGAACTTAAAAGTAATCTGGCGTATTTTTGTCTCCATTAATTCAACAAAAGGAAAGCAGTGTGATTTTTCAAGACATGATTCTTCACAAAAATTTGCGCACAACGATTTCACGAGTATTGTAGGACTCACACAACACTATCTACACGACAGCATTTTCATTTTTGTGGGTGGGGAGATATTAACATATTCTGTGGGACTTTGTCACTATTGGGACTTTTTAAAGGTAATACGTTGTGACAGAAAATAAATTCCGTCGCGATTCAATTTTAAGTTTACCATTGGAAAACAGGATTTGGACCTGGTTGGCTGCTTTTAATAGTAAACAGTGATATGCAAATGCGTCAAACTTCATGTCAAGAAATCGATGTTAATATTAAATATTCCCAAGACACAGACTGGTAGATATCCCAATTACGTGCAGCTTGAATCTCATTTAGTTGTTGATGTTTTTTTTGCGTAATTATGGTTGCATAAATACGTTTAGCTTTAATTGAAAATTTACCCGGTATTTTAGTTGTGCGCATGGTTATGCGAAATTGAAACACAATGTAACCGCTCAAAATGACTCGTATGCCTGCATTCTGACATCCGTCGCAGTAACACGACACTTGTAATTTGTTAAGGGGTGTTTGTACTGCGCGTAGACCACACTGGTAGGCCAAGGTGCATTCTTTCATTTTATTAGAACTGAATTTCATTTGTATTCATGAAATATTCTGAAATGAAATATTATTGTCGCAACTGAAAACACAACATTTTTACGTATGGGTGTTTGGAAAAATAAGAAAGGAAAAGTTACATCTGGAATAAGAAGGCACACAAATAGTGGCCAGTCATCGTGTTTAACAATTACTTTTATTTCAAATCTTTCCAGTTTGTATATCGTTTTATAATGCTGTCAATTTCGATACCCTGTAGTTTTATGGAGAACGTGCTCTTTATTACGACAACTGGCTGAAAGGTTCTAAGCCTAAGTGGGATATGTCAATCGGGTTGAAACAAAACTTTTGCACCAACAAGTAAAATCATTTAATGAATCATAGCCAAGAGAACAGCAACTGTACTGTAATTGGTGTCTTTTTACCAGACCATCTTGTAAACCTACGCACTGGAATCACCAGAAATGGACAAAACTAGCTGTAGGACAGTCATCAAGTTGCTGCAATTGAAAGGGCTAACTGCAACACAGATACACAGAGACATGGTCTCCATTTCAGGCGATGATTCCCCTTCCCTTTCCACTGTTAAGAAGCGATGACGCCCGTCCAGTAAAACCTTCCACAGCAACCATTCGCGAAAAAATTACCCGGGTGCATGACATGGTGATGGCTTATCAACGATTGACCACTCGATATATTGCCAGTGTTGTGGGCATCTGTATTTAGAGGGTTGATCACATTATGACCCCCCATTATCACCAAGGAGTTGGGAATGACAAAAGTTTCTGCAAGATGGGAGTCAAAGCTCTTGACAGCGGACCACACTACCTGCCCCCCCCCCCCCATTCAGCCCCGTCAGACTTCCACTTGTTTCCCAAAAGGAAAAAAGGAACTAGCCGGTCGCCATTTTCCTAGTAATGATGACGTCATTTCTGCTGTGAATGACTTTTTTAGGATGGCTGAAAGAAATTTGCTTCTTGACCAGCATTCAGACTTTGCAGCATTGCTGGAAAAAGTGTGTTAGCCTGGAAGGGGACTAAAACTATGTAGAGAAATAAATGAAGACCGTCGGCTTTGAACGGGTCATTCACAGCCAGGCTTAGAACTTTTTATCCAGGACTCGTAAGTTCCAGTTGAATGGTTTTCCATCACTGAACATATCTTGAAGTTTTATGAAACATTTATTGTCCCCGTCAACTGAAAAAAAAAAAAAAAAAAAAAAAAAAAAAAAAAAAAAAACCACACACCAAAAAATACGAAAAAAAATTCACGTGTATTTACTCAATGTCACAGACAGACAAAGAACACACACCTCGCACCGAAACAAGCCTGTCGATGAATATACATGTAGAAATACCTGTCCATGGCTGAGTCACACTCAAAACAATTGTGCATTAAAAGTGTCATTTGTGTTCTTAATACTATATCCCCGTTTTTATAGTTTCTGTCATAACTTCTCCAGTTTACTAACTGGTCTGAACACAGAGATATTTCACTGATGCTATACATTTTTTATTCCTAATTTACACCATAACAATGTCTGAAGAAGACTAATTCTGATACAGTACAAGTTCTTTGCCAACTACGTTGCCCTTCCGTTATTTTATAACGACATTCGCCTTCCACTTGAAAACATAAATCGCAAATCGTTTCTTGTTGTGTTAACAATGATGAAGAGGATAAGAAACCAATCTTCAAAATAAAATAAGAGCAATAACAAGAACAAAAATGCGAATTAAGACTTACATTAAATTTTGAAAATAACAAGAATATTAATGATAAAAATAACTTCGTACATGATTATGATACTTACAGAATCGATAATTTATCAAGAATAATGACATTTATCATTCACTGGATAAAACTACCTTTTTCGACCGATATTCCGTAAGTAATCAATTCATGATAGGTTGGTTTTCCATAAACATAACTTTCAATTCATAGCAACTTACTGCTCTTACAGTAAAAATCCCAAATATGTCTGTGCATCTGCGTGCCGGATATCACAACCAAAGTACTTATCGGCCAATTTGTAATAAATTCCATATTCTTTTATGCAAGTAGATATAATATTAGCTAATGCCTTCAAACGTGCCAGATTTGTTTAGCGGGTTAAAATGAATTGAGCCATTCAGAAATGTTAGTTGTAAAAGAGAACCACAGGAGGCTCCATTGTTATATTTACCTGTTCTTTAACCCATGCTTCTACTGAGCGCCATTTTATTCTGTGCTACCTCTGAGCGCCGTGATCGTGACCAGCTAAGTCAGTAACTTTTCTCCATACAGAATATACTTGCTGCAAAATACCATGCTGTCATATTAGTTCTCCTTTAAAATGTTTAATCATCTGTCATGTGAGAAAAAGATATTGTAAATAACCGGTCGCTGCCGACCGGTTTTCACCAAATAACCAAAGGACATATACAGAGAGTACATGATATAAGCGCTGACGATTTCAACAAATATTTTACCTTCATAGGTCACCAAGTCTCATCTAAATACGCCTCTGGAAATGAATTGCCATGGAAAGGTCCAGAAAGTATTCATATTTTCAAATTTCGACCAATAAATGTTTCTTCAGTCGAACACTTATTAAGTGATCTTCCTAATGCTAGTACGCTTGATTTATTTGGTTTTGACACAAAACTACTGACAACTGGGGCTGCCTTAATTAAATCGTCCTTAGCTCATATATTTAATCTGTCTTTGATTTCGTCAAGCGTCCCAGTCGACTGGAAAAAAGCTTCTGTATCGCCTATTTATAAAGGTGCTGGCAATAAGACCGATAAGACTAACTATCGACCTATTTCTATTACGTGCCATATCTCTAAGATTATGGAAAAACTTGTCCAATCCCAAATTCTTACATATTTAGAATTACATTCCTTCATCTCACCAGATCAGTCAGCGTATATAAAGAGGCACTCGACACAAACTTCCTTGCACAAGGTTATTGATGATTGGTTACATAACATTAACGACGGTTTAATTACTGGTGTATGCTCACTTGATCTACAGAAATGCTTTGACTCCATCAGTAATAGTCTCCTCCTGATCAAGCTGCGTAAGTATGGTATTAAGGATGCTGAATGCAGATGGTTTGAATCATACCTGACCGACAGATTGCAACAGGTAAAATGTAATGGCAAGGTATCCACATTTCGTGAGGTAACAATCGGGGTTCCTCAAGGGTCCGTAATTGGCCCAATTTTGTTTATTCTTTATATCAATGACCTGACCCAATATATATATGTTACCGAGGGCTGTTGTAATCTGTTCGCCGACGACACCCTCCTTTACACCTCAGCTAACAGTTTGAGTGAAGTTCAGTCTCGACTCCAGAATGACGTTTCTAGCGTTGAACAATGGTTTAAGGGAAACAAATTGTGTGCAAACCCTAGCAAGTCACATACATTGTTGATTGGTTCAGGCACACGTGGTCACTCTGACCTTCTTATAGATATGTATTGTGAGCCTGTCGCCGGAGTTAATTCTTTCAAGTATCTTGGTGTGGTTATCGACGATGAATTAAATTGGCAGCATCATTTACTTCACTTACAAAAGCAAGTCAATAGTAAACTGGCCATCCTTCGTAGACTTAGTTCTTTCTTACCTCGCAGCGTTCTAATTCGGATTTATAAATCTTACATCAAGCATAACTTAGATTATGCTGATACCGTCTGGGCCTCCTGTAGTACTGGGGGCGCCATATCATTACAACGGCTTCAAAATTATGCCGCCCGCATTATTTTTGGAAATTTTGACTTTATAAATACCAGAGGCGTGGACCTGGTCAGACAACTCAACTGGCAAGTTTTAGAAGACCGGCGTAAATTTCACACAGCTTGCCTTATGTTCAAATGTGTCAATGGTCTTGCACCTGATTATTTGTCTGACCAGGTGACGCTTGTATCTGATGTTGCCTCATACAATACTAGACGTTCCTGTTCATTAGATGTTGTTGTTCCTGCAGTGAACAAGGTAATTTTTAAACGTTCCTTTTCTTATTATGGTGCTACTGTGTGGAACAGCTTGCCGGACGCTATTAGACGTGTAGACGACATATTGTCTTTTAAGCTCAAATACAAACAGTTTTATTTCACAAGGACCAGAGAACAATCTTAACGTTTGGACCATGTATAGTTTTAACTTTTAATGGGCTTTCGTATTTTAACATTGAATTTTCACATTATAGGTTATGGTTTTATGTGCTTTAATTTTACGTATGTCGTGGATCTGATCATGTTTCTTTTATGTACCACTTTTCATACTATGTATATTTTTGTACATGATTTTACTGGGCCCGATTGAAAAACAGCATTTCTGCTGAATCGGATTCCCAGAATAAATATATTCAATTATTATTATTATTATTATTATTATTATTATTATTATTATTATTATTATTATTATTATTATTATTATTATTATTATTATTATTATTATTATTATTATTATTATTATTATTATTGTTATTATTATTACATGAAGATCAGTAGCTTTAGCGGCCTGAGGGGAGTAGAAACCCACTGAAGAGCAGGCCGACTATATTCCCGGACTATATTACATATACGTAAGGCTGACCTACCTACAAGAGGTAAAATAATTTGTCTTAACACTTTTCCGCTCAAATCGCCGAAAGGCTGAAGGATATAATAGTCTGTTTATGGTTCTAATCTAAATTTCTGTTAATGGACTATATTTTGTGATAGAATTGTTCATGGGCCCTATCAGGGTAACATGCCTGACACCAACGACTTTCTATTGGGCTGGTCATGCGCATTTCGAGTGTCCTGCCTCTAAGGAAGGTCGGCTCATTCTTGAACTTATCAAGAAAGGGTTAAAGTCATCGATTAAGGCAGGCCAATCAAGAACTATTTACCTTTTATCTATTGATATTTATATCTTTTCACACATCACTGATGTAATTGAAAATAATCACATCTTTGACTGTCGGAGACGACAAAGAACTCATCTACCTCGTCTGTCAAATAAGTATGCGCGCAGAACGATTTTTTTTTTCACGAGGGCACACAATGCAGGTGTGCATTATGGACGAATTCATCTGCGGCAAGTGTTTGTCAATTTCGTATACAGAAATAGCCTAAAAATGCAAATAATCGAAAAAAAAAAAGAATAAAATGTATAATCATGTATATGTACATCAGAACCCCCATATATATATATATAATATATATATATATATAATATATATACATATATATATATATATATATATATATATATATATATATATATATATATATATATATATATATATATATATATATATATATATATATATAAGCAAATACAGAGGAGTTTTTATACTCCCATTGGAAGTAGATATATGTCACTATAGGGCGAAGACAAATGAGCCTTAAGGGGTTTATACCGACAGACACATTTAAAAGTTGAAGAGAAACAGCTTAACACATTTGCAAAAGCTCCGTACGTTATAGGCTGAATCTTATTCACTGTAGCTAAATCAAATTTCACTCATGACAACAGAACCAAATTAAACGAAAACATAAATTCAAAGTTGAAAAGTTATTTTGCAACCGATAATGTCGACTGGCCTCTGGGGCAGAGAGGGAGATAAATACTTAAATTTGAGCGAGAAATACACTCTTCTCTTTTATTGATTTTAAATGTTATATGACTTCCCAGACAAAACGTACAATGGAAAAGTTTAAAAGCTGTTCAACATAAACGGCACACTGGGGTGTACTGTTCATGTTCAACCCCAGCATCTCAAAGATTTGTCACAACATACAAAAATCATAGAGTTGGAAACCCACCACTGCCTGTCTCATTTGTTCATGTCTCATCAACGACGGTCGCTTTATCCGACTGTAAATATATACAAATTGTCTTGAGCGGTGTTTCTGGTTAGGACGAAATGATTCTGGACAGAAAACTATGAGCCGCGAAGCGGCGAGTGGTTTCCTTGCGCAGAATAATTGAGTTGACTAATTTTTTTGCAAAATAAGGATGGTAGGTTCGGATTGGTTGATAATGTTGCTGAGAATATCTTAAAGTCAAATTCCCCAAAATACAAAGGATCTTTAAAATCATTGCAATCTTAAGTATCATTTCAGTAGTTTTCACACGGTTGCACGAGTTAAAGGTCCTTTGAATCGCGGCGTTTTCATAGAGATGTTTATGCCTGACAGTTCTATTGTATTTGTGCTGACAGTTCTATTGTGTAATGTATGCGCATTGATATGTAACTTCGTTATGCTCTCATTTCAATTGTTCTAAAAGTATATTGGGATAAACAAAGTTAAACTTATTTTTACAAATGCAATGCAAGTTTTTAACTTGTGATCATCGCTAATGTTTCGTGAGTTGTATCATATCACTCCACTGTTCCTGAAACTTAAATTCTGGCTTTCTTTTTCTCTTGACCCAGGGGGTAATACCCGTAACATGCTGCAGTTTCAACAGATAAGTAATTGGCATTCAACGTAAACTCTCTCTCTCTCTCGCTCTCTCTCTTTCTTTGCCTGTCTGTCTCTGTCTCTCTGTCTGTCTCTCTCCTCTATATATGTATATATATATATATATATATATATATATATATATATATATATATATATATATATATATATATATATATATATATATATATATATATATATGCCTGAATTGCCCTACCCAGCCGTTATACCAAAGTTTCTGAAAACTGTTGTTGCTCTGTATGTCTGACATGCCACTTTGCCACATTCATATATTTGCACAAATCGCTTCAGTATCACATATTATAGGTAAGAGTCACGTTGCGAGGACAACAATTTACATTTGTCACAATTTATCAACGCACCCACAGTTTAACACAAGTATAACAAAGGCAAGGCAGTAACTGCTAGTATGTCTGTCAATCCTTCAGGCGAATATGGCGGCAGATATAATTTCATTTTTATTATACAACAATCTGTCGGAAAACCAAGCGTCTGCATTTATAATTACTTTAACATGTCTGGTGCTCGGTCAGTTTGCTATGTATTGTATTTCTCCCAATTATAAAGTGTTAATAGAAATATGCACCTTTTTCGCTCATAGCTCGACCATTTCTATTACACCGTTGATTATTTTGATTGCCAGCTAGCGGTAGGAAACGCTTCTTATCAAAATTTACTGTCCTCGTTTATAACTGCTGGAGACCAGGGCCCAATACAACTTCAAACTTGTCACATGTGTTTCCTTTTTAACTCATTCCATACCAGTCCCCGATTTTTCCGTATATTTACCTAGATTTAAGACGACCAATGTACATTCAAATTCTTTATGAAAAGAGCTTTCATTCAAGTGCCAACATGCCTGTTGTATTAATTCAGTGCCAGAACCATTGACCAATGCCTGTCACCATAGTATGGAATGAGTTGATTCCCTGCTGGGCAGAACTTCTAGGGTTCGCTATTCGTTTGGAACACAACAGTAAACTAAATGTTATGAGCATAATTTTGTCTTTGCTTCCATAAAAAAGACGCAAGAATACGCATCAGTCACAGCTGGTTTTGTAAAATGCGATAAGTCGAAAGGAAAGGTAGTATGAGACACGTAACTCACCTTTAGTTTAAGGATTCAAGTCAGGATCTTGCTAATCTGTTAGAAAACTCCCTAACGTCCCAATATATACAAAAAACAAACAAACAAACAAAAAAACAAAAAAAGATAGAAAACGCTTAGAGCCCAGATATAAACATATAAAAAGACTAAATTAACCCGCATGGTAGAATCTTTGAAATTTATTTCCCAGATAAAATCACCGTAGGGTATTATAACACGAAAGCAAATGTGTCGGCAGAAACACTGAATGAATTTGTCGTTGTGAATTGAAAACATTATTAATTGCGCAACTTGTGAGTATTTCTACGGCCGGGCCTTCAGAGAAACGTGGTCACATGGCAAATGCTTGATGCAGGATGATGCCCTTAATACACCGTGTCAAATAAATATCTAATCACACATATTACGAACACAATATTCAGGCGATTAGATAATCAGTCCCTCAGTGTGTCAGCAGCAGAAATTTGATTGTGACCTACTTTAGAATTACCTTTGGATGTGTCAATGATTGAATATTGGAGCCCAAGCTATCTATTTATGAGCTTAAAATAGCAACCGTTTTCCTCATAGTGTAGGGCCTGAAAGTACGAACGTTACAAATATCTGTTTATGTCCAACACATGGTATCGATCCTAAATATCGTAGCGATTACTGGTGGCGGAAAAGGGCGGTATACATACTAATCGCGCATGGAATTGTGATTCACAGCTTAGTACTATGACTCCTGTCCGTGACTCGAAAATCAGGACGCAACCTGTCAGGCTGACGTGAGTTTGCGGCCAGCAAGCTCAAGTCAGTGTTGAGCTGGATCCCAAATGTGCTTAATTTAATTCCGTTAAGAGATGCTTGAGTCTATGCCAATTCGAAACATTCAAACTACGCTCTCGCCCGTAAGCAACAGAAGCGCAGCGATATGGTATGGCTGGCTTCCTTTGTCATTGAAGCCACGTGGCAGCCAATGTCATTTTCGTTTCGTAGCAATCCAGTCGATATCGAATGTCCATTCATCTGTCTCCATCTCGCGAGTGGTAGTTCTTTGCATGTCAAAACTATCCTCTGCGTATCCATTCAACCTTCATTAAAAACTAAAGAGGGTAAGCTCTACCCTGCTTGCTAAAACAGACAAGGATAAGATCGCTGCTTTGCATTCAGTCCAAGCAGATGGGTGTTCTTATTGTACTTGAGCTGCGTATCTTTCTTTGTTGCTATGTCTATGTTTGACCATACCATGTACGTTGGTGTATGTCAATAAAGTATTACACAAGAATGGTTTATTTCAAATGAATACCATATCATTAGTTTTGCAGCAAATAAAATCCCATTTCAGTTATGACAAGAGCAATGGTACACTCATATTTGATGAAGTGGAATATCACTGATACAGTTAGGACAGAATCCTCGATGTTCCCGGGAATATTGCAAAATAATGGGATAAATGTCATTTTTTACCGACAGATCATTAGTTGGTGGCTCAAATTTTGGTTTCTGTTTGCACATCCCAAGATCACTGGACAAATGTCAGTTTATATCCGTATATCTCAAGCTAAGCAGACACATTTCCATTGAATTCCACATGTCACAAAATGATGAGACAAACGTTGATTTCTTTCCACACAAAGCAAAGTGATCGAAGAAGTGTCGGTTTTGACAGGCTTCAGGTATTTTTCATTCCACGCATGTGATCTGCATGAAGGATCCTCTTGGAAGCAAAGTGAAAGCATAACATCAGTGAAAAAATGCACCGATGTGCTTAAGGTGGAACGCCACATTGAAACAATGTATTGAAAATCATTCTGTGAATTTTCTTCTAGATATGTTTCATGAAGAAATGAAGACTAACAACGAGGTTTTGACAAAGGTTTGAGGTATCGAAGCTTGTATGACCGAAATCGCTCCAGTGTGAACACGCTGCGAAAATAGTTGCCAGCTCCGTGTATTTGGCCAGGCTGACTTAACATGGTTGAATATTCTGAGCACAGCACTCCATTCGTAAATATAAAAAGCGTGCCTTAGTTTTTACTCTTTTTCTAATTGAGGTAAAGTACCACCTGGCCCGGCATCTGTGTTAATGTTGAACATGTAAGAATAACATATTTTATTTCTTAAACGAGGATCGAAAAAGTAGCCATCGGCTTATATCAATTTCTCTCCTCAGGTAAATACAAATGGCATTACCAGTACAATATAATTCAATATAATGAATGCACATATATACAAAAAAGAGCAACAAGTAAAATAAGAATCATGGAAATTCGGTGGAAACCATGTTGAATACTTCCTTTGTGTGTGTAAAATATTTTAAATATTTAAACGGAGGCAGAAAAACGTAACATACATTAATTCAAGTAACACCCATATCATCAGAGTCTAAAACACCGGAAAATCGCCTAGATTTTACTGTATAATTGGATGTTGCCTCCATTTATTTAACAATTACAAATGTGAGAGGCAGATGGACTGCCATAAAGAAGTAAGTGAATGACAGGTATTTTCTACACGTTTTTGGGGAAAAGAATGTGTAATGTGGTTAACTCTGTAGCATAAATTCTACTATTCTTGGCATGAGAAAAGGTGACAAAATATGTATTGAATTTGAGCATTATTTCCCGTGGGGTTTTTTTTGTTTGTTTGTTTGTTTGTTTTTTTTTTTGCTGCTTCGCAATTTTTGTGCAATATTATAATTGCAAGAATTTTTTTAAAGATAAACTAGTTGTCAAACCAGTGGCTGATTTAGGGTTGTTGTTATGTGAAAGACTTCCTCTCTGTGCTGTACTGACACTTCTTGCAGGATGAACAGCCGGGCCTTTTTGTGCCTGTGTGTGGGTTGTTGGTAACTAGTCAATTGACTACAGAGTAATGATCAAACGTTGATTGTCCCGATAAAATGAAGACCCAAATTTCGACCTATTGAGAACCTCGACAGGATATAATGCAGAGGAAAGATTCACATCCAGAGAACAATGGAGTCTACGTACCACTAATGGGGTTACTTTTCTTTTATCCAATGTTGCATTCACCAGCTATGTCACCGCGAAATATACAGCTCGCCGGCTTGCCACAAAACAAGCTGTAAAGACCCCGCTTACGTCAACGCTACGCCTTAAAATTAAGACCACTGGGACATTCTTTTTGCGCATGTAACTGTTATTCCAGATCAATGAATTAAAATTGCTATTGAGTATATAGAGTCTAACTTCACATCAAGCCCGTGCCACTTGACATATCAAACGTTTCATTTAATTTCTAGTTGTTTCTTTTCAGTTTTCTTCTTGCATATGTAAGTAAATCCGTTGTTCTGATGCTGTGACGGACTAAATATGTTGCTCTGATGCTGTGACGGACTTGATTTTGGCAGCTGCTTGGAGAAAAAATTGTGAAACGCAGTCACCAAAATGTGACATAGCGATGTCACATTTTGGTGACTGCGTTTTACAATTTGGAGCAATATTTGGGGAGGGGGTTCGGGGCCAAATAACAATATACAACAGACAGTAGCTGGGAATTGATCGTCAGCATGAAAAAATAGACACCATTCCCAACGATAGCGTTCCTTATATGACATCCATATTCACCTGGACCTTGACACAAATAGCGATTTTTACCTTAAGAAATTTGGAGCAGTACTACCTCGGCACAGAGTAATAATGCGAAAGATTAAGCAGCTGAAAAATGGCATCTTTATCAGCATACGCAATTGATGCTATTCTGTTTGACAATATTGTGCATACAATGTCCCTATTCACTTAGATTACAATGCATGCAGTGAATATAATTTATCAATTTGTGCCACCGTCATTTCCGACTTAGAACTGTGGCATGCTGGGAGGACACAATGGCCCACGCGTTGTCGTCTGCTTGCACGTACGGCGTGTTTTGTGATAAACACTCCAGTTAGCTGCACATGTTGTGTCAGTTCGCAGAGACCATATCGACTTCGGGTTTCCGGACGGCATCATCTCTTGATAAAATCTTGGTCTAACTTCCTCATTATCTTCATGTAACAGCTACGGGCGTAAGTTTTTCGGTGCGCTTCTGACTTACACGCAACAAGTAAACCATACTATACACAGAACCGGTAAAGGAATAATAACCGAGATAGTGAGCAACAACAGGGGAAAGACGTGTGTTCGCCAAGCAAGAGTGCAATAGTATGCGTATTGCGCTCTGGTGTATCGTTCTGACGACAGTTCAATATGTAGCTTTCGCAGAATTGAAAGACCATTTTACCAACGAATGGGCGGTGCATATTCCCGGGGGTCCCGAGATCGCCAAGCTCGTGGCCCGAGACCTTGGCTACAATTATCACGGTCAGGTAAGTAGTGCTGTAATTATTCTAATTATGCAAACATAGTTTTCTCTTGTGGCGCAGGGGGAGATTACAAACAAACCAAAAAAGAAAAAAAAAAAAAGAAAAAGAAAAAGAAAAAAATAGACGTACATTTAGCCAGCGCGCCCTGTCCAAGCGTGTCAACCTCAAGCAGTTGTTGCACCTGAGCTACAGCTGCAGGCCACTGAAGACACAACTGTTCTCTTCCACAGAGGGAGTATGGTCACTTCAGGTGTAGTCCTGTCAATAAAACTATCAAAGAGGCTCATATTTCTTTGCGACAATTAGAGGAAGGCGTTAAAACAGCCCTCAGTTTTGTGAGTGTAAGGAAAGAAAGACATGCTTCTAAAAATGAACTGTACAAATATAGACATGAATTGCTGTCGCACTTCTGATAAGGACTGGACAGGTATACAGAGTAAAATTGCTTTCGCAAAGAGAGAACCGTAGTCAAGCGACTTGTTCAAGGGTATTGTAGTCGATCACATATTGCCAACAAGTTTCGATGGCATGTCGGTGAAAAGTCTCGTCGGTATGGTCACGAGTACCAGTGCAGTAGCGGGAATTAGAGATTCGTATTCCGAGTGTTATTACACATAATTAAGCATATATACCAATTTTCAAAATTACAGTGTCGCTCATAATTCTAGAGGAGCCCAATCAAATACCAATTGGAAGGTCGGAGGATTGTCCTGGTCTGTGTCCCCGTGTGCAAAGCCGTATCGTAACACAGTAGACCAAACAATTCTCTTAATGGCTTGTGGAGCGGCTGCAGGAGTCTGACTCCAATAGAGATGACCCATGGGAGTGTGGTTTACATGCCCTAACACTTCATTGCTGATGGTTTTGTTGATACATTCAAAACTCTTATGGGCTTTGTTCGACAGATACATGAATATACCCGCAGTTTGCTTAGCAAAGGTACTCCAGAAAGACCACAAGAGCAACCGATCTGCTGTCACTTCTCAGCCGAACTACGGAAATGAAACCTTTTTTCAAAGGTGTATTTAAATTTAACACTCGCTATGGTTATAATTTTACGAATTACATTTTCTAGCTTGGAAACATTTCGAAGAAAAGGTCCAACTGGACCAAGCTTCTGCAATGTTTGTTGGACATACTCTTTGGAAAAAAACTTATGATATGTAAATTAGAATTAAACACATTCACAACAGCAACAACAACAAGCACAGAAAACAAAAACAGAAAAACAAAAATGAAGACAAAAACAAACAAAAAAAAAAAAACATGGATAACATGTGAGGTTGCATCGTTTGCATAATTATGACAGAAGGGTATTGATTCTATTTTAAAACACTGTTGAACAGAAATCATGTATTCTATCTGAAACCAATTGCAACTACTAATTTTCAACGTGTTTTGTAAACTTATTATATATATATATATATATATATATATATATATATATATATATATATATATATATATATATATATATATATATATATCATGCAGGGCAATTGACAAGCGTCCTCCTCTGACAGCGAACGTTCTCTTTACCATCATCATACGCCACTGCACAGAGTCACTCTGCTGAGCCAAGACATACGCAGCAATCATTCTTTTCTCTGAAGATAAATGATAAACACGACCAAGAAAACCGACCTAAAATATATAAATAATCATTGGAACTGGATATGATAAACTCAGTTGATATTAATGACTTTAACTTCACTAATTATACCGTCACATGAGTATATATAAACATGTAAAGTGGAACACAACTCACCCAAAAAGGTATAGATAAACATATATTATAAAGCATCGAAAGTATGTATATTTTATACTGTTGTGTTTTTTAAATGTTGTTTCTCTTAATTCAGATCCAATATGCCCTCATGTGAGAGAAAAAATCAAACACGAGCCATTTGCATGCGAAGCAGCGAAGCAAACTGCCTTTCAGTTGTGGAGCGAGAGAGAGAGAGAGAGAGAGAGAGAGAGAGAGAGAGAGAGAGAGAGAGAGAGAGAGAGAGAGAGAGAGAGAGAGAGAGAGAGAGAGAGAGAGAGAGAGAGAGTTGAACACCCTCGTGGACAGTAGCGCACTGCTTTGCAGGCAAAAGCTGGCAGCTGCATATTCCCTAAACAAATATACAGTTTGGTACACTACAGTTATCAATCCGATTTACAAAGCACACTCGTAAACTCTAAAACATTATCGTCAGTGTCACCAGGCTTCGTTACATCCAGAAGGACCACCAATGAATGGAACCAAAAATCAATCGAAAGTGATCGACGAGGAGTAGCTTAGGAGCCATTTATGGGCAGTTAAAATGAATTGTAGCCAATATGGATATGCTCGTTTGCTGTTGTATGTTGCAGAAGTTCAACTTTCAGAAAGCAGATTTACTATTGAAAACAGGATTGATAAGATTATTTCTGCACATATGCAAAGCTATGATCTTCAAAATATTACAAGCAGATGTAATTCTTTTTTTTCGAAGCAAAATCAATTTACAAGCTAACGTGACCCAGTATATAGTCTACGTCAAACACAAATGGAAGGGAACCATAATCAACCGTTGAGCATGACATAGTTATATATATTTATATATATATATATATATATATATATATATATATATATATATATATATATATATATATATATATGCATGTGCGTGAATGTGTGTGATAGCAACACCACACACATACATAAACTCAATTCAAAATATGATAAGTGGCATAGGAAAATGTAATAGTATGATGTAGTTGGAGGCAGGACAAAATTTGGGTCATATTAAATATTTTGTGCTAGCTTGCAATGATGAGGGCAGTGGAAATGATAAAAAAGCGACCACTGACACAGTAAATTGCAATAATTGTCTCTATCGTATCACTAACGTGCGAGTTATTTGCATTGAGAACAGATGATAAGTCTTGGTACTTGGTATACTTCTATATCCAGTACAAATTGAGGTGTCAAAATAAGAATTTAACAGATTTCTTTGGGTTTTTTTTCTTGTGTGTGTGTGTGTGTGTGTGTGTGTGTGTGCTTGAGGATTCATGTTCGGGAAAAAAAATTGTAATTCAGTTGCAAAGATGACAAGGTTTTACAAAAAGAAAAGAGGTCACACTTGTGATTTCACTTCAGTCATTTCGGTTTCCCGATTATAACCCAAACAGGGTGGATATCAGAATTGCGAAAATGCCACTCGTACAATCAACAACTCGGCCATGCCGAGCTTGTAATGTTGTAGTGTGTGTGTGGTGTGGTGTGGTATGTGTGCGTGCGTGCGTGCGTGCGTGCGTGTATTGCTCAGGCTAATTTTGAGCAAAACAGAACACTTGAGTTTAGTTTTGAGGAAAGAAATCACATCAAAACTTTGCTTCAGCCAAGCCTCTATATAGCGTAGTGATAACCGTATCGAGGAGCTTCGCTTGAGAATATTAAACATGTAGTCCTCCGCTTTTGCGGTCGTCTTTGTGATCTGACATTGACCCTTTGTGTGTGCTTCAATGCTATTAAAATTATGTTCACAAGGAGTATTGGCTATAGAGCATCACCATGCTGCATTCTTCATAGTTATAAACACTTTTTTGAAGACAAAGTATGACAGACAGAAATATAAACCTGTCGTTGATTAGCTCATGCGTTTGCGTGCGTTTCAGACGCCCACGGCCTTTTCTTACTTTTATCTTTGCCCGAAGACAGCGTTAGAAAAGGAGCGTCCACTATGCATGTCATTCCTTTGCCTACGCAGCAGACTGCCCTTTGTCCGTTTTTGAATTGGATGTGTTTCTTACATTGTAAACAGATCTTTCAGAGATGCTCGAAAGTTATTGGCAACTGTCTTAGTTATACGTCAAAGAAAATTTGAAAGGCTATTACCGAAATTTGCTGGAAAGTTGATGTAATTTGACAGAACTTGCCCTTATTCTGTAGTGTGTATGTAGTGTAGCAGAAAGCTACTTATCAATAGGCCATTATAATCAGTTGACAACAAATTAAGCACATCATCATGCCGCTATTTGAGAGGAATGCAATAAACGTGAGTTTTTCATCTTGATCCAACAGTAAGATTGAAAATGGTGTGCATGTATTGTTTGGGTGTAAATTGTTGGACGGCAGGGTATGCGGAAAGGTGTAGTGGGTCATATGAATGATAATACTTCGAAATGCCCCTGAATATCAAAATGCGTTCAATGCGACTGAATGTATAGATGAGGTAGACAGACGGATGGATGGATGGAGGGAGGGATGCCTAAGTGAAAAGGCATTTTGTAATTTGTTAGTCATTTGCTTGTTCTCTCATGAAAACATGAACCCTAAAAGGCAAAGAAGCTTAAAATCAAATCATAAGTTAGACCTATATTGACATAATCAAATATGAATTTGCAGTTATCGCTTTTGCAGCTGGCGTTTCATGTCAGTAAAATTGTTATTTAAGTCGATTATCTTTTCGACAATTTATATCTTTCTTCAAATCTGGGTGGATTTTTTTCATTTTATGTGCAACTACTCGATCTCTCGGTTATTTTTTTATTATTCTATCATGGTTCGCAGACTTTACCAAAACTTTAGATGACTATAAAATCGGGATAACGCAAGACTCGGTGATGAATTGGTTTGTGTCAATTAAAGACAGAGCAGAATGTCAAAATTTGCCAGTTATAGGCAGTATTCACTTTACCAGAAACATCGTACCCGATCCAGTGCTAGTATCAATTTAAAATGGCCAGATACTGTGACATACTTTGTGCTTTGCTGCGAAATATTGAACTCGCCATCCTCCGAATAAACAAGATGAGGGACTTCCTTAATTCAACATTTTGTTCTGCTTCTAAAATGCAAGTACGGGTCAAAGTTTCAACATGTAATGGGCAAAAGCGTATTTGTATACTTTTTTCAGGAGTGAAATTTGTTTCTTCACATTGGTTTTGGCAGATGGATGTTGATGTTTTGGTAACTGTTGAATCTCTTTGCGGTCATTGTTGGTTTGAAATTTATGAATAAGGGCAATATTTTTTCTGAAATGTTTGCTATGTTAGTGTTAAGGTTATGTCACGCAGGGACCCTTTCGTCCCAGTTATAATAATCTTTTTGTCATGGAGCAATGACTTTAAAAAAGTGGGATACTATTGCATCCAATTAAGCACAAATACCAATAAACAAACAAGGTACAATTTGTTCAAACAGCATTGTAAATATTCACGACTGGTGTCGCTGATGGCAGTTCTTTCCTGTATTTTACAATGCGATGTAAACCTCATCTGTCGAGACTTCTAAAGATTTTTTATTTTTAATTCTTTGGAAACTGATTTGATACATACATATATTTTGTTTCAATGTAATTAAATATCTTTGACACAAGAAAATATGGTATTAGAAAGCATCAGATACCTTAAGGAATCTAAAAATAATTCCTTACGACTGACATAACGCTGCCATTGTGTGCACTGCTATGCAAAGTGTGTTGATACGAGGTAGCGAACCATACGGTTTAAGTGAATTGTGCAAGCAGTAAAACACAGATGAGAAAGAACTTTGTCCCACAGGAACCTACCAGGACAGGAGGCCCCGGGTTCTTGGGCGTGCGGTGAACGCTGGTGCCCGACGAACGCTATGGTGTGCGCCTATGCGCCGTCCAGTATCCTTGTTACAGGAGGATGTTTAGAAAAACTGCTTTTAGGTTGCATGTCACATCTTTGGGAAGAATATTTGAACCAATAGATCTCTTATTATTTTTGCATAGACCTGGATAATCATATTTGAAATGTTCGAACATATAAGGCCCCTATTCCATTTTATCAAATGTGGAGTAAATATTAGCGAAGTCCAAGAAGTTTACCCTGCAAGTGGGCTACTAGAAAATTGCAATTCCGTTTTCGTTTTCTTTGTAAGTGTAAACTCCCATCACGTTTTGTTGTAGCAAAACATGGTGATAGGTAAGTATGTGCATATTGTTCAGATTTAAACTAAAACCCACATTTCTAATTACACGGGGGCATGTTTCCCTTCATAGGATCCACATATATCGCTATTGCTCCTAATGTGCTCCTGACGAGCGCCCTCAAAAAAAAGCACTAGCGAGTCTGGGAGCTGCTTTAGGAGACACGCATGGAGTTACGTACTTACAATGATGAAAGTTTACTATTGAACTAGAGATAATGTCGCTCATATCTACATATCACTGGGACCTAGTCACGAATTGTCAAAGTCTTCAAGAAGAGCAAAAACCCCTACCGGTGATGAGTGAAATTGTCGAAGAATATGTATGGTATAGGACCTATTTTATAATTAAACCACTATTGGAAGGTTTCTTGATAACCGTAGGTAATATTTGATAACACCGATGGCTCTGGACAGTGATTGTCATGGTCATATGAAATGGCAAATTTCTCTATAGGGTTGAAACTTGCGTGCCCACCTGTTATGGAAGGAGTGGTGTGCGCCCAACGCTCAAACAGGGAAAAACACACGTCCATTGTGTTGCGTCATGACGCTGCACATACCAGTGTATGCTCTCAAACGGCATTCAGATAACCCTCATAAGCCGTCAGAATCGCCAGAATGAGCCCCCAAATGTCAACACAGGGCTCACTGAAGTACTGCAGTTCTAGAAATTTTAGCGCTCGATTTAATTTCGCGCTTTTCGCGCTTCCACCTAAAGCGCGAAATTAAAATGCGCGAAAATAAGTTGCATTGTATTTCACTACATTGTTTGGCATTGGATTGCGCGAAACTAAAATGCGCGAAAATTCTGTAATTTCAGAAAAAATGAGTTTGCGCGAAATTAAACACGCGCGAAAATTTCTAGAACTACAGTACTCCGATGACCAGCTGAGTTGTCAGAAGGGTGACTGCGCAGAAGTTGTTTCTTGCTGTTTGTGACAGATCGCAGGTATGGGTAGGTTAAACCATGGCTGTCCATATCCCCGGTTGAACCTTTTATAAGAATTACTGCAGGTTAACGCGTAGCAATAAGATTCTTTATTATTGACTATTTAAGACATTGACACGTTGATTCTATTGACAGGATTTCGTTTCCTGGTGCCTTTTCGTCTGGCCTTCATAGCATGCTTCCCGGTTTTTTTTTTTTTTTTGTTTTTTTTTTTTTTTTTTTGTTTTTTTTTTTTGTTTTTTTTTTTTTGGTTTTTTTTTTTTTTTTTTTGTTGAACCTTTGCCTGGAAGCACCACATCATAAAAAACATGAACCCACTCAGAGGTAAAGGTCAAGCTCACTTGACCAATTCGGTTCACATTTTCACTGAAATTGTACTTTTTTATCATAAAGCCAATGTTTTGATCATATTTTACACACACACACACACACACACACACACACACACACACACACACACACACATATATATACATATATATATATATGTGTGTGTGTGTGTGTGTGTGTGTGTGTGTGTGTGTGTGTGTCCAAACGACAGTAAACCAAAGCGATCAAGTATACTCTTAACTGTGGGACCCACATTGCCCGACCATTTTCATAGGTTTTTAAAATCACCTTGGCAACCTTGATAGTTTAATGTGTAATGCTCTTTTTAATGAAGACACAAAGAGGTTGTCCTATACAGTCTCCAAATGCGGCCAAATTACTATTCTGTGAAATACAAAGGGAATACTTACAATACAGTATTTGTTTATTTCCTTTTGGTTTTGAGTACTCACATATCTAAATTTATTGTGAGGAGTAATTTGCAGCAATTTTTTCAATAAGATTTTTTGTGATATTTTGCTTAAATATGTCATTTATCTTTTTTTTTTCTAATGCCCACTTGACTGATAATTTGTTTGCAATAACCCGTTTGCAAAGACTGGGCATAGAGAGTAATACTATATCTCTGAAGTTCGATAACGCGTTTCTTGAGTCTTTTGAAAAATGGGACAATTATTGCTTTACATTATTTATCAGGATAGCCATGCTCTGCTGACAAGAACATTAAATACATAACAATATCATCAAAGGCCGGTGCATGATATGGCATCTACTACTTTGTCTGTGATATCTGTATAAGACCTCTTTCTTTCATTTGCCTAATATTATAAACGTTAATTTTCATCATTGTCTACAAATTTAATCACTTTTTCTTCAAGAGAAGGGTTGATTTTAGGATTCTCACTTAGAAAAGAGGGGAAATACTTAACCTAGTATTGTCAGAATATATCTGGTGCCATTTACCTCCATAGTAGATTTTTCACACATTCCCACAGTTAATTGCTATGATATTTAGATTCCATTTTCATCATTTTTAATGTTTGAAGACCAGTTTTGTTTTGCTTGGTAAAGATCCTTAAAATCTCAGCTGATACATGTGCCCTGAGATAAGAGTTATCTTTGAAGTCGTAAACTTTTCAATAGCCTCAATTTAAATTGTTGAATCAACTAATTAATTTATTTATTTATCCACAACTGTCCATCCGGTGTCATATTTTATAGAGCATCTGCATATATTTGAGTTAGTGCGTTATATGAACTTAATGTGGCTCTCTGTCTCTCTCTGTCTCTCTCTCTCTGTCTCTCTCTCTCTCTGTGTCTCTCTCTCTCTCTCTGTTTCTCTCTCTCTCTGTCTCTCTCTCTCTCTCTGTCTGTCTCTCTCTCCTTTGTTGAATTGTCAATCGATGAAATAATGTGACTGGTATATTGTCATAAATGTATATTAAAATTCTGCATTTTTCTTTCCTGGTCCATCTTCAGCTTTCCTCTTTCACGATTTTGTACTTATTTCTAAGGAGTTATTACTTATTACTCATAAAGATAGACCGCAGCACACTGGCTTACAGTCTGGAAAATCATGCATAAACCATCCAAGATCCACAATATTGGCAAGGAAATGCGTTAATAAGATCACACTATCTGTAACACAACATCACCTAGATCTGTAACATGTTAAACTCCCTTTATTTTTTTTCCAATGCTGCTACTTACATTGCCAAGCAAATACGTTGATAGGATTGCATTGTCTGTAACACTACATCACCTATATGTGTAAAATGCAAAACTCCATCGAGCTTTGTTGTTTTTCCAATGCTGCTACTTACAATGCGGGCACCAAAAGTTTCACTCGCTGGCGTATCAATAAGGAAATTTGCAAAATAGCATTGGCCAAATTTTGAGTATGGGGCCACCGGTTAAAGATAGAAATTAGAAGACATCAAGGTTTAAATCTAAATGAGCATTTGTGTAATTTTGTGATATACAATGTGTTGAAAATGAGTACCATTTTTAATGATTTGTCCCAGTTTTCAAATTCTACTAAATATGTACTTACTACAGTTCTGTGTTAAGTTTCCCACTCAAGAAAAGTCTTGTGGTTTACTCAGGTCTAAAAATTCGCTCTACAGTGTTGTTAAACAGCCGCTTTTTTGTATCTTCCTTTCAAATGTTAAAACTGATAGATAGTTCATGATTTTCTTTTACAGTCACTACAGTGTGTTTATACTGTGTGTTACAAATGTATTGTACCAACGGCCTGAGGGCTTATTGTACGGAAATAAAACTTTCTAACTTGTACCAAAGTCTTGCTCACTGACAGTAAAGATTTGATAAATAAATATTTTCATATGCACATTCTTGTCACATGACTGCGTTTTTTATGGGAAAAATTGTTAAATACGAGTTTTCGTTTGGCACACCAATCGAAAAGTTTTTTCGTCTTTGTTTGATATTTATGGGAATAAAATACACAATAGAGTGCATACATATTCATTTCTCACCAAAATACCTGAAACTATTGCTAAGCAACCGTGGTGGGCAGTTTTCATGATTCTGGTGTTTATGGAAACTGAGAGTGGTACTCACATTTGTGGGAATAAGGAGTACTAATTCAAACATATGAAGAATCCTTCTTATATAGCAAGCTTGACATGACTGCGCATTTTTGAATGTCACTGAAATTTAAATTACTAGTCTGACAGGAACAGCATATATTATCATACAGGTATCTGTCCATACATATGTGTAAATCTTTGTTGAATGATTCAGGCCAAAGTATTGCTGCTAATTTCCCGTGTAATTCTTAAATTTCAAGTTACTTTAAAAATTTGGCACACTGTATTCAGACACATTATAATAGAGAATAGCATTGTTATACATGTATTCAGAGTTTGGTTTCTGTATAAAATATACAATTATAGGTTTATATGCAATGTAACGGCTAAATGAACGATGGAAAGATTATTTGAGAATGAGCTGATTCTGTTTTCATGTTATATTCTCTTGCATGTAATCCAGATGCTACACTAAGCAAAATTATGTTTTTAATAGACTGATACACACTTGAATTATAGCAAAATGATATCACAAGTGTGCATATCCATGTATTTAATCACTTGTCCAGTATAACTGCATATTTTTATTATGATGGTATTTTTCTAACTACACAGACTGTTTCCAAAACATTTTTTGAAAGCAACGTCATATATATTTTCTTGTATGTAAATAATTACATATCACATGCATAACATTTCGGTCAAGTGTATTCAGCAGATTTAAGTGTCAAGTATCAACTTATATTCCAATGCTACAGAAATTGAAAGAATGGTCTCAGATCAATTTAGGTAATACCGAATTAATTTACGCTCTGCCTCTTACATACATGTATATGACCATAACCACATCCAACTTTGAACTATTGTCAGCCGAGGTAAGGTAAATGGGTCGGATGGGGACACATCATTTATGTGCAGCAGGATCCATAGTTACAGTCTTTACAATGTCAGCCTTTTACAAATACAAACAAAAGCATTTAGATAAAACATAAGTTTTCAATGTAAGTATGGATAGAATGGGCAGGTAACCCTAAGCTTTAGCTTTGAGTGACCCCATATATAAAAGATACTTGTATTGTGTGTACCTACAAAGATACTATAGAGTGGATTTCTGTACAGATTTTGTTTCTATGTATGAGGTATAATTTGATCAAGATATCCTAGATTTCCATGTCATGCGTACGTTCCGTTTGATTTCCTTGTGTAGACTGTTGAGGATCCACACATGTATTGGCCTTTCTGTGTCTGCAAGAACACGGCAATTATGTGACAGATTTCAGTGAAGGATTTGCTTGGAACAAACTTTCTGGTTAGTGTGAGTTGTAGCCTTGCATGGTATCTTTTGTACAGGGAAATCTGCACAGATAGGCTTTATGCACGACAGTAGTTTTCGAATGTCACCCAAACAATGCAAAGTAAAATCTTACAAAACATGCTGTGGGTAAAGGATAATAGATGGTTTATAGTGATTCGATTAGTCTCGGACTAATTTAAGTTATAGCTAGTTACCTTACCCCCTACCCTTAACATATATATGTGGAGTATATACCAAGTGTCACCCAAATATTATATTTATGACCCTGTTGTAGTGCCCGTTTCGCATAATGTCTGTTTGAGTTCATGGGACTCTATGTGACAAGAGTGACAAGGAAAAGGTATATATATATATATTTGCATTTGATATTTGTTCAGTCTCCTGTGCCAACTCAATCATTTCAACATTTGTGCCTTCATAGTTTTGCCTTTGAGACAATCAGAAAAATAACGATTTTTTTGTGTTTACCAATTAACTAAATTTTAAAAAATGCTGCATGTACCGAGACGTAGATAACGCCCTTTTGTTCCCTTTAGTTGTGCATGCATAAAGAATTGTTTGAATACTTACTGTTTGAAAATTTAAAATGGCCAAGTTTGAAAATATAAACTTTGTACATCGTGGTTTTCTAGTTGTGATTAAGAAGCAATTTCTGGTTAACATATAGTTTTGAAGTTTTTGTAAGAATTCTTAACTGCCATAACCTATAACACAATGGCCAAGTATTACCTGAATGCTTAAAAGAGAGAGTTTTTAGTAGGTGTATATGTAAACATGTGTTATGTAACATACAATTATCAGAATGCTATATGATTTGACGCGCATTTTCCGTCTGTCATATATTTATTCTTCGAAAATGATGGAGTACTTATTATTTTACCATTAATCTGCTAGGTTGTTTATTCAGAATGACAAACTGTTTACCATGCTGCATATTCACGTTCAGAGAATTATGGATAGAAAAAAAAGCAAAACATGTAGTTTAACCAATACTTAATAAGTTATTACCCATGAGTATAGGTTGTTATTTCAGCCTTATAGAGCATTATCTGCTTTCCTCGCTATCCGGAGGAGTGACCTTTGACTCAGTTGTCATTATTTTGTACATGGTTACACCAGCACCTTTAGGCACCACGTGTATCTACCAACGTTACCTGATACTCTAGCCCTCAGAAGTGCCATGAAAAGTGGGTATTGGGCATAAACATATTTAGCAATTTAAACACACATGTGGGTTTTATATTCATATTCGGTTACAATTTTTCTCATAGACGTGTCACGAAAAGAACAAGAAATGGAAGCCACATAGGGAATTGTATACTGGCGTAGAAGTAGATGAGGATGCACAGCTTCCCCGCAGCAAAATGTGTCGCCATCGACCTTTTGCTTATTCTAACATTAGAACTTAGTCTACTAGTAACTAGATATTCTCTTCACTCCCACAACGTATTAAATCTACAAAGAGATCGGGAAACATATCATATTATGTTGAACAAAACATTCAGCGGGCATCACACGAGATGATTATTTATTTATATGCCCGTTTAGTTATTTTTTGTTTATATGCCTATTGGCTTATTTCTTTGTTTAATTATGAATTCATTTGTCCATTTATGTATTCAATTTGTATTTATCTATTCACTTGGGAACAGAAGGTGCGTGGTCTGAACATTATGCTATGATAAAAGGTGACGCTCGAACCAGACATGAAATGAATCACATTTTAATTCCCGTTTGATTTCATTGAAGTTTCGAAATTTAACCTGGGGGGGTAAGGATTTTTGCTTGGTAAAATAGGATAGATACGACCTTCCAAAGGAATGTTTCTTGAGACACAACAAACCTGTGTTTTAATTAATTGATATATTTATGGCAGTATAGTTATGACAGAAGCCTTAATGAACAATACCGTTTAGTGTTACAGGCATTTCCTGGCCCAGCGAGAGCCATTCTTTCCAAGCATAACGTGTGCGCCCTGTCAAGAAACACTGGATAAAGCAAGTAGCCCAATAGCAATAGAATCTCATTAATCATTCATCTGTTAATTAAACACGTACCATCTAAGTGTTCTTCTGTGGTGTGAAAGGCTACCAAGCTGGTGAGAACCTTCCGTGTCGAGGCAACTTGACTACGCAGGCTACGGGCGAAGAGAGCCCCCAACCTACAGGTCAAACAACTGCTCATTCGCCGCAATGCCACACCTATTGTCACACTCGTTGTCATGTTCACAGCAGGGGATTTATACTTCATATGATTACAACACTCCCTTTTTCCTTTAGAATCTGCTCATTATGGACCATATAAATCTCTCTGCGCTGGATTTATACTGAAACAATACGCTTGACACTCGGATGGTATACACATGCCGATGTGCAACTAAAAAGCTTTGAGATACATTAAGTCACTGCACATTTTGCCATATGGCAAAACGATTTTGGCCGTTGCGGGACATCTTGGAGACATTGATGCAGCAGGGTGGAAAGGTTGAATGATCTATTTTATCAAAATAAGAGTGTTTCAATATATTGGGTGTGGGTGGGGTGTGAAATTAGGAAACTAATGCAGGGGAATATATACAGTATATACTTTTTAAGTAGTTTTGTTTTGTACATCAGAAGCATTTAAAATGCACAAAATGGGGGTGTGCAAGTAAACAACCCTTAAACGTGCAGGAGCATAGAAATATTTTTCAATTGAATTGGTAATTGTCAATGAGTCACCATAAATGGCAGCGTAATTGTATCACGGATACACCCCCTTATCATACAACTTAAACTGAACAATTGTGGCTTCTGCACTTCATCCTGCATTGTCTTTTGTGTGATTTAACACTGACAGCTTCGGGGTGGATTCTTTCATTTGATTCAATCTCAATCAATACAACTTACTGGGTAAGTGATAAGCGGTTGTAAGTGTCAGCTGAGACATGCGTACACTGAATAGCATCAGCAGGGTAGGGGAGGGGGACTAATTTACCATTAAGCAAAGACAGTTGTCTTGAAATTGACCATTTGTATTATTAGAAACGGAGAAAATTAGCATGCTGCTAAGCTGACTTCTACCACACATTTTAGAATAACCTTATGTTGATCTTTCATAAACGAATATTTTCTGTGCGTTCTTGCTGAGAATATCTTTAAAAGTGCTGTTATTATGGTGCATAGTGCAAGTGTCACTTGGGTTTATTATACGCTCAATTTCCATATTTGTCAATGAGCATCTCCAAGCATTGTTCTGTCATTTATTTACACTCTTATCATGAATGTCTCATATTCGCTTTATTTATGAACGTATTGCTCCAGTTTTTGCGTCCCGAGCAGAACAAATTCCGTACTGTCTTCTTTGACTAGCGGAGTGCAGAATACAGAGTTTTGGTCTTTTTGCAGGAACACTTTATATGTTTCTTATGATCCTTTTATAGTCATAATCTGGTGCTGTTGTAATATGGACATACATTCTGTGTGTCTGAATTAAAGCATATCTTATATTTTATCTTATCTATTTGGACACCTCCTTTTACACACACACACACACACACACAGATATACATTTATATATATGTATATATATATATTTATATATATATATATATATATATATATATATATATATGTATATATATATATATACATGTTTGTTTATTGTGCGTTATATGTAGGACTAAATTAGTAAAAGAAGTCAACCTGTGAACATCAGTTAAAGAAGCAAGAAAACCCAGTGTCAGGTATTGTGTGGCTAATAACGTGGGACGACAATAATTGACCCCGGGCTTGAGTAATAGTACATTGTCATTCCATTGTATTATTATGATGTTGCCATCAGAAATCAAACATTCTGCCTTTTCCACTCAGCCACAGCTGTGCTTCGTACTGGGTCTATATGATGTATGATGTATGAGATCCAAGATACTCGCCTGATCTCTGCTTAATTAGCATTTCATGCACAGTATAAACACATTGTCTGCTGGGCGATATTAAAAAAATAGGAACAGAAAGTGCCCCGGTTTATCTGTATATACTACACCCGATAAAAAACTATTATATGGTGCATATTGCTTGTATCAAGTGTGATTAACACTGAGTTCTAAGTTCTGTTTAACAACTGCTGGTCTCGTTATTGGTTATATGTGCCGTCAAACTAGCCCTTGACCCGCAATGGTATGTTTGCTCTGTGAAAGCGCATAACATTTATCTGTACTACTGAGGTACTGGGTTCATTTTGCCTGGATGATACTGAGATGGCCCACCAATAACGAGCATGCAAATGGAATTAAAAAAACACCAACACCTAATAAAAAAAATTAAATTGCCCAGAAGGAAAGCAATATTATTTCATCAGATCATGCCCTTTTATTGCAGTATGGCCCACAGTGTACAGAGTTCTTGCAGCCTTTGCTCACAAACATGCAAGTTTTTAGACTTTTACACAAACATAGATAAAATATAGACATGCGTATTATTGATTCAGTATTGGCATACTTGTCTTTCTGAACAATGCGGCATGAAGAAGATTTATTATGATATATTCCATGGATAATATATTCCATTTGTCAGGCATCAGTGAACTGGCAAGGCATTTGAAGGTGTGATGTCCGCTTGAATGCACCAACAAGTGTCAGTATCCAACATTTTATTAGTATTTGTAATATTAATGATTGCACCCTCTGAGCAAAAGGTAAATAAAAGGTGTGCAAAATAGGATTATATTTTGGTGCATAGAAAAGCGCTGTGCACCAAATTAGCGTAAACACAATAGCTGTTGTCATTTGGTTATGCAAATGAGCCCAATATTTTCAGTGTGTTAATTTATTTTTATGCATGTGTATTGATAAAAGAGCGATTTACAAAGGCAAGAAAAAAAATCAAAGTTTAAACTTAAGGTTCTCGAGGAATCTCTGTACACAGCGTACTGGAATCCTGTCACGGATCTATGAATGAACGAATCTTTATTAAAGACGTTGTCAAAAAATACAGCAATCTGTGGATGAATACAAGAAAGTATTACATGCCCACAAAAAAAAAACAAACAAACAAACAAACAAACAATAAAAAACCCAGCGAACACAAAAATCAAAGCTAATGGCACAACATTACGCGAACAAAAGTAAATAGACCCAAATGATAACCTTCTTTAGGATATAAATTTCCTGACAGACTCTTCGAAAAAGTGCATTAATTCAGTACCCTATGCTACCATAATGAATAAAAAGATATACTGGTTATGATAGGATGCAGAATAAAAAAAAAACACCATTTATAATTTGAAAAGATTTTCCCTTGCATGACATTACAGTATGGGATTTATTGTCAAGTTCTTGTCACAAAGCTTTGGGTCATAGGAACGTTTCTTGGGCGTTTATGTCTGCCAGTTTCGAAGTAAACGTAATGTGCAATAATGCGTCATTTCACCTGGTTTCAAATTATTTAGAGCTTCATAGTGTTTAGATATAAGTTCTTTCTTAAATCTCCATTGATATATACGTTCCGAATTTGAATTCGCTATTTTGAGTGGACATATTTCCTTTTCCTGTCGGTATCGAAATCTATTCTCCACACCTGTGCCAAAAAGAGTGAATGGAAAATCGTGTGAAATCTTGATTCCCCGTAATCCCAGTATTACAACTAAAATTTAAAGTAGTCCTTACAGAGTTGAGCGAGGTTGATTGTTGTTTGTGTGTACGCGTATTGTTTGTTCCTTGTCATCAGTCGAGCTAAGGAAGGACAGGAAACGTGTCATGTATTTATGTGTATTGAAGTAAATTGGTGAATAAAGTTAAATGGAGAAAATGGGAAATAAAAGAATCTTGAATATGAGCCACCGAGGTCAGTTAATAAAATTTGACTCTTCAAGTTCAAGTAAAAGTTATTGCCGCTGGTTAACTGTAGAAACAGTTTGGCTAGTCTTGGATACAGCAAAATATACCATTTAGAGTAGCCTCACTAACCAAACCAACATCTGTGCTTCATGACAAACAAGTGGAGGCGTGTTTAGTATTTGTACATAAATAAATAAACTCCTATGACAATTTTATTGCACGGGATGATGGGTACATAAACTTAGTTGTTAACGCATGAGTTCCTTCAGACCAGGCCCAGCTAATCCGATTCCATGGTACCTCTTGCACTCAGCAGCCACCCAGTGATGTAGAAAGCTATTGAAAATGCTGTCGCCATTCTTCATTTAACCGCTGTTTTTAGATCTTCGTGAATGCTACATTCGTAGTGACACGCACGCTGTATCCCAAAATGCTATGAAATAATAGGAGTTAAAGGAGTAACCAATCAATTGTTAATAATATATCAATTCAGTTACTTTAACTGTCTGTTAACCGAGGCATATGGTTAGACTACAGAAAGTCGGAATAGATTTTTTTAATAAGGGAAGACAATTAAATTTTAAGTTGCATATTTAGACGTCCAACACGTACATTAGTCTAGACCTCAAAGACATTTTTGATGGGAAATGGCTGATATAAAAACAACATCAGTACATGTATGGACCTCAGAAAGTCAGCATCTGTCGTCATTGCACCATGGGTGCTTTAACCCTTCAAGTTGTTCACTCGGGACACCATTATGACATTAGCAAATGTAGGCATGCTGGTACTTAATTAAATGATCGGTTGCAGCGAATGTGATTCTAGCATGAACACGTCACTTCCGATCACATGGGCTTTTTTGATGTGGCACCGAAAGTGCTGCTTGCTGGCCACGTGGCTTGTCCACTCAGCCTGACTGATGAAAAAATGCCGCACTTTTAAATACAACCTAGAGATCCTTCACTGAAATAATTTACCTTTGCGGCCACTCATGAAGCATTTGTGTCCTTGTTTCCGTAATCGAGGGATGTAAGAGGTGGTATACCTGTTGGCCAACATCATTATCGGTTTAACTCAGGTTTTACGGAAAACAACCAAACGTATTATCCTCAAAGTATTGACCAAGTGACATCGACACCGTAATAATGTGTACGTATTCGAAGTCTTCATTTACTCAAGCCTCACCAATATCTGATTAAGAAACCACGTAGATGACCTTGATGTTGAACGAACGGCTTGTTTGATTAATAATCAGTATTGTCGGCCCCATAACTGTATTAATAAAACCAATTATGATAATGAGAGCAACAGGAACGACATCAATAATAATATTTCATGAATCAATGTTCAAAACAAGCAAACTGTTGAGTGGCTCTATTCAAAGTCAAAAGAAATTTAGAAGGTATAGAAAATCAAATACCAACAGTTGAACAAATTAATTAATAAATACTCAGCTGGAAATTCAATGGCCAATGACCTGTATTTCAGCAGTTTTGCGTATTTCCTTTTGTCTATGTTTAAACTTGTTTATGTATTAGGTATTTTATGTGGGATCAATGTCTTAGGTATCCGGGTTGTTCGCTATTACAACAGTTGCGGTGAGGAATATATCTATTAACATGTTTTTCAATTTAACACGAGGTTTCATTTTTTTGTTTGCTTTTGAGTCTTACATTCTACAGCGTATTGTGCATATACTTCAGACATAATTTGCCATGTGACCTATCAAACAAATCATTAATTGCAGCAAATTTTGACTTTGTTTTATTTGTCCGCCGTTTTTTGGCAGCAGCCGAAAAGATGTAGATAATTGATAATCGTATTCATTGATTCCTCGGATGGACTTCGTTGGCCAATCAGACATCTGACCAGCTGTTCCAAAGCTCCACAGTTACGCTTTAAGATGGCAGGTATAGCCTCTTTCCGATAGATGTAAAGGTAGTCATCAGTATTGGCTAAATTATTGTGATTACTCAAATGTATATTTTTGTCAGCAATTTCAAGTGGCCAACTTTGTTATTTCAATAATAATAGTAAAAATGATAATGATGATGATAATGATAATAATAACTAATAGTAATAATGATTGATAATAATAATGATGATGATAATAATAATAAGTATTATTATTATTGTTATTATTATTATTATTATTATTATTATTATTATTATTATTATTATTATTATTATTATTATTATTATATTATTATCATTATTGTTGTTATTATTATTATTATAATATTATTATTATTATTATTATATTATTATTATTATTATTATTATTATTATTATTATTATTATTATTATAGATGATTGGTTGTGGGATGATGCCTGCAACAGTCATCCAATGTTAGATTATGTACACATATATATAAATATATATATATATATAATATGTATATATAGGATATATGTATATATATATACATATATATATATGTGTGTGTGTGTGTGTGTGTGTGTGTGTGTGTGTGTGTGTGTGTGTGTGTGTGTGTGTGTGTGTGTGTGTGTGTGATAGATTGCTAGAAATAACATCGATCACAGGTAACATTGAAAGCGAGCAAAAAAGATGTTTTCTTCAAATGTTTCAAATTGGCCTACTAGCCACTGGATAAGTTATTGTATCAAATATCGGGTTCGATTCATTAGGAAACTTCATGTCTTGAAAATAAAAAGTCACTTAATTTTAAAAGAGTGCCCCACGATCCCATGATCGTCCAATGGAAAAATGTCATCATCACTGTCAGGTTGTGAATAGAATATGCCTGCCATCCATTCTCTATGCCCTACCCCAATTCAATGACCCCACAGGGTGTAAAAAAAAATGGAACTAAGGGCGAAGTAGCAGCAATACCCAACCTGATGCTCAAGCAGCTCATCGGAAGTAGATGACGTTTGTTGTCGAACAGGAACTCGGGGGTTAATACAGGGGCTTAGGTGAGCACAGATATAACTTTGAAATATAAAAAATAAACTCTGGGGCACACCGGTTGCCAGCGTGACAGGGGAGTCACGTTCGTTGTCAGTTTTACTTTTTCTAAGCAACCCAGATCTGGCATCTTTTAATCCAGTACATTGTCGCTGTTCATGGCTATTTTTCTCATTCGGAATATTAAACACCAAAGACCTTCCTTGTCACTTGATGTCCGTCCAGCACTTTTTGCAACGTCATATACGACCAAACCACGTTCAGCTAAAACATTACAGCTTAAGGCCATTTCCTCAAATTGAAATTTGTATTTACTGGTTTTAAGTAAAACGGGAAACGTAGGTTTGAAAACTAACAATTTGAGATAAAAAAAGAATAATTTATTCTCCTGTGTTACGTAATCATGATCTTGTGTTCTATGGGGCAACGGGACGGTATGTAACGGCTTTCTTACGGTCGTGACGTCATATTCCTGCTATTCAATGAGAGGTTTTGTTTGGTAGTGAAACCGGTCGGATAATTCATTTTCTATCACCGTGCCAGGGACGCAAGGTAACAAAGCCTTATATATGTATATATATATATATATATATATATATATATATATATATATATATATATATATATATATATATATATATATATATATATAAAATCACACAATAACTTGCGACATGGCTTGAGGAGTTTTTTCTACTTATTTGAACCCTTAGAGTAAAACATGCAACTATTGTAAACATTTGTCTGCCATTCACTCGACCTCGAAATTATTGGAATTGGTGAAATTGTAAACAGAGAAGAATAGGTATTAAACACAAGGGTATCAAACTGTTGATATATATGTTCGTTAGGCGGTTCATGCATGCTAAGACGTTCAAGTCAGCAATAACGAAACTTATTGGCATGTGACTTGCTCTCACTGGTCAAATTGTATTCAGAAGGGAAGGGCACATGCCCACAACCTCGTTGTGACAAAGACTCTTATGTCTTATAATGTAACATCAACTTTGCCACCAAATCGAGGAAAATCCCAATTTCGACTGAGCATTCTGTCACAGTTTGACCTCTAATTACGTCACAGGTCACTGGGTATAAATTCTAATGACCTACCGTCAACAAAAATCAAAGAAAGAAAGAAAGAAAGAAAGAAAGAAAGAAAGAAAGAAAGAAAGAAAGAAAAACAAACAAACAAACAAAAAAACAAAGAACAAGTCACTGGGTATAAATTCCAATGACTGACCGTCAACAAAAAAGAGAGAGAAAGGAAGAAAAAAAGAAACAAACAAACAAACAAAAAAAGAAGAAGAAGAAGAAGAAGAAGAAGAAGAAGAAGAAGAAGAAGAAGAAGAAGAAGAAGAAGAAGAAGAAGAAGAAGAAGAAAAACAGCGCCCAAGCTAAGAACCATCGTGAATCACATTTTTGAAGATACTTTCCCTTGATAGAAACCTAAAGTAGCGTCCGAAGTCTTGATGCATAACAAAAGCAATGAACAAGAGTATTGTGGGAGTCCTGTGCTTAGCTGACCTTACATGCTCTGACTGAAGCGACCATGTCAACTTCAGAATGACATTATCCACCATCACTCTTGATAACAAGCACATAATTCCTCACCATTTTTTCCAAATTTTGATGATTTGTTATCAGCACCACATTGCAACAGATTTGGTGGTCCATGTTCATTTCTCATAAGTTTGAAAAGGATCGAATTTACGGTTTGTGATAAAAAGTCGAGAAAATGAAAACTCTCAAAAATTCTTTAAAAAAGGAGAAAAATAATCGCAGCTCCACTTGTTGAAAACAATTAGGATTTCGATGTCCCCAGAAGTTTTCCTATGCAGTTGCAAAGAAATCTGTTCGGGACAAGATATTTCAAGATTTTATTGAAAATTGAACAAGAACATTCGTTGAAAAATCTTTAAATCATTGGATCATGATTATTCTACTAAAATCAGTAGTAAAACCAAGGCACATCGCCACAAAGTTTGAAGTGAATGTAGTTTGTCGGTCTGGGAGTAGTCAAAAATATTAATTTCCATTGCAATTCCCATTGACTTACATGATAAACAATTGGAATGCATGCATTACAGTGACCCGAATTTTACAAAAGAAAATCGTCAAGAATTAAAAATCCTGAGTAATATCTAGTAACTAGGTTCGTTTAACCCGTCAACATGCTACATTTCCACTGGGTTTCAGAACAATCTGATTCACAGTATTGGAGAAGGAGCCGAAAATAGCAGAAACACACACAAAATTCATAAAAAATCAGAAAAAATCATAGCACCACGTGTAGTATACATTGAGCTCCAGGAGTACCTATAACTGTTCCTATGCAATTTTGAAGCTATTGGCTGAGCACTTCAGGAAAGATTTGTTAAAGATTTTGCTCCCAAAATGAACAAAAAATTCTTAAAACTGTAAAATCACCGGAGCACTACCATTTGTCCATAACTAGTAAGACCAATCCAAATTACATTCCCACCAAGTTTGAAGTAAATGTGGTTGACCGTTTTGCAGAAGAAGTAAAAAATTATGAATTTTAATGGTAGTCCGGGTGATCTACATAGTAATCAATAGAAATGCATGCATTCTCCGACAGGCATCTGAACTTGAAAAAAAATCGTTGAAAATCAGGGATCCAGAGTATCACCACCTAGTCAACATATTTGTTTAAACTTCCCAAAAGCTTCGTTTCCACAGTGTTAGACAACATTCTGAAAGACAGTTTTGAAGAAAATGTCCAAAATAGGAAAAACACAAAAATTAATGAAAAATTGAAAAATATCGTGGCGCTATGTGTTGAACAAACAAAGGTTTTTGAATCCAAAGAAGTGTCCCTGGGCAATCTCAAAGTGATTTGCTGGGCGGTATTGCAGATGAATGTTTTCACGTTTCGCCCAAAAATGGAAACGAATCATAAAAATCCAAAAATCAATGACCACTTGAATAAGCTTATTAGAGACGCACACTAAGTTCATCCCGATCGAATTCGAAGTGAATCTGGGTGATGGTTTTGGAGAAATCTGACTGACAAGTCAGCTAAAATGAAGAAACAGGCGGGTTCTTCTGACCTGTCTGCAGTCACAAGACATGCCCATGATCAGTCAAGCTGGCAATAGGATAAAGATACATGCATGCTAATGATATGTGTGGGGCACGTTATATATACTTATATATATATATATATATATATATATATATATATATATATATATATATATATATATATATATATATATATATATATATAATAGGCCGAAAATGTATGTGCTGTGCTGCCAATGCAGACATTATATAAACATAATTTTTGGTATCAGCAGATTTGATGCTTTGTCCACAATGGGCTAACACTGAGTTATGAATATGTTAGTTACCCTTTTACAAAATAATAGCCACTTCATTGTCAGCAGTGTTGATCAACCGAAGCATTGTTCTTCTTTCTCGCATTCGACATGCTCAAAGCATGTAAACATGTGAAACACAATCCCATCACATATGCTTTTAAATGCTGGTTCGATGTTTTCCTGGAATTAGCCATGAGTTCATAATCTTCAACATCATCCACAATAATATCAAAATAGGCATGTCAAAATCATAAAGCCAGAAGCAAAAAATGGCAAACCTTTTTGGTATGTCGACAATAATTTACAGTTTTTACTATGAAATGCCGTCACATGAATTTTATTAACATATAGATTTCACTAGCATTGTCCAACGAGGCATTGCTTGTCTGCACTCAGGAGCAACAGTGAAATACGTCCTTTTACCATATTGCACACACATGATGCCATTGCCATAAATGATGTCAACAGTTTCAGTGGTAACTGTATGTATACAGCTTCTTGTGATCATATTTGTAAGCACAACGAGGATTATTATGCAACATATGCGCAATAGCCGTATTTTCATTAATTTATTTAACAAAGAGGTTCATCAGGGACGGAGCTATGCTTAGTTGAATTTTGTACACATGATTTGAAAGTGATGCAACAATGGAGATAGCAATTAAAGACTATCTACATGTATTTTAAGACTAACCTGCTTTCATAATAATGTTATTGAAGAAACATGGTTTTACACTCTTCTTTGGAACTGTTTTGATACAGTTAGCATGGTTACATGTGATACCTTGTGATACCTTTTATCTGTCAAGATTTATTTTATATACACATTGCTGTGACACTGTATAGCTTTATAAATTGCGAAAAATTTTGCTGTGATTATGCGTCTTTTATTTGTGTAATTGTCTGTATACGGTTTGTATATGGTTTATATTTATGTATTGTGTGACTGGCACCGAATATAATAGAATCGAATCGAATGTTTCTACAAGGTGATCACTAACCCGGTACTGACAAACCCGACTAGTGGTGAAGTATCTTCTGCTTAATTAGTTTTTATTAGTTCAATGCTAGTAAAAATAATTGAATGAAAATGTAGACAAGCCCTGTCAGAATAGCACGTCTCATGGCACCAGTCTTGCTGTTGGTGGATCAGCGCTTCGCGCCAACACGTCCTCAGAAAACCTGTTGATTTAGATTCATTCAAGCAAAAGGGGGAAAGCTTTCAGACAGTGGCAATGTGGGATAATGTTTAGCTAACAGGAAACAATATGTGTGAAACGATATTGTAACATGTGCACATTTATTGCTGTATGACGTTGTATTCAGATCTGGGCCAGTTTTTTCATATATCATACATAAAACCGAAATGTTTCTGTAGTTTCAATCTCCACAATGTAACACCAACCCTTCTTGAAATAAAAAGGAAAATGCAACAAAATGGCTGTATTCATTTCTCGCATGGCCTTCAAAAATAGGTCAAGGGGATATCCCTAAATTAAACCTTTCTGTAATATTTCTTTCGTGTAAATATCTGTTCCTACTTTCCGCAAGTCTTGAAATGTGAAATAGAATGCCCATAAATAATCATGTTTGTGGCGCTCATGACCTTCAATATATGTCAAAGTTACACATCCTGATTACGTATGGCGGTTATGATATGCTTCCACGTTGTACATATCATCATTCTGTCTCAGACAGTACTCGCGATATATACTGAGGATGCAGGAACAGACACATAGATACACATGCACAGGCGGTCCTCGCTTGACTGTTTCCGTGTCCCCCTGTAAAAACTTGTAAAATAAAATTCCAAGAAATACCATTGAAGTAAAATAAGATAAAGTTTGCAGTTTCCAATCAAACATGGACTACCCTTTCAAGGCGAACTCAATATTTTAATTTGAGCCCATATAACCAATTTTTTTTTATGTTATGTCTTGACACTTCAGGCAGCACCGTGAATATTGTCATATTGTGAGTGCCAAAAATAATTTACGTTTCTTTATGATGGCTTTATTATGTAAAATAGTTGAAATGTCGTGCAAGGAGGTTATCCATCAAACATCTTGTGACTGACATTTGAGCAAGGGACTAAAGGCACTCTCATCTGGACTTTTAATCGCTGTCCAAAAGTAATTATTTCCTGAGAAGAAACTATTGTAAATATTGGCAATAATTAAGCCAAATACTTTTCGAAGAGTATCACATTAGCACTGCTATGTCCCATCCCATGCCCACTTTGTACAAGTTAAACTTACAAAAGCAAGCATATATGGTTGAGACGATGTTTGTGTATCAACATGTTAATAAAAGCCTCGAAAAAAGCAATGACAAACCTGTTGAGTAACTATTAGTCGCCGTGAAGATGACAAACTGTTAGCAGCTTGATTTAAAGGCGTTAGACCAAAGGAACGAAAATAATTATTTCATTTTCAAAATTCCAATTCAGTCAAACCGGCAATTTAACTCCCATCAAGTGGCAATGTGCTGCAAAAGTGTCCTTTGACATCCGTTTCGCCTCCGCTTGAAGAGTCGGTGTGCGTGAAGAAACGTATTTCCCCATTGTAGGCAAAAGGCCAACACAATCTCTTTGGGACCATCCGCTCCAGGGCGCCATAATGGAGGGCTATGCAGAGGTTACGTTGTATCATATGTCATAACTCTCCATCCATTCTCTGATCAAGTTTCACAAATATCACGCCATTGTCCCCGTTGGTTTGGCCAAAAGCTCATTTAATTTGGTAAAGCAACCTGCGAAGATATCAGGAATAAATAATTATTTCGCCAATGCTATCTCCCTTCTTCAATGTTTGCTGTGGTTTAGGGGCTTTTACTGTTGATTATTGATAATTATATTCTAAAAATCGTGTACATTTTACAGTTTAATTAGAGGTACAATCGGGAAAATACAAGACAAAATATTTAACAGTTTGCTGTTTCACTCCTGGTCAACAAAGCATTAAATTAGAAGAGAGCGTCCAAAAACTCAATTTAGCTGACACGAATGTGTTTGATTGCCAAAGTAAAGTGCCCCAACGATACAAATAACTGTGTGCACACAAGATCCTCCTCTCTGGATGTTTGCTCTATTGGTCATGTGCTCTCTCAAGATCTGCATTGATATAAACCTTCATTGTTTTAACTCAACAGTGCAAGGTGTTTATTCAGGAGCTAGATATGAAACTCGCCGTGTACTGGGCACATGGTAAAGATGAGAGCTATAAAATTTAAACAGTGGATGATCAAGTACACATTGACCGTGATACGGGCCTGCGTTCGATAATAGTACATTACCAGATGTATGTGGCTAAAGTATCGACCGATATTATGGTGATGTAGTGTGCAAGCTGGTCCCCAACCATAAACAGTCAATGATGTAATCTCACATGGCAGTGATATTCATAAACGAGTTGTAACCCAGCGTGCTGTGTCAGTGGACAACAGTGCCGAATATGTGCAGAACTACTACACATGCATAAAGATGGGTTCCAGGATTAGGAAGACAGGCACAATCGGATAAAAAAAATGCACTATCTTAATATGCTAAAGATTAAGCTTGCACATTTGCCAGATTTCTACGCCCTTTTTGTTTTTGTTGGGAAGAGTCATGCAGTCAAACAACTGGAACATTCCTGAGAAAGGCGTAGTTAATCCTTCCCAACTCAAACTGGTTGAAAGTGACGTGCTGCTCCAACCCAAACATGAAAAATTTGGTTTTACACTTGCGTGAACGTATATTGTGAAAATAACATGACTTTTATCAGAATAAGCACCAAATGAACAAAGTGTCCTTGTCAATGGTTGCAGATGGTTGTTGGCTTTCTTTTAAAAAGGTAAGAATAAAAAAGCCACAAGCATCATGACGAGTTCATCCGGGACCAGATGAGCAAAAATACTATAATGCCACATTATCAGTTCAGTGTGAACATTGTATATCTACTGTGCCGCCATAAGTAAGTTCAACATGGTCTAGACAAATAATCCCCATACTGTAAAAGGCCATCATCATTTAATTATTGTCCGGATAACCATGGTGTCAACAGAACAATACAATACGGCATCATGTAATGGTCGATCAGATGAACAGGGTTTTCCAGCTGCAGCAATTAAAATGCCATATATCTGTCAGGGTCCATGGGAACACGGTTTGAATTCTACTCGTCAGGCAGGAAGAGTCTTTGGGTTTATAAATAAATGAATGAACGAATGAATTAATTAGTTAATGAATAAATGACTAAATAAATAAAATAGATAATAGTTGCATTGTCTGGGATCAATAATATATCATATTTCTACTTTGCGTTTGAAAAACAGCAATTGCAACAATTGTTACAGATGTCTGTGAGCATAAACTACGATATGCAGCAGAAATGTCGTTCTTCCCTTCACATGGACATTTACGGAAGTGCAGTCAGAACTTATCAGAGAGGTACAGGGTATAACATTTTCAATCACATTAGTTTGATAGGTTGGTATCATACAGTTATTATTGTATTGTCAATAGATCTAATGCACCAGTTCTGAGGACGGAAGCACACTAAACACCAAAAAATTATCCAAAATGTTTCTCTTGTGTTTTTATGATACAAATGGGCTACCATTCATCGTCTCTAACGTGCATGGCATCATCTCAATATTGCCAGGACAGCCATTTAAAACCGATTATCTGAGGAATTTAATAACTATTATGTTGTGGGAGAGCAGCTTGAGTTCACTCGAGGTGCCGGGTGTGCTGCAACCCCCAGCTCTCTCAGCTCTCATCCCCGCCACTTGAGCACATTTCAATGACCTGTTGCTGGGCGGCCGGGGACAAATTATCGCCCATATATCTGCTGCTACGCTATTTTATAAGGGGTGAAGGTGTGGCTCAAGAGTTGTCCAAGGACTTGCGTTATGTTCATAAGAGACATCCGGCTATGACTACCGACTGGTCCCCTTTGAGTTCAATGGCCTGTCCAAGAGTACGTGATCTCAATATATTCAACTCCATACAGTGATTATTCGTGCGTTCATGCCCAATCACATAAGAAAGATGAACACAATTTAATAAAAAAACAAAAACAAACTAGTCGGTTTTTAAACTGCTGGAGGGGTTGACTAACCAGGATATAATTTTCTTTTGATTCAAATACAACCAACTTGATTCATTCCCATCCAGTTTGTTGATTGCTAAAACATGTACAGTAAGCTAAATCGAGGCTTAAAAATAAAAAAATCAAGTAAAAAATTAGCAAACCGAAGAGGAAAGTTAAGGTACTGAGAGTCTGCTGCAGTCACCTAAACATAAGATTGCTCTTTCAACAGAGTATTCATGAAGAAAGCTAGGTATTGCAGTATAAAACATTTGGTGCAAATGTCTGAGTCGTACCAACCTCCACACATGATGACGCGTTATCAAAATATCAAAGCAAAACAAAAATGAAGGAAATCAGAGACAGAAATCTGAAAAATATGATAAAATCAAATTACCGTAAAACGGTTTTCTCAAAGAAACCGAACAATGTATAACTAAAGCATGAGATCTAAAATACTGCTATCCCCTGCCCGTTGCAGAGTAACACACGGGAGGCATTCGTGACCACCTTCTGGCTTCTGAAAGTCAATAACAGAAGCAAAACGTAGTACATCTCATGGCTCTGCCTGGCGAGTCCAGCACAAATTGAAATTCAATTAAGCATCAAAAGGTTTGCTCCTCCAGAATCCCATGGCTGTTGGTGCTGCCAGGAACTTATTTTGTGGTTTTGTTAGCTGATTTCCTACTAAATCTGTTTTGCAAAGCTATCAGTGCACGGCGAACCAAATATGTTGCAGTGTGAAATTTGCAGTTTATTCCGCGACCACGAAATGAAATGAAATGAAATGGAACCAAAATTAAAATAGAATAAAATGACACACACAAAATCGCTTCGTCGAAATGGGGATTGGAACCCACATTTAAAAGCCAGCGTACATGTATGGTAAATGTGCTGACTGTGGTATTGAGACTTGTTATTTCCTCCTGCATCAACCTTTTTGAGATGGCCATTGATATTTTCAAAATACAAACTGTAACGCCTCGTGCACTGTCTGCTTTAAACTAATTTCCCATATCGTTCCTGACCATAGAAAGACACAAAGTATGCAACTCTGCGAACTTCATTTGCATAAGCAAACATTATGGCTAAATAAAAGAAATAATAATTATACTTTCAGGAGGTTTGAGATAGTCAAACCCCTGTGATATCATTGCGCATTTGTCAATACACAGGTATCAGAACCGGCACACATGCATTTAGTCTCATCATTTTCATCATTATAATCATCATCAGCAGCAGCAGCAACAGCAGCAGCAGCAGCAGCAGCAGCAGCAGCAGCAGCATATGTAGTGACAGTTTGCGGATTTGTAAAGTACTTGCAACCTAGGTTATGTGATATATGAGATACGAAAACGCCGTTTTGGGATATCGTATGGCCGAAGATGCAGTGACTCGACAACTTACTAACACAGACGTACAAAAAGTATATCCAAAAATACGAAATCATATTTCGAGTTCCGGTGCTAACTCTTTCAGTGTCAATCACGTCTTAAGTCGATCTACCTGAGTCAGATTAGTCTGAATTATCATTAGAATCCTAGTAGCATTGGTATTCCTCGTAACAAGACCTTTAATTCAGGTACCAGTATGCCTATTGTTCCAGAAAGAATAACCCAGGTTAACAACTTTTCTCGGCGTGCAGTTCGGCGCATTGGCCGGAATGCGCGTCGAGAAAAGCTGTTGGCTCAGTACAAAATTTGGCACTCAAAAGGTTAAAATTTTAATAGCACATTCTATAATATTTAAAGAGTCTGGTTGTTTCAATTCAGGGATAGACTTTGCGTTAAGCATGATATTCCAAGATTTAATTGTAGCCATTTTGATATTCGAGAGGGCAACGATTCCCGCCACCAGAAAACGGGTTCACGGAAAAAGAGAAATGAAGGAGACAGGGGACTGATATGCAGTGGACAGAATATCTGTGGAACACTTGAAAGTGAATCTTTCTAAAAAAAAAAAACAAATGTAGAATAAATTGCTACTCGGTCGCAGTTATTACCATAAGAGACTTAAAAAGCATCCAAGTGGCTACTTAAAAATTACATCGAGTATTTTAAAAGAAGACAAACACGATATTTCCTTCAGGAAGTTTGATCCTTTTAACTTTGAATTATGAAGAAAATTGCTGTACTTAAAGACATAGTAGAGTCAAGAACAAAAAAAAACCACAACTACAGTATCAATATATAGCAAAGTGATTTTTATGAAATGTATTTGCAGTTAAGGGCATTATGTTTGTAAGTCATGTGATAATTCGCACAACAAATTAGCTGAAAGATTGATCACGTTGAGATACCACTAGATGGTTATAATTTGTAGATAAAGAATCCTCAGAGCTGCTTGTTTCCTTACAGGATACACACCACGCTTTGTCCGGGGAATGAAAGCGGTACACCAAGGCGTCTGACGTCGATACTAGTAAACTTTATACATTGAGACAATAGCAACTTGCATATGATGTTGACATTTTTTCCTATGGCGTTTGAACGCTGCATTGTTCTCTGTTCAGGATATACTAAACTGATTACCTAACAAAGGTAAAGCCCACTCCAGGAAATACATGCAGATATATTTGTAAAGTGCCTCTGCCTCCCAGGAGTGCCAAAAAGCTTTGTAATAGGGAATGAGCAAATGATACTGTATTCAACTCAGGAAGATCACCCCCTAGACATGGCAGTAGTAATTGAAATGGGACGAGTGTAAAGGCATGAATATGCAAGATAAATACTGTGTGCAGTGCTCTAACGTTCCCATATCAAATCCACCGACTCCCATTCGGGCGTTCCTGTTTGGTTTGTTCAACGGCGGCGATTTGGCGTGTTTAGAATGTACTCTTTGAGACACTGGATTTGCTCTCGAATATTTTGCCTCACTCGACTGTGATGTCCATTATACTTTCAACCCTTTGTGTTACGTGCCGTAAAGTCAACAGATAATTATCTGGGGGCTACAGACAAACATTTTGGCTTTGACACGAGGAATATTGCTTGTCTGATGCTTGGAACTGTTGCACAAGAATTCCTTTGGTGCTCGGTGTGGCGACTTAGGTCGTCCTGCCTAATACAGTAAGCAAGAAACTTAAATACCATTGTTATCATTAGCATTGGCTCACGCAATTGCCTGTGTAGCAGACGTTGTGGAACTGTCTACGTTCTCCGTTCCTTTTCAGTGAAATTCTTGCCTTCATAGGATCCCCCTATATTGCCATATGTTTCTGATGTGCTCTCTTCGCCCACATCAGTGAACGCAATAGCGGGTCAGGGGGATGCCTTGGCGGCAAGTCAAATCCAGGCCAGGGCCGAAAGGCAGCTGTGCCGAGTGTGTAGCTATTAAGGCCCTTTATGCAAAACGACGTTGACTTTATAATAAGTGACATGGCCTTTTAAGTCAACAATTGGTGGTTCTCTTTCTGTGGAACGCGCCTGCCAAGTATGATTTTCAGTTAGCGGGTTTGCTATTTCTGATTGTTATGGTAAAATATGTAATCTGGAAGAGACGTCTTGCATAATCTACTCTCACACAAGTTTGACAAGTTTATTCGGCAATCCGTATTCAATTTGCACTGTTGATACACGGAGGCCCATAACATAAAAATATCGCAAGATAATATAAAATTTGACAAATCAGGCAATATAGGACAGTTTTGAAATTAGGTAGGTTATAAATGACTGCATTAAAGCATAGAGAGATTTTGATGATAATGGCAAAGGATATCGGATGAGGATGAATGGAGTGAGAAATGTAAAAAGTGATAAAATAAGAAATCAAGTAACTCACTTTATTTATTTGATTAAAATCCTTCAATTTCATTAAAAAATGTAGCTTAGAATATCTGTTTCGAAGCTATAATATGAACGTGAATCACGGATACCCTGCTGTATTGAGTTCCATAACTTATAGCCTGTCATGTTAAGAGTCTTTGATGAGCTATGGTTTATTTGAAACAAGTCGTTATTGGCTGACCTTGTACTGTGATTATATATTGTGGGGACTGGGTGAAACATATAGAATAATACTCGGGGTTTTTTCGACTATTTGCCAAAGAAATGGAGAGCAGTTGTTGTGAAGTCTTTGTTTAATGCTCATCCATTTCAGGGTGTCGAGATATCCGTGATGTGCGCTCTTGGGTAACACTCAAGGATTAAATCAAATTGGTCTATTTTGTATAAGTTGCAGTTTAGTGATGTCTTGTTTACGCAAACTGGTACTCAAAACCGTACTGCAGTAGTCAATATGAGGTAAAACGAGGGTATTAAAAAGAGTAATTCTCATATGAGAAGAGCCAAATCTTGCAGCTCTTGAAAAGAGCAGCTCTTGTGAAGATACCCAATGCACGTTTAGGGTTTACCAATCACACCATCAAAATGGTTCATGAAATTTATGCTAGAGTCCAGAGTAATGCCATGCTATTTACATGGGTTTACTTGAGAATTAACTGCTGGTCCAAACATAAATTTACTTTACTATTTTCCGAAATCCGTTTTTTTTTTTTTTTGTTTGTTTGTTTGTTTGTTTTTTAAATTTGGTACTTATCTACATCCTGTTAGTTTTACCGCCGCGGAGACTAAGTTTGTTTGCTGTCAAACAGTTTGACACATGTTGGAGATCTGTGTTGAGTGCAGTAGTGACCACATAAATATCTGGATAATGTAAAGGGGTGTCATCAGCATACAGATTGATTACTGAATATTCGAAACAAGCACCAATATCATCGGTGTACAGATTGAGCAAAAGCGAACCTAAAATTGATCCTTGGGGCACGCCAGTAATACTAGTTTTGGGTACAGAGAGGTTACCATTGATGCAGGAATTCTGCTGTCTTTCTGTCGGGTACCCCCTGAAGCATTGTAGAAAAGTATTTATGAAACCGTAATGCTATAATTTGTTAAGAATGTCGTGATCAACAGTATCAAAGGCCTTTTTAGGTCGATTGCTACTTGTCCAACACATTTTCTGTTTTCAACTTCACTGAAGACCAATTCATTGAAGCTATGAAGGGAAGTCTCTATTGAAACTTTTTGTCCGAATATTGGATTGCTAGTATTTTGTGTTCAGAGGGGTAAAGGTATATTTGGTTATGTACGATAGGCTCTAAGATTTTGGAGATCACAAGTAATATAGAAATTAGACGAAGGTTGTCAGGATCAGATTTAGGACCTTTTTGTGAATATCCGATACACAGGCTATTTTCCATGCATCGGGAAAAGTACTCAGAGACAATGACATATTAAAAACATAATTTCCAAGGTGTCAGAGATGGTTCGGGATGCCATATTCAACAGTAGGGCATGTATGTTGTCAAGACCGGTGGCCTTGTCTCTTGCAGCATTTCAATTGAGGGCACTGTGTAACACTTTACGCCACTGTAAGCAGCAAAGGCGACCCCAGCACTGGTTGGGTTGGTGTCTCTTGAAGCTTTTATGTATCTATATATGGTGTGTATATCGATGTTATGAGAAGCCAAATGGTTGCTACTCTGGCTTGGAATACGAGAGACCTGTTCCTACCTAAAAACAAGTCCTTCGACTTGGTGAAGTACCGAATGCAAAATTGATCTGTTTGTATGTCTGTGTGTCTATTGATTTGTATAATATCAATTATTCTGATGACTGCTTGATGCTTTTCTCTGCAAAGCCTTTGCAGCTTGTCGTATGCCTAGCTTGTGACTCTATGTATACTTTTCTCTACAGAGCCTTAATAGGTTCTCGTAATTGTGTTCCGATTTGCTGACTGTACATTTAAATGTGACTTTTGGTCACTTTGTCTAATATGTGATTATATCGCTACTTTTATCTGCCATACCATTTGGAAAGCAAAATCCATAAAGATATAAGTAGACAAGATGGACAGAATGAAAAAATTGTTACGTCATACAGACAGAACAGACAGCCAGCAGCGACACTGCAGAGAAAAAAGCAACTTGGACAAAATGGCCAAACAGTTTTATTGAATAGATTGTCACACAAATAAGACAACTTGCAGTCCTCCGAGTGAATAAGTCATCATGTATTTTCTAAAAGAGAAAAACGAAGAAAGTGGAATGAATAATCAATTAATCTACACTAAATCTATTTGTTTTTAAGATGTAGTTTTCTACGCTTTCAAATAATTCAGTATTCCAATCGAGTGATCTGTTAACGCCACCATATAATATAATATCTCTGTTGACAGTATTTTCTGGCTAAAAAGGTCCCAGACATTCTGTCAAAAAAATGATATATTCAGTGTCAATGTAACCGTACTGAAACAGCAAATCATTCAGAAGACTGCGTTTAAGGCTTATTTGCGTATGGTGAACTTGGGCAAATCTATCTTTGCCATAAAAATAAGATGGGGCATGCTTTATATTAATATTCAGCTTACTTTTAAATTCTCGAATTGCTTCAAAACTTTAATGTCTTCATCTAGGTTACGCCAGTTTCTTATGGTAGCGCAGAAAATATCTATTTCGTTGTTCAGACCTGCAGAATATTAAGTGTATTTCGTCATTCTGTCTAGTGTTGTGGCCGGTGGTTATGAATCCTGGAATCTTATCTTGTAAGTAATGTGGGGTCAAACCGTTTACAATTTTTGTAAAAATGTGTTAACTTGTGTTTCTGTCTTCTGTCTTTCAATGTTCCCATTATGTTTTTTAAAAAAGCGAAATATTATTTGTGGTTTGGGTGCCAGTTGTACCTGTTCAAGCTTAGTGGTGCATGCTAGGGAACCCAGAAAATGTCGCCGAAATCGAGGAGAGGCTTAGTAAGTACCATATGCATTTTCCTCAGTGTCTTTCGATTTAAGGCATGCCACGGAGACAGTCTACACGTTTGATGGGTTTTACATATAAAGAAAAAGTTTTGCCTTCATTGAGGCTGATAAACCATTGATCAGCCCAAATGGATATGACTAACAGATCTCCATTTAAGGTTAAAATTGCTAATTCTTGTTTTTCTTTGTCGGCAATGACAAAGACAGATGTATCTTTGGCAAACAGCCGAGTGTTTGACTCGACTATTCTAGCTATGTCATTTATGTATATTAAATACAACAAACGTCCCAATATGGACCCTTGGGGTACACCCACTATTACATTCCGCCAAGATAAGGAGTGTCCATTTACTACAACGCGTTGGCGACTTTGTTCTTAATAACCTTTGCACCAGGCTGGCAAGTTTGTCTGGTACAGATGGAATGAAGCTTATGGAAACGACCTTTGCGCTACACACGGTCGAAACCCGTGAAACATCAAATAGTACCGAAAAACATGATCCATAGTCATAAATTCCAAACCCAACAATGACAGCAACGAGGTTCCAGAGTTGCCAAAGCATCAACAACCATCTTCTAATACCAATGTGAAGAAACAAATTTCACTCCTGACTTGAGACAGGCAGTCACCCATAAAAGGCAACTGGTGGTTTTGAAACGGTTCTCTCATCCTTTGAAATATTCTTCATTAACTACAGACTATAGTATTTCCAAAATGTGTAGGTCTAATCATCCAAAATACAAATTTTATTTCTTCTGCCAAAAATAAAAAGAGACCTGGTAGGCTGATCACTTTTTAGTTCTCCCGACTTGTCAGTTAACTAAGTTTACAGCAAAAGAAGAAAGTAGGCCCACATCGCTTTTGTGATATTTATGTATCTGGAACATCATACACACACTCTACCTCCACTATAACTTTGAGTCGGAAAACGCAGCCCAGATCACAACATGGCCAATGAAGTATTTATCAAATAGTACCGAAAAACATGATCCATAGTCATAAATTCCAAACCCAACAATGACAGCAAAGAAGTTCCAGAGTTGCCAAAGCATCAACATCCATGTTCCAATACCAATGTGAAGAAACAAATTTCCAAAAAAAAGACAGATTAGCGGTTTTCCCCTCATCCATGGCTTGAAGCACAATGTCAAAAAATTCTAATAATTGAGAAACAAGGGAATCACCATCTTGGTAAGCAGATTGAGACCTTGTAAGTATTTTGTTTCCATGAAGTGGTTGAAAATAAATTTTAAAACACATCTTTCAAATATCTTGCTAACACAAATTTGGAGATATATTTTACGGTATTTTTTTTCAAAGTGTCTAATTTCCTTTTTGTGTAAAGGATGTACATTTGCACCTTTCAAGTTTTGTGGGGAAATGACACTTTCTAAAGCTTGTTAAATGTCATACACAATGATTAAAAAAAGTCAGAACAAGCCTTTAGTAATCTAGGACTGATGCTGTCAGGACCGCTAGCCTTGGGTACATTGAGTAGAGAGATACAATCTTTAACAAGATCTTCGTTGATGTCTATAACAATGAGAACAGACCTAACAGGATATTGAACTGAACGAGGTTCCGCCTCATTAGTGTTTACCGAGCATTGTTCAACAAAATAATTGCTGAACAGCTCAGCTCTGTCTAGATCACTGATAGCTAAAGAATCACCATACTTTATGGGAGTACATTGTGATGATACCGCTTTTTGGTCTTGTGCTTTTGTTTTGATTTTCGTGGCTTTCTGACAACATGATTACGAGCTTTGGGGGACTTCAGTCAGTTAACTGGGTCATTTGTTGCCTTTGCTTTCCTCTGTAGTCTGTTACGTTGACGGATGAGTTTATTTCATGTGAGACGATAGCCACTGTGTCTCACAACGTCTGGTAGTGACTGGTTCGGTAGGAAGGAATTTTTAGCAGTGGCAAGAAACAGCCATGTCCAGTGAGATACCATGTCGCTTACGTCCAGATCACCCAGTATATTTTCCCAATGCATGTTGTTCAGTGAGGCATTTGGACCATTAAAGTCGGCCTTCTAATTCAACCAGATCTATCACTAATAAGCCTTTGACCTTTGCACTTTGAAATTTAAATAACAGAAAGTCGCATAGTGGTCACTAATCCCAGTGTCTATTACACCTGCTTTTGCGGGACAACTGGTAGCAATTACGCTAATACAAGCAACAGAATTTTCAGTCCCTCTGCAGGGTTCAATGATAAGTTTAATTATATTGTGACTTTTGGTTCTAGGACCGAATTGAATATTTACTGATTTTAGTTGCAATCACCCATTGCAAAGATATCTTTTGTGTTGGCATGTTTTCCATCTTCTAATGAGCTTTCGAATTCAATCCAAAACTGGGTGTTATTTCTTGGGGGTGGTGCATCCTAACTCAGGCAGCCCCAGATCTCTCCTGGCGACGGGTACTTCATTTGTAAAGTAAACACATACTCCTTCTCCTTGGCTAGTTTCTCTATCACTTCGCAATGGTTCCTGGAAACTATTCTTACAAATTTTACCAATTTTCAATGGAGGCATTTAACCAAGTCCCTGTAAAAGCTACCACATCATATTGGTATGCAAATGAAGAGAAATTGTCAACTTTGTTTGTTAAACTTTTGATATTCATGTGAAACAGTGATCATCTCGGCTGTTGGAATCTGATGACCAGCTAATACTACTTATGCAATTACTACTACATGTATTTAGTGAACATTCAGATCTACATGAAGTTTGATCGCCAATAGATAAATGTTACCATAAAAATGTACACTTCTTAATCCTTTCGCCTTTCTGCTCTATGGGAAACTTAGCACGGTTCTCCACGGAATTCTTAACGCAAATACGCGAAAATGCACGATGCTAGGCAACGCATTGGGGGTTTTGTTATATTCACATAATGGAATCATCAGACATCCCAACATTTGCTCTGGTTATCTATTAATTAAGGCTGAAGTGATGCCGTTATAAAGATATATGCGACCAATTTGCCCCCCTGAGAGGCCGGCTCCTGACGTCTGCATACCTTTCTGTATTATCTGCCTAACAGACCCATTATATGACGCATACGTTGTGATTGCCGAGGTGACGGACAGTAACGCTTCACGTAGAATATTTTATAAGAGAAAAAGTCACCCGCACCGGCTACCATAGATTATTATCATTTTTTTTTATCTCACACCAGAAATTGGCGTATCACTACCAATCATGGCATAAAATGATCTTTTAAGTTTTTTAAGGAATTTATTCTTCTGACATGGCATAATGTGCCCCCTTCCCGTTATGTACACTAGGAACTTCTTTTCCCAAGACGACGTTCTCTTAATTCTTTGTCACTCAGCTACATAAAAAGTCTGGCATGTGTTTCGTGTTCTCTGTTCATTGTTTTAGCACGCTAACGTATCAGCCTGCTCAATCTGTTCCCGTGTCATACGTTTCATTCGTTGTTCGTGGCTTACAGTCCCTGATTCACAGCTTTGGTTTCATCTTTTCAGAAAATACTGATCTTCATTTAGGTAGAATACCTCGGACGGCGCAGCTTTTAATTGTATCGGAACTACACTGACTAAGTTTACAAAAGTTACAGTGTTTATTGAGAAGACCTAACGCGTAGTGCTTAATCAGCATCGTAGTTCGGGCACTGTCTTCCTCATAAATTGCATTGACACATCTCCAGTAAAGGTGAAATTTCACTTATGTTTAATGTCAAAATAGGAAAAAATAACATATTGTAAAAAAGTTACTTTATTTCAAAACATACTTTATATTACCAAATCTTGCGTGGCTTGATACTAAGGTGTCTTAAATTTTAAATTTCTTAAACCCAGAAATCTCCCAAAATGCAGCATAGATTACTGTACATGTCTGTTCATATTTGATGTAAATATCCATGAAAAATTGTTTTCAGAGAATTTTCCGGTATTTTCTGACGTGAATAGACGAAATAATAACAAAACCGCCAATTCAAAATTCACTTTTTTCAAATCATTTGTGAATTGTGCAAATACTCGGTTTTGACTTTATCCACTTTCAAAAATCGATTTATTGGTGCTGCAAATCGTTTTATGAATTTAGTTCTCCGCTCCACGTAGATTCCATCCTTTGATGATTTAGTGTTTAACGCTACGGGGGACAAAATAGAGGTGGTGACTTGTCATTCAGACTTTAAATTTCCATTCACGTGGACAAGTCTATGTCCCGTCAATTATGACTACATTCCTATCCAAACTTTGATACTGTCTCACTGGCTGGGCTCTTTGGGGAATATTCCCATAGTGGTCTTATTTGGTCGGCTCCACGAGGAATACTCCCCGAGTGGTACTATTTTGTAGGCTCGGCACTAAGGAATATTCCCTGAGTGGTGCTGTCTGATTTGTTCGGCTCAAACAGGATTTGGTACTGTTAAACTGATTCGGCTCTATGAGTAATATTCCCCGAGTGGTGCTGTCTCATTGCTTCGGTTCTGTGAGGGATATTCCCCGAGTGGTACTGTCTGTTCGGTTCGGTTTATGAGGATTATTTCCCGGGTGTTACTGTCTCATTGGTTCGGCTCTATGAGTAATATTCCCCGAGTGGTATTGTCTCATTGCTTCGGCTTTATGAGGAATATTCCCCGAGTGGCACTGCCTGATTGGTTCGCCTCATGGAGGAATATTCCCCGAGTGGTACTGTCTCATTGCTTCGGCTCTGTGAGGGATATTCCCCGAGTGGTATTGTCTGTTCGGTTCGGCTCTATGAGGATTATTTCCCAGGTGTTACTGTCTAATTGGTTCGGCTCTATGAGGAATATTCCCCGAGTAGTATTGTCTCATTGCTTTGGCTCTACGAGGAATATTCCCCGAGTGGTACTGTCTGTTTGGTTCGGTTCTATGAGGATTATTTCCCGGCTGTTACTGTCTCCTTTGTTCGGCTTTATGTGGACTATTCCCCAAGTGGTACTGTCTGATCTGTTCGACTCTATGAGGAATTTCCCCGAGTGGTACTGTCTTATTGGTGCCGCTCCATCGGGAATATTCTCAAGTGGAACTGCCGCTATAATCTATTTTTTACTGAATTTTGGCACATAGAAAAAGGCCAACTGACATTGAAACGTGTCTACTGGTGTGCATGCTGCCATATATTGGCTATTTTGTCTAATATATCATGCTTAAGATTTTTCCAGTTTTACCAAAGTTTGACAGTTGTTTATATAAGATATTTTCATGATGCCCATTGAATGTCTTACTTCTGTAGATACAGGTCCTTGGACCTGATGAGACTCAAATGGAGTGTAATTGGGTTTCATCACTGTAATAGAAAATTGCAAGGGATATTTTCATACGAACCAGTCCTTTTTGATGTAATTCTGGCTTTGGTGGCGTTCTCCTTTTGAATCCCAAGTCTTCTTTAAAGCCTGCGTTTCAAGTATGGTCAGTTAATAAGTGAGTTGGATTTCTGTTACAAATAGCGTAATCATAATAGCCACTGGTCAATTCTACTCATGTTACCACTCGAATTCGTCATGCTGTACCATTTCATGTTTAGCCTCAGTCGTAATGGTGTCATTGTTAATTTATACAGATATGCAATACATTTGTGTGTAAAGTGATATATAACCATGGCTTGTAATTGTCATGTGGGCTGTTCAAAATATCATTCTGAACATTAAGCCAATTTTCATGTCTGCGGGTCCCGATTCTTAATCTGACTGTTATCGTCCTGGGCGCCTTTATATGTAAACTTTAATAGTCAGAAAATTATCCGTTCTGTGCCACCCTCCGGGACTAGCCAGCAGCTGCTTTCTATATAAGGTGATAACCCTTTTTCTGGCTAAATAATTTTACATGCATATTGAGCATTTCATTGTTGAAAGTCAACATAATTGTTAACTTTGATTGCACTTAGATTGATAATGATTGTACATTCATGGTTAGTCGCAATTGTCAAGTTATTTAGATAGATGATAAAGCTTTTATCACCAATATCAAGAGAAGAAAAAATTGTATATTGTGCAAGTAATCATGGTAAGCTAGAAGCAAAAAGCCCGGACAGTGTCACAGGTAGGCCCTCCCTTCATGGGTACTAGCGATATAGTTAATGAACTTGGTGATAATTTATTATCATTACATGCAATTTTATATTGTTTCCCTGTCTTCAATTTGCAATGGAAATGCAGTTTACTTGACATGGCTTCCAAAGGTAATTCAAGCATTTGATAAACTTTAAAGTGTTACATGCAGACCAGACCTTTCTATGGAGGCTTCTTGTGCTGCAGTTGCCTCATAGCTGTTAATTACTTTATAAATTCACAGGAAAAGATTACCCCTTATCCAGCATTAGCTAGAATACTTAATTATAATGCAAGGTTTGTATGAATGTTTTTTTCTTCAGTGCTTATATAACCAACAATGTCGCCAAGGAACGTCGCTACTTACGTCTTGACCTGACCACTGAATAGTTCAGAACAACTTTACTCACATCCATACCTTTGAGCCCAACCATGAGAGCAAAGTTGATTGCAGCAAAAAGAGATTCAAGAATCACCAAAAGATAAACATCCATCTTCAAATACCAATGTAAAGAAATGAATTTGACTGCTCATTAGAGATAGGCAGTCACGCATAAGAGGCGACTGGTGTTTTTTATCAGTCCTCTAAACCTTTGAAATATTTTTCATCAATTCCAGACTAATTTATTCCAAAATATATACGCCGAACCACATAAAACCTAAAATGTATCAGTTGCACCAAAGATAAAAAGAGAAGTGGTAGGCCTTCCCTTTTTTGCTTCTCTTGACTCATCAGTCATTCAGAAGTGAAAGATGTTGCACTATGTTAATCTGTATCTTTCACCATTTATACCGGCAAGTTGCTTTGAATCGTCTGAAACGCCATGGTTTAAACATATTTTATTCAAAAAAGCGATCGGGAAACAGGCTCTGCCTATATAAATAAATCTCGTGAAATAAAAGAAATAAAAGAACAATACAAATGCTGTACAAAAGCTAAAGACTGGCCACAGGACACCACATTGACGTAACATCGACATGGACATACATACAAAAAGATCAGACATCACAATTACAGGACAGACAGAAGTATGCATTATTAGAATACACCAGCCAACACTGTTCACATGAATACTGCTCGCGGTAAAAAAAAAGTACCGGCCCGCACGTGAACCACCAGGAGTCACAAACAAAGCTTGTTCGTCAACCTGGGTGGAAAACGTACGGGCCTCAGTTGAATCTGCCAGAATTTAAGATATATGTGTGGGTACTGTCAAAAATAATTTTGTTTACTGCCTTTGAACACTTGGGATTTCCAAACATAAGAGTTTGTAGTGTGAAAGGAGCCAATACTATGATATTTTGGTGCAATAAATTCCGCTCAGTCGTGTATTTGGTACACTCAAAAAAGTAATGAAATGAATTTTCTATTTCGGCACCACAAGAACAAGCAGAAGTTACTATACCAATTTTATGCATATCGTGGTTCAACTGGCTGCAGCCCATCCTAATTTTTGCATGTAGAATATTGGCTTTCCTATTACCAATGTAAAACAACTCATTTGTCTTTGGTCTCCCTTTATCCAATTTACGCTTAAAAGTATCTATATCTTCAGAATTTCGAACACTGGATGGGAGTAAGTTCCATTGGCGAATCGTTGCGGGAAAAAAAAGAATTATTATAAGTATTAGTTTTTGTACGAACCTGGCTTATGTTCTGTCTGGATCTCACATTATATGCATTTCTGTTGGATACATTTTCCGGAATCAAATCGTGTAAATATGCAGGTGTATGTCCATTAATAATTTTATAAAGAAGTATGAGTCGGTGTTTTTCTCTACGCTTAGAGAGAGTCTCCCATCCAGTTTCATTGTACAGGAATGCATGACTTGTTCGACAAGACGCGCCCGTCACTGCGCGGGCTGCAGCCAGTTGAACATCTTCTAGAAGGTCTGCATCAAATTTCGTGCACCCTCCCCACACAACATCACCATACTCTAAAATAGGCCTAACGTAGGTGAAATAAATCAATTCTAATGTGCGTCTACTGAGCTTATGTTGCAAAAATTTCATTACTCCAATTAATTTCCTTGCTTTGCAGACAACATAATTTATATGAGGTGACCATAACAAATCTGCACTAAAAATAAGACCTAAATGTTTGTGTTGTTTTACATCTTCAAGTGTAGTACCCTGAAATAGAGCATGGGGATGATGTGGAGGCTGTCGCTTCTTACTAATAATCATTGAAACGCCATAAATGTGGCAATAAAGCTAATTTGGGGCACATTTTTGAAGTGTTCCTCTGACACATTCAAAACAGTTTTTGAAAGTATGTGATATTTTTAATTGAAGAGGCACATGACACTGAAAAACCATTGCTTGTCGATTGATGCATACAGAAGACGTCCCCTCGAAACGTAGAAGTTTTTCTCTCTTACTTTTTCGGGTGCAAAAGTGATTTATATAGGGCTCTTGCCTTTTTCGCCTTTTTCAAATGAAAAAATGTTTAAAAATCGAACGAACAATAAGACCTTTGTATTTTACGAAGCAAAATATTAAGCAGACGATACTGGGAACTGTTGATGCTTGTCGATTACTTTTTGCGGTGAAGTGTTATGATAGCCGCCCTTAAAAATTTCAGCAGACGGCACTGAAAACTATCGATCTCTGTCGATTGTTTTATGCCGTAAAGTTTAATGGCAGCCGTTCGTAAAAGATAGGCTTGACAACACAAAAAATCGTTGATCTCTGTTGATAGGTTTGTGCTGGAAAAAGGCTTAAGCGCTGTCCCTGTTCATTTTCATCTCAAGGCTACTCTCAAGATTGCACGAAAACCGTAAAATATAATAAAGCGTAGGTTCATGTTGAGAAAAATGGGGACTTGCTGTTAACATGCAACAGTCTACAACAAATAATTGATGCCAAATTGTTAAATTTCTACTGTTAAATAAATTCAAAATCCACTCCATTGCGTCACAGCCATGCACAGTCAAATACAATGGAACTTTAAACAATATTTTAACTGTAGTCTTTGTATCATGAGAAATCATGGACTTCACCTTCATTAATGTTCATTCTTAACAGGACACACTGCATAATATCGTTCCCGGCATCATTATGTAATGCAATAAAATTGTTTAATACTTTTATCCTATCGTGTCACTCTAAATATACATTTCGTTTCTCTGCTCTGAGAAAAAGTAAAGTAACAAGCTTGATAACGAAGGGCAACGAAACTGTACAGACTGGTAATGAACCAAATTGCTTGTAGTTTAAACGATCTTGTTTTTCTTTATTCAATCTACTCTGTTAAATGGGGACATGCGCAGTTAAGTGCATAAATGTATCATTATAAAACAAAACAGAAATATCAATGTATTGAAAATTGAAAATTATTGTTGTACATAAGAGCGGATAGTGATATGTTAAAACTTGAGAAACTCCTTTGTGTTGTAGTCATTGTCTGGCATTTTAAGCTGTGTAACCGGAATGCTCAATATATTAATATGGTGCACTGGGTAGTAATTGGTATTTTTTAACAATTAGTCACACATACATAGCTTATTAGATTTACTGTTGTGAAGTTTTGCCATTGAAACAGTGGCGCTTCTCATTTAAGTATCACAAAAGACAATCATACCTGGTTCAATGGGAATACTAAGTAATATAAACTTGCAATATTGTAACAAAGGGAGAATTTTCTGTGATTGAATAGATGTGGATGTTAAACTGGGTCAGCGGCTTTCCCTAATTCATTTGTCAATCTACTGGAAAACGGAAGTTTTAACGCGTACCTCTTTTTGTCTGACTCAGACTGAAAATGCTGAATTCTTGTCGTTGACAAACTGCTATTACAATTAACAGATTATGACAAACCAAACAATTTGTGACCTATGCAAATGATACAATTTATGACGCATACTATACACTAAATGCCTAATTCAAACGTCACAGTTAGCATAGTGGCTCGTTTATCAAGAATAACATGACTGGCCAGGTGTAAGCTGCTAAATCGTTCGTTTTTTACAAGTGTTTTGTAAGTAGAATATTACATAAGAAGTTACAGTATATGTGAAATATTTGTGTTCATAACATTTGTACGTAAAAGAAAGATCTATTCCACTGTTTTACATCAAAATAATATGCTGTCCACTGCGCATTTTACGATGTTTGCATGGCGCCTGATCAAATTTACATTCTTCTTGATACAGTCTCTACAAGAGCTGTAACCTATATTAGGACTCAGTGTATTAGTTCAGCACTCTAGCTATATTCATCCAGTCTATAATGCACAATACATCAGCAGCACAATCTGACATCTGACTTTGGACTATGGAATGTGTAAATATAACATTTGTACATAAGACTTGCCGACAAAGTGCTGAGTGGTTATACCAAGAAGCATGCAGTGGGCTGGTAAGTGGAATGAATATCATCGATGATAGTTTTTTTTTTTTTTAAGTTGACAATGCCAGAAGCCAAAACATAGTCCTTGTCTTTTTAATGCCACATAGAAATACATGACCACTTAAACTTTTGACCAATGATCACTCAGTAATGTCCATTCAGTATCAGTATCATTCCCATTAACATTTGCTTACATAGCCCTGGCTAAGTCCTTCTCTCTGGTTGTTTTGTCGCTTAATCACGGAAAATTGAATACGGTCATATAATATGTCTTGCATGGATGCGCCACAGGCCCAGAGCTCGTAAGGCAAATTGAAAGCTGGCCAAGAAGGAGGCATTGGTTTTTATTATTTTTGTGCGGTTCTTTTTGTGTGTGTGTGGGGGGGGGGTTGTTGTTGTTGTTGTTGTTGTTGTTGTTTTTTTTGTTTTTTGTTTTTGTTTTTTGTTTTACAAAGTACGTGCACCACCATCTGATGAGGGACAAATTATCCCCTTCTAAAAACAGCGCAGACGATGACCCTGTTTATGGCTACTTTCCGATAAACAGTGGGTCTAGTTTACCGTGCACCGCACTTTCGGTATTTCGTTGACGGCAGCGCCACAGGGCGGTTATGAATAACTATTGACAACTTCCACCTGGCCAGCCACCTCATATTTACACGTCATATTTAATTTTAATACGATTTAAAACAAAAACAAACAAAAACAAAACAAAAAAAAAACTGTGGATGAACTTGTCCTTACAGACCTGAGACGATTTTTTGGAACCGGCCTACTTGCGTCAATCTGAGAGAATGGTTAGAAAAAGACCTCCCGTTTAAGTAACCCAATATCTAACATTTTGATTGCAGTACATGAACTAGTTCTGTCTTTATACTCTGCAATTTATATTTCCATCAATGACACATTGAGATTAATTTACATTAATGAAAAGGCAGAAACTTCGATGTATGTTAGTTTTTAGGCCTATGCTTTTAACAAATTTGAAGATTCCATTAACTTTACTGTCAATTGGCATGGCCATGTTACCTTAGGAATACTATTTTGATATGGTAATGATACAACGTAATTGTCATCAATGTATTGTGCATTTCTTTATGACACAATAATGCTGCCACAATGGTGCAGTTGTTTGAACATAAATGCTGTAAATTTAGATGAGTATATGCGACACCGACATCGCATATCGATAGTCACCCGGCTTCACTGCATCATTTGTACCCTATCAGTAGAAGGGCAAGGCCCGATGCATTGTCAGCTTTCAGTGGCAATTTAATTTTTTAAGCTGGAAAATGAACTTGATTCATCGTCACTATGTGGATAATTATGCAGAAACTGCTGACTATCCGCTCATTCAGATGAAATTTATGACACATTTTATAAAGCTTACTCGCAATTTTTAAAAGTAAGCATGTTGTCTGTTTTCCAATCATTTTTTAATAAAATATGTTTGAACCAATTTGTGAAAAACCATAAAATTGTGGCCAAAATAAAGCAGATGACATTTCAACCCACCGGTCAATGAAAACCGGTTTGAGAGGCAATCAATGCACAATCATACTACTAAATACAGTGTTATGACTTTGAAATACTTTATGTTTATTTTGTTGTGTAACTGGATCTCAATCGATCGAGGACTTTAATCGAAAAATAAATTTGTTATTACTTTCAAAACGAGGTTTAATAATGTGAATTTTGACAATATTTCCTGATCGTATATGTATAATGCAGATGCACATAAATGTGGAGTTTTGTTGCTGTTTTTTGTGCGTGAGGGCTTTTTTTTTTTTTTTTTTTTTTTGATTTGCTTTGTTTTGTTGTGTTTTGTTTCTTGTTTTTTATTAGGATTTTGGTTTGGGTTTTTTTTTTTTTAATTTTCAGAAGTTTATACCGTCCAACGTGTTCAAGTAATTAAACGCCAAATACCTAGAGCTGATCACGCACTGTTGCTACCTTTGGCCCATGGAAGAATTCTTGATTACTTGTAGGGTGCAACGTACGGGTTTTGACATGAAAATGCGCAATTTATTCCAGTGTCACAGTTTACGCAACGGCGTAACAATCATTTCGCGTCTTGAAAATGTTCAATTTATAATTGAAGGCGTATTTTCATTCTTCGAGTCCTGGTGTTCATAGAGTCTCGTACTTTTTATTGAAGATTAATAATGAGCCAAAAGAACAGTATCTTGTGAATGCTAAGCCTCCCATCTCAGGACTCTAGCTGGTTGTAGGCCAACATGTGAAGCTTCAATTCTAAGCTAGAGCGAATCGACTTAAAACACCAATGGCCTTTCTACTGTTGCTTGCCAGAAGTCAGGAACTGCATCAGGTGTGGACCAAGTCGACTTTGTGTTTGGCATATTCTTTCTATGTCTTCTTTAGCAGATATATGCAAATATTGAATCATCACTAGGTAACCATGACCACGTGTCAGTGGCAGCAAGACACTGGATTTACGCATATCTCAGGCACAGAAACATTACACTTGCCTTTAGTACGCTACATACAACATTGTATTTGGTTGCCAGATAGCCAGGCTCATAAATATAATACATACACAAACACATATATCGATTTCTTTCACAGAATACCACAACATAATGGAGTGAATCATTTATTCAAACTTATGTCAATAATATGATTGATCATAAGGGCAAATTTTATTTTGCTCACACCATAACGTTTACAAATACAGATGACTTTTTCATTTTTGAGTAAGAGCGCTGTTTAATTGACTTGTCCGTGAGTAAGAACCCTGTTTAATAACTTGTCCGTTTTCTCTCGGTTTTACAGATCAATCATTTATTATCGTCTAAAACAGAGATTGGATTTAGTTTAACTTTCCTTAATTTGCCTCGCCGTTTCACACTTTGCTTTAGCACAAAATTCATAGTTTACAATGAATGATTTTTTATGGAATATTCTTTGTCAGAAAATATGTTGTTGGAATTTTCAACTCAATATTCAGAATGAGGACATTCTACTTTTTGAGATGTCAGTTGTATTATTCTATTCAGTTCAGTAAATTGATCTAATTGCACAAATGTGCTTCAAAAGTTTACACATACCCATAATTGTCGTGTTAGCCTGCATTCTCCCAGACCTTCAAAATTTGAACCGAGGAAAGCTGTTGACTACTGAGATTTTAGCCTGGTAATTTTTTTCTAAAATTTTCGTGATGAAGCAAATGACCTCACTGTAGACCGTTTTGACAGCAGAGGTGTTACAAAGATTGACTCAGGTGTATCAAATGTTCCCCTTGAATGTATCTATGACAACTGTCCAAACTATTCTGAAGAGGAACTACGAACTGATGGAGCTGAGCTACTACATGTTGCACCTTACTGCATAAACATTTTTGTCTTACACATTAGCCCCAGATATGTGGCCCTTCCGAGGGGCCAACAGTCGATTCGCCCTTCAACTCACTGCGCCTATACCCTGCCGCCCCTCTCGAAGGCCACATATCTGCGGCTACTTACACAAAGGAACGTAAAGTAAATTCACAATAACCCAAACAAGCTCGGAACTGCAAATAATTGCTTGGACATGGCAAAAAAGAGGGGGGTTCATAAGAGTAAGGATCATTTACTTTTTCTTTTTTGATGAAAACGAGTTGGAAACACAGCTTTTGCCTGCGCCCTGTATGTCGTTTTGCATATATTGAGAGCGTCTCTACAACACTTCCGTCTGTCATAACAGCATCATTTCGCAAGGCAATTGCAATGTCCGCGAGAATGATAACATTGCGCACACAATTTTATGGTGTTTGTCTTCATGGCACCTTTGTGGAGTATAACTAATCTGTTTTCTTGACCGCCCATTATTATTCTGCTTTGGCCAGCATGAGCCAGGTGTAATTTGGCATCCCCGACGACTGCACCTTAAATGGTTCTCCGTGTGACGCTTTTCATGTATCCAATGGCTGTGAGCACTTTATGTAAGATGAAGGTAATCTGTAATCCAAGGTGTGTCTGCTTTAAATGACTGACAAAATTAAGTATCTTTCATTTCCTTAATATGCGAGAAAAACAGAAAGAGAAGCTTTTCTCCCACGCACATTTTCAGAGCATTTACATGGTCCTAAAGTTCACAGGCTACAGGCCATGAGAGGATTGAAGTCATTGTAGGTTAGGGGGCCCGCTACGATGTGGACTTTATCATACGATACGGGTTCGACGCACCATGTGTGGCTATCCCAAATAATAAATGACAATCACTGGAAAACAGAACGATGATCAATTTAAGTTTTGAACAGCAAACTGTTTTCTTCTTAAACACTTATAAGAAGATAATCGCTCATTATTCTCTTTGCTATTACGAGTGTGTGATGTGTTCTCCGACTCATAGTTATAATGGAGGTAGAGTGTCTTTACAATGTTGCAGATTCATAAATATCACAAAAAAAGATGGAGGCCTACTTTCTTCTTTTGCTTTAATCTCAGCTGACTGGCAAGTCAGGAAAAACAAAGAGTGACACGCCTGCCTTGTATCTTTTCATCTTTGGCAAAAGTGATTAACTCATTCCACACTGATAGAAGACCGAGTCAACAGCTTTCCTTGGCGCACTCTTGGCGCATTTCGCCCAGAGTGCACCAAGGAAAGCTTTTGACCATGGACATATTATTTGGAATGATCTTCCTTGCAAGTTTGATCCAAAATTTTGAAAAAAAAAAATCTCTAAATCTCAAAATACAATTAGCAAACGACATTTAGATATTGGCGGGAAAAAAGCTTCATAAGGGTGGAATGATTTAAACTTGGGTTTTATGTGTTTAGGCCTGTATGTTTTTGAAAAACCGAAATCTGTAGTTAATGAAGAATGTTTGACAGGTCTAAAATCACCAGTTGTCCTGTATGGGAAATGCCTGTCTTAAGTCAGGAGTGAAGTTTGTTTCTTCACATTGGTTTTGGAAGATGAATGTGAATTTTTTGGTAACTCTTGAATATCTTTGCTGTCATTGTTGGGTTGAAATTTATGAATATGGGAAATGTGTTTCTGAACAATGGGTGTCTTCTTTGACACATTTCCTGTATTATTGTGTGTGTGTGTGTGTGTGTGTGTGTGTGTGTGTGTGTGTGTGTGTGTGTGTGTGTGTGTGTGTTAACGAGAGAGAAAAGAAAAAAAATATAAAGAAAAGAGGACGATACTTCGGACCATACAAAGTAAAATCCGAAATGACAATTGGGGAATTGTATATCCTGTTTTTGCGTTGCAATGGTCCATCTACGTTTTCTGTCCGTTTGTGCCTTTCATCTCTGTGTTGTATGCCGTACTCAACCATGCACTCTCTCCGCCAAATCCGGATCAATTGTGCTGATGCCTTCCCAGTATCTGTTACCCAATATATTGTCAATCCCTATCTCGTAAAGATTGTTTATCAGATGCACTCAAACAGTCCCTGTCTTCCTCAATCCAGAATTAGTTGTGCTGAACCATGCTCTCTTTGGCAATTCTTGATCAGTTGTACCTATTTTCTCGCTTCACAGTCATACTTAGTCACCGTCTTTGTTAGTCAATTGCTTGCCAGATGTGCAATACGCTGTCTCCACTACTCTTCTTACGTGTCAGTACGCCATCCGCTGTCTGCACCGTTCCCGTGTAAGATGTACTCATCCATTTCTTATGTCTACCACTGCCTTACCAGTTGTACCAGTATACCCTATCTTTATCAGTCACACGAAGACGTTCTACGTCTATGCTCTTAACAACATTGACATGCAGATTCTTCCTCTGAGCCTGATGTACCCGTACTCTAGTTTGCCATCTTGCATGAAATTTACCTTGATATGCGTCAATGCACATAACAGTTTATATGTACCAAGATATATATATATATATATATATATATATATATATATATATATATATATATATATATATATATATATATATGTAGCCTTTCTCCTCGCAGGATAGAACATATTCACCTCTTTGTTAAAAAAAAAGCAATTGACAATCGTAAAAAGCAGAGGCTCCAACCTAGAGAGTACCAGAGAGGGAGAATCTCCCTCCCAGGGAGTTGCCCAGAGGAAAACCACGAGGGGTCGCAACGCAATCGAGCGGGGGGAGGGTACGGGAGGGGGGTGCTGACTGGAAAATTTTTCAAATTTCAAGTAAAAATGGTGCTTTCTGATGAATTCTGGGGGAGTTAAATCTTAAAAAATATCAATAACTGCCAAAATTGTGTATAGCATAGTGCCACATATATATATATATATTAACTGAAACCCCTCAGTGGGCGGGAGGTTTTTTTGTATATATATATATATATAATATTTATATATATATATATTAACTGAAACCCCTCAGTGGGCGGGAGGTTTTTTGTAGCAAGCGGGAGGTCGGGAGAATTTTCAATTTCCCCTGAAAAGCGGGAGATCTCCCGCCGCCGGCGGGAGAGTTGGAGCCTCTGAAAAAGACATGCAATAACTCTTAAAATAATTGGTACTTGGTTGCACAACGCACAATTTTGAACTGGCCAGTAACAAGGCAACCTCACCATCAAAAAATCTTTATGAAATTCCTCACTTTTTCTCGAGCTAAGCAAGTTACCTAGGTGTTTATATGAGTCAACATTTGGACATGCTTACCCCCTTTTTTAAGTTTTTTTGTTTGAAGTTCCACCTTTTGTCACATTAATTTGATTTTTATCTCAGTGATTTATTGATTTGTCAGTTCCTTTACAACAAAAACATTTAACGAAGACTAATGTGGAGAGCTGATAAATTTTCTCAGCATTTTTTGGATAATAGCCAGCCGAGAAAAAAGGCCGGTCGCAGTAATGAATTCCAGGATTTTTTTGTGTGTGTGTTTTGTGAAATATTGTAGACAAAATCAAACACACACTGGGTAACGGGACTTCTAGGCCCTTGGCTCTTTGTGTCCTGTCAATCAATCAATCAATCAATCAAGAAAGAAAGAAAGAAAGAAAGAAAGAAAGAAAGAAAGAAAGAAAGAAAGAAAGAAAGAAAGAAAGAAAGAAAGAAAGAAAGAAAGAAAGAAAGAAAGAAAGAAAGAAAGAAAGAAAGAAAGAAAGAAAGAAAGAAAGAAAGAAAGAAAGAAAGAAAGAAAGAAAGAAAGAAAGAAAGAAAGAAAGAAAGAAAGAAAGAAAGAAAGAAAGAAAGAAAGAAAGAAAGAAAGAAAGAAAGAAAGAAAGAAAGAAAGAAAATCTGAGAGAAATTTACCAAGGTAATTTTATTTGTGGAACATATATTGTTATATTAAAATCAAAAGCTGAATAATTATATTTGAAAACAAAATATCGATATATTATAGTGCATGCGCTTCCTTGATTTTGTAAGCTCCACATGTAACCCCAAGTATTGCTAATTGTTAGAACGCAAAGCTGCGGAGACAACTGCAGCTGACGTATTACATATAGCCGGAACAACAGACTGACAGCGACAGCAGTGGATGAGCAGCGTCAATGTTTTAGCATACGTCGCCGCGGGTTTGTCTGCTGGGGCTTAATGCTGCAAATGACACTTGGTGCTTGTTTACCTTGTGGACCACATTGATGTAGTTTATTTACCATGTCCGCAAGCCTGTTATCTGATACTCTGACAATACATTGACGGTTTTACCTTTTACTTTACAAGAAAATTATCCTTGCCCGCTCATAAACTACTGCTGGCTGGGCTCAGCTTTGGCGTCCCTTTGTCGGGCATTGTCGAAAGACGTTGACGAGGCAACCCTTTCTGGGGCCAATAACCTTGGACAATCCAAATGCAGCTGAACATTGACTTTACAGAAGCTGGTGGTACAAATTAACTGGGCAAATTTATATATGCAATGTATATATAGATAAATAATTATTTTAAAGTTTCTGGCCATCTGAATTTTTCAGTAGACATTGAATGTTGTTTTTATTTCATGGCTTCCCAGCACAAGCCTCCACATGCCCTGGCGGCATTCTCAGTGCACGTTTTTTACGAAATGCCACGTCATTAACACAATCACGTGGCCGATAGGAGTTGATATTTAAGGCATCATGACGGGTGGGAAGCGGGGAACGATAACCGATAAATTGCTAAATGGAAGGACTCCACTGGGTCAAATTTTAGACAAAATTTGATGTACTGTGTAATGCGGCGAGCCAATCCCACTCAGCGAAACAGCCGATGGTAATACCAAGGAGGGTAGAGGGTAATACGTTTTGCTGAGTGAGAGATGTTCGGCATATTGAACAGACATCAGTGAACAACTAACAGTACACCATGATGAGATATTTGATCAACACAATGCTCATTTTGGACATTCCCCCTTGTAAAGAGACATTTTCCCCGATAAAACCATCATCATCATCTTCTGAAAAAAGGTCCTCCTCCTACACATTTCCCACACTTTGGTACTAGAAATCTTTTTGCCTCCATTAAGCAAAAATACATTTTCAACTCTATTCCTTTTATTAAACCACCTGAAGACTGAGTCAATACTTTATCTCGGGGTATAGGGCGCAGTGACAGATGGCATATTATTTTTGAATAATTGGAGAGAAGAAAAGGTCAATTTTAAACAGACACTTGTTGGTAGTTTCAACGGGGAAATGTTCACATGTGCAACAGAATACTGATGCATTGCCCTAAGGTTCATGGGGGTTAAAATCAAACTATTCTCTATTTAATGACCCATACTTGTGATACATACTATTGTGTCAAAGGTCTCTGTCGATACATGAATGCTAGGTACCAAAATTTAAACATTGTGTGAATAAGAGTCTTTTTGAGAGATACGCTACGCACATATTGACGTGTTCAATGGGTATCGCATTCTACAACGGTTATAAATTATGAAAGCAACGGGGATGGCATTATCTACTAGATCTTTTGATGGGTATCATCTTTCATCTAACCTAATGAAAAACCCACTGATACATTTATGGACTTTTCTTAATATAGAAGTGGTATTGAACTTCGATGTATTACCTCATTATTCTTATTTCTAAACTGTGGAAGTCCTGTAGACGAACGTATCAAAACATCTTACTTTTGACATGGCAGTCTGTGTATTTTTGTCACACGCTGATGTCAGACCAATCACATGAACAATAATTTCATCTTTGTACTTGGAGGATAAAAACTATTATTGAATGTTAGAGCGTGTGGAGATAAGGAGCGGCACACACAAATGGGACCAGGACTTTAAAATATAATCTAATTTGCAACTTTTAACCTCGGTTTTGGAAAAACTAAAGCAATACGAAACATGCATATGAATTTCCCCCGATAAAGCACGGGGCTCACGCCTCTCAATCACGGAGGATACACGGGCTTATCGCTTTCATAGACAGTGCCAGATACATGGACCCTTTTATCATGAGATCAGTGTCTTTAAGAGAACAATTGCCAAAGTCATATTCATTTAGTGCTTCCTATATTGGTTAGAAGAATAAATTTCCGCCTGTTTGTACTAAATATTCTTTATTTCCAATATAATAATAATATTCCGCTTCCCCACATGCAGCGATCTGTATCTCCCCAGGCGAGACAATGGTCACCAAGACAACAAGGTATGCGTTGTAGAAGCCTCGCTTTACGATCATCTGTTTATAAAGTAAAACATAGCATTTTTTTTGTTTGTTCTGTTTGGTCAAATGGGCCGAACTCTTTACTTGTATGCAACAAGTAAGATATTGTCTTTAACTACTTTACAACTTTACATGGATAGCAAGGGAACACAACAGTTTAATTATACGAAATACTTGAGTGCCATTACAAACTGGTTTGGTTATTTGCAGAAGTGATACCTGGAAGTTATATCCAAACTAGCTGTTTTACGACGATAAAGGAAGCTTTTGCCAAAGAATATATTAGAATTAATTTTTCACACACCCATGTCAACTTGCTTTGACATGTTGATACCGTATGGGTTATTATTATATGGTGTCGAGGGGCTTAAAATGGCCAAAAAATTACAGAATGATGCCGCTCGGGTAATCACCGCACACAATTAATATTTTAATGTTGTAGGGGAAGATTTAGTATTAACTTAATCAGCAGTTACAGTGGCAAAATATAGCTGTAGTGGTTTCACACTGTGATTTTTATCTTTGTGAACATGTTTCAGCTGCCAACATTCTATGTGATAAAATCACTTTACTCAGGGACATTGGTACCAAAAACACATAACCAAACAAATGGGCCTAATATTTCACTTCATTTCTTGGTAAAGATAGCTTAAAAATTCTTCTTACCCCATGGTGCTGTGGAACAGTCTTCCTACTTTTAAAGGACAGAATTACTGTTCAGGATTTTCAGGCAACTTTTTCAAGTTTTCATTTTATGTGGCTTGCATGTCGCTCAATTTCAGGCATATTGACTTGCATTGTATTATTGTATTTGTGTCTTTTTGCCCAGAACCACTTCCTAGTAGTCAATATCCTATTCCGCAGTTCGAACTCTTTACTCTCCATAAGCTAACCTGTCCCTGTCTAACTTGTATACATATGGAATTACTATTGTCTATATTGCACACGTTCCTCTGTAAAATTTTGACATAGGCTGTATCAGCCCAAATAAATTAATAAAGGATCTTCAGCGGGTAACTACTCAGCATGTTTCGGAGCCTTTTACCCGTACATGTCTCTCTGAGTAGCGGCTCCTTGTCTAAGCTAAATATTCAGCAAAGACAACCCACATAATAAAGAATAAATAGAAACGTGGCAAATGATGAATTAGCTAAATACGTGAAGTTTTGCTTATAAATGCAGAGCTTCATTATGAAAGAAGAACCCCTGTCAAACAAACCATAATTACTAAATTTGTATAGTACAGGTTCAGATAAGAACAATTTGACTTACCCCTGAACCCATATGTACCCTTTCTGGCTGGACAGCTTATCCTAGTTTAACCACCCGCCAGTGTATAACTGAAGTGGAAACAAGCTGGGGCCTTATATTCAGTCCCAGTGATAGTAAAATAAACAGTTGCAACTAGACCACCTGTACAAACCAAGGGAAATCCCAACAAGGACTACAACAATGGACATCCTGCACCAGAAATGTAAAACAAACTCTGTGATGACACCTACCCCCCAAACAATTAAGCTCTATTTAACTGCCAACTCTGAGTCAATGTATCAACTTAATGTGTCAGGTTTGTGACATTTGAGAAAGTACTGTCAATTTTGAGTAAATGCGCATTTAGGCATGTCAGAAAAGAATGAAAGTCATTAGCATTTATGTCAAAAACATGTTATCAAAACAATTTTTCTTAACAGGATTTTGAGTACAATTAGGCAAGTTTGTAACTGTCGTCAGTAGCTGCTTGCTACCTATAGCCCCTGGGGCTTTGACCTAACAGAAAAACAAGCTAGCCTAAAATATCTGAAAGGTGAACATTAAAACAGAATGATGCCGAAGGTAAAGTTAAATAGCAAAACAGACAAGTCTAAAAACTGTAAATTATTATAGCCAAACTTTCTAATAATCTTTGGATATTAACTGCAAAATTATAGGGCAAGTCAGAAAAGAATGAAAGTCATTATTTGTGCTTAAGTCAAGAGAATGCAACGAAAATGTAATATTTCTTAAACAGATATCAAGCACAATTAGGCGAGCTTGTAACTGTCGTCAGTAGCTGCTTGCTACCTATAGCCCCTGGGGGTTAAACCTAACAGAAAACAAGCTAGCCTAAAATGTCTGAAAGGTGCACATTAAAACAGAATGATGCCAAAAGATAAAATTAAGTAGCAAAACAGGCAAGTCTAAAATCTCTAAAATTATTGAAGCCCAAACTTTCTAACCATCTCGGGATATTTACAGCAAAATTTGTAGAAATATTTGATCAAAAGTACATCTTTGAATCCTCTTGACTCAAGTTTATTGTAAATAAATTTGGTTCTAGATGCAAAGTCCTGAAATTTAGAACAAATACGACCAATTCTCAAAATCTGTGCCAAAAACGTATTATATCCAATAGTTTCCGAAATATTACTGTCCGGGAAAGGATAATTAACCACTTCAAAGTTAAACTCATCTATTTTGTGATAGACTTTAATACAAAACCTGTCATTAGTGACCTGAATATCCAAGTCCAAAAACACATCTCTGAAACCATCTGAATTGTTACCCTCCAAAGGGATATCTTTTGGGTAAATTTCTTTAGCAATTTCACTGAAATTTTGTACATTTACGCAAGCAATGTCATCAATATATCTTGCGTTGTTTAATAATTTTGTAGCCATTTGAAAGTCCTTTTTCATCAATTTATTCATATACTTAAATTCAAGCCAGGTTAAAAATAATCTGCCAGTAAAGGGGAGCAGTTGCTACCCATTGGAATGCCTTTTATTTGTTGAAAAACCAATGGTCCGCATTGAACAAAAGTATTATCCAAGAGAAATTTTATAGCATCTATCAAAGTTTCAACAGTGTAAGATTTAAACGTTACTTTTTGAATATTTATTGTGTGACCAATATGCTTTCTTTGTATATGAATTAATATTTATGTATGGTTTACCATTATGTTTAAACATTTTGCTAATTAATTCTGAAAGTGAACTTTTGACTTCATCTATGGGTAGACTTGTGTACAGTGTAGAATATGTATATTGGATTATGTATATATCCAGTTGTACATTTTCTATATCTTAAATTGGGGGGGTGTTGTTTTTTTGTTGGGTTTTTTTTTGTGTTTTTTTTTTGGGGGGGTGGGTTTTTTTTGTTTTTTTTTTTTGTTTTTGGTTTTTTTTTTTTGTTTTTTTTTGTGTTTTTTTTTTTTTTTTTGTGTTTTTTTTTTTTTTTTTTGTATGTCTTTCTCGTAATAGGACACTGTGGGAGAACAAAGATGCATATTTTTTGTATGCTTTCATTCTATCTACCTTCAATTACTGCCCTCTTGTTTGGCACCAATTTGAACAAACCGACACTAAAAAAATGGAAAGGATACAAGAACGAGCCCTCCGCTTTGTCTTAAATGACCACAACTCTTGCTGCTCTGATTCTCTACAACGAGCAAATAAGCCATCTCTATATCTAAGTCGTCCACGAAAATTATCTATAGAACTGTACAAAATTATCACACACAATGGCCCAAATTTCCTTGAAAGTTTATTTTAAAGATATGATACTCCCTACAATCTAAGAGATAACAATAGGATCCAGCAGCCTGCTTATAATACGGTAACTTATGGCAGAAACTCTGTACGCTACCAAGGGGCCAAGCTGTGTATTGGACTCCCTCTCTCCATATCAAGGAAGCAACCGTCCTCTCTCAGTTCAAAAGACTCATACATACATGGCTTGGCCCATCCTGTAAATGTTCTCTATGTGCACTATGCGACAGCGAAAAGTAAACACAATTTTTTTCTTTCAATAACTGAATGTATATAGTTTCATCTATGGTTCATTGTATTTACCATTTCATCTTTGACTCTTTCATTCTAGTCAAAGAATAGTGCCTCGGCGCTAATATTTTATTGTACTGCATCTCGACTTGAAATAAAGATAATCATTAATAACAGACCGTCTGAGCCGGTCACCCTGTATGAACATGCACAGATAAAAAAATGAGCTACTGTTTGCCATCAATTGCTCGAGAAATGTCTAACCTGATCGCACACACCAAAATATTGCTGCTGCCCCCCCCCCCCCCATTATCCTAAAGCATGGGCACTACACTTCGATTTAAATGTGGTTGCCGAAAGGGGATTTGACGAGCTCATTAAGGTATAAGACGTTGGTTCCAGAAGTTCGAGCAAGTGTGGGGAAAGAACTTAATACCATCTTTTGAAAGCGTTACCTTTGAATATTTCAACGACCTTGGTTTGACATAAGATAGACAATCGAATTATTTACACAATAATTAAAAAAAAAGACAAACAAACAGAAGGGGGAAAAATGAAAAAATCGCACCACTTAAATTTGGCTTCTTGAGAATCTAGACTGGAATCCGGGTCTCGAACCGGGGATCGTATTGACCAAAATAGTGCACCGTGTACAACCAGTTACTACGTCATCATATGACGCGCAGATACATTTGGTCCGCTCTGAAACTGCTCTGAACTGGGAACGATGATTGAGACATAGATCTACTGGATTGGGTACACAGTTTGAAATATTTAATTTGGCATTCTGGGGAATATTTTCGGATTTTATGCGGACAACTGAAATGGCAAGATTGCTTTCGGATGGATTCGGTTCAAACAAAGAATTAGACATGCAATTTAAGGATATCATTTGATTGACACATGTTTTATTGAAGTATTCAGTAAGTACATAATAATTATGTAAGATCAGTGTAATTGCACAATTGGGAAAAAGGACATTGCCCTATTTAAATTCCTCTCGTTAAGAAAATGACGGCGTGCACAGGACAGACAAGACCACAGGCGCTCGAAACGTTCAGTCAGTCAAGCTTCCGTGCTAATTTACGCGGTGGGGGGGGGGGGGGAGAGGAGTAGTGGATTAAGAGAGTGGACCTGGAACATCTGTGCGTTCAATAACCCACATAGGACCATATCTGCAATAAAATATTGAGTATTCATCTGTGCAGTCAATTATTTGTGCTAATAAGATGGTGGCGGATGGGCTTAAAACCACAACTTCGTCACATGGAGCTCCTATAATAGGAAGGTATGAAACGAAGCTCACATCTGGACCACCACCCCGCTTCACGTTTGGCATGATTTCTCTGTTTCTGAACACACCGACAAGCTGTAACTCACCAGTTTATTCCAAAACTATTTTCTACAGGTATATCACACAAATAATCCATTGAAAACCCGCATATATCCACAGCAACACGCCTATAAGTGTCGAAAATGTCACACAAAATCCATTTCGGGCAAAAAGTCCGACATTCCAGCGCCAAATTCAAACGGGTATCCCATCCTGAATCGAGTTCGTTCCGTGGCATTAGCCGCATGACAACACTTCTCAACCGTCGATCCAACCGTATTCTTTGATCCACGGGCATTTTAATCCTGTTTTCATTTCACAAATCATGAAACCTGACCAAACTTGATTCCGCCAGTGCTTCTCGAAGGCATCGAAGTGTTTTAGCGGCCATACTTTTGCCAGGACACAGACTGGTAGCCCAGCTGCTCTCTGATTGGTTACACCGACTTTCAGCCAATCAGAGAGCAGCTGGGCTGCCCGTCTGTGTCCGGTCAAAACTATGGCAGCAAAACAACTTGGATGAATGGGAGAGGCACTGACGGAATCAAGTTTGGTCGGGTTTCACGATTTGTGGAAATGAACACAGAATGAAAACGCCAGTGGATCAAAGAATATGGTATGATTGACCATTTGGAACAGTTGTCATGCGGCTAATGTCACGGAACGAACTCGATTCAGGATGAGATACGCGTTTGAATTTGGCGCTGAAATGTCGGACTTTTTGCCCGAAATGGATTTTGTGTGACATTTTCGACACTTATAGACGTGTTGCTATGGATATATGCGGATTTCAATGGATTATTTGTGTGATATACCTGTAGAAAATAGTTTTGGAATAAACTGGTGAGTTACAGCTTGTCGGTGTGTTCAGAAACAGAGAAATCATGCCAAACGTGAAGCGGGGTGGTGGTCCAGATGTGAGCTTCGTTTCATATCTTTCTATATAGGAGCTCCATGTGACGAAGTTGTGGTTTTAGGCCCATCCGCCACCATCTTATTAGCACAAATAATTGACTGCACAGATGAATACACAATATTTTATTGCAGATATGGTCCTATGTGGGTTATTGAACGCACAGATGTTCCAGGTCCACTCTCTTAATCCACTACTCCCCCTTTCCCTCCCCCCCCCCCCGCGTATATTAGCACGGAAGCTTGACTGACTGAATGTTACGAGCGCCTGTGGACAAGACACACATTGACACACAAAGAAGACAAGGAAATAGACAAGACAGAGAGTGGGGCACAGGTTTGGGTAGTATCATCTAACTGTCAGTGATATCATTTGGAATGACAGGACAAGTCAACGTACACCACCATCTGCATTATGTTACCATATTTTGGACCTGGCGAAGCCCCAGGGCAAGGAGTGGGATTTCTGGGGTCTCAATGTTCTTTACACAAATTTTAGCTGTTCACATCACGATATTTTGGGAAATTTTACTTATTTGTGGTAGGCATATGGCAGGCGCTTTATCAGTGCAGCTTTGCTGAATAGACTCTCTCTCTCTCTCTCTCTCTGTCTCTCTATCTCTCTCTCTCTCTCTCTCTCTACATATATATATATATATATAAATATATATATGTATATATATATATATATATATATATATATATAATATATATATATATATATATATATATATATATGTATATATATGTCCTCAAAGGTTAATTATATACACGTTTCAGAGGCGCTTGTATCTCACTTCCCATGCACGTATCGACCACTATTCCAGAGTTGATCTTACAGATTTATTATCGTTGTTTCGATGTAGTCACACCTTTTTACTTTGTGCAATGTGGGCAGTTTCCATGGCAGATATTGCAGCAGGCAATAAAGAATGCAAATCAAGAGACCATATGTTTTTGATTACAGATTGGCTCCCTTGATGACTACTATCTTTTTGAACGGAACGACATTCCACACAGATCACGGCGTAGTGCTGACCACCACACTCGCAGTCTTCGCGGAGATGATCGAGTAAGTATACGTCGCCTCATTTGCACTTTTTCCAGTTTCAGAAAAAAAACCCGATGCCCTGTATTCGTTAATTACCTAATTATCACCTCATATGCATTTCTTCAGTCATATAAAATACCTTATAATGTATTTCTTGCTTCACTGTCACCTCAAATGCACTTTTTGTCCATTTTTGAGAGAGAAATACATTTTCAAGTTTTCTTTGATTGCCTCGCTCGTGTACTATATATTGTAAAACTGTTTTCTTTCTTTCTTTCTTTCTTTCTTTCTTTCTTTCTTTCTTTCTTACTCTCTTTCTTTTCTTTCTTTCTCTTATTTTCTTCATTTATTTTTTTCTTTATATCTTTCTTACTCTCTTTCTTTTCTTTCTTTCTCTTATTTTCTTCATTTATTTTTTTCTTTCTGTCTTTCTGTCTTTCTGTCTTTCTGTCTTTCTTTCTTTCTTGCTTTCTTGTTCATGTCACTACATGTGGTCTGAATCTTTCGTGTGTCACTGCAATGTTAGAGTACTGACGCGGGACCTGATGTTCCTGACGGCCAACACATTGGGTAAAGTCGCGCTCGTCCTACCTTTCGTGCTATTTTTAGATTCAGATATAAAAAGGCCAGACTTAAGTCAACAACTTCCCTCTGCACGACTCAAAGCATTTAGAGGATCGCCGGTGAGCCAGTCTCCAAGTTAGCATTGAAGGGGTTAAAATTGAAAGGGTTAAAATATTCATGGACTACAATTGATTTGTGTCGACTAAGCAGTAAATTGCGTGGTCAAGTTGTCTTATCAAGCAATTTCAATTTCACTTCTCTGCATTCTTCTTCATTGTTTAGACGATTTTTCATTCTTCTGTTTTAGAACATAATGCGCATTCTCATAGGCCATACGCTGCAATGTATTCTACATCACTGGTGACATCAAATTGCATACGATGCTATGGTTAATCTTGTCAACCTGCCTAACATATGTCACCAACATCATTTTTGCTCTATGTGCCATTCACGCTGTCTTAAATAGGCAATCGCCGATTAAAGATCGACAAGTGATACAAAATATATGAGTGCCTAGTGCCTAAAAATTATAGAAATACACTTCACCTTTACTACTTTTACGGTTCGGAAAATATTATACAGTGAAACCTCATTATACCGATACTCAGATATCCGACATATTTATTATAATGAAACAAGTTTTGAATGGCAAAAGTTCATTTTCGCTGTTGTTTGATTCATTTATCTGACATATTCAGTTATCTGATACATTTCGAAGAGAACAGATGGTGACATTATAACTAGTTTTCACTATGCCCGTTTTGTTGTGTGATTCAACAATGCAGTACAGTGGCAGAAGGTTCTTACATATATGGACAGGAAGAGTGGGACATAACGTTATATGATAGACTTGAGAGGGGGCTGTCGGTTGGTTGAATGTCACGATCCAGACCATCGCAGACACATTCTTGACAACGCTTGGCAATGATCAATGCTCCAATTCATCAGCCTTTAGTGTGAACTAATGAATTAATTCTGAACTCGTCACTGCAGCACATTCATACAAACACTATGTATTCATCAAATATGCAGTGTGGCCAGAAATGAAACGGATATTTTAATTTCTAGAATTGATCAATTTTTTCGCGTGCCACTTGGTGGACATTTACTGCAAGCTTGAACCTGTCTGCTTTAGCATTTTCTTTAAAGTTTTGCTCTCTGCAAGAACTACAAAACGACGAGTAGAAATTTCAGGAAAAAATGGGGCACACCCTCAAATCCAGAGAAACAATACTACTCAGCGAGGCCTGACATTATCATTATCATTATCATTGGAGCAATATGATATCTTGCAAGATGTATATTTTCAAAAAAGAGAAGTATAAATAAACCCAGTGACAAAAAGTGATTGTATATTGTTAAAATTGTTTCTTGGGGAACAATGTTCTGATTCGACGTACTGATACTATTTTTTTTCTTTTTTTTTTTCTTTTAATGATGCATGCCTTTTTAAACCATACTGGTTATTTCGTATTCCTGTATGACATAATTCCTGGTTATACACCGATGCCACAAAATAGATAGGAAAGAAAGCTCCGTTTGCAACATTGAAAACAAGCCAGCGGAAGTTGTCACCACAAGCATTTACATATGCCACGTGGCCATGCGCTCGTCTGAATTAAAAAAGCCACGTGTAATTTATTGTAAGACCAAGTCAACACCTTTTCTGATGCAGCCTCTTTGATTCCTTTCTAAATTTTCTTCTAGCAAGGACACTTTGTATATACTCCTGATGAAAAGGACTGCTTTGTGTGTGTGTGTGTGTGTGTGTGTGTGTGTGTGTGTGTGTGTGTGTGTGTGTGTGTGTGTGTGTGTAGAAAAGAAATATTTTATGAAATTATATGCACTAAATTATGTTTTCTTGCTGTATGGTTGTTGAAAAATATTCCTCTGGAGATTATACTCATGCAGATGACTCCGTTATCTTGCATACCGTTGATAGCGGCGCACTACAGCGGGAAGCAGGAAGTAAGGCATACCATGTAATATTTTGATGTTTTGACAAGCTTTTGTTGTTGTTTTTTTTCTGTGTCTGTTGGTGCAGAAGTAAATATATCGAGCCCTTTGAGGTAATCAATGCGTGACTGGCTCTAATGCTGAGGCGAACTTGAATAAGTTCATTCGCAATTTAATTTGTTTAGTGCAGCTGGGTAAATACTTAAACTTGGTCCTGCGCCAGAACTCTGTGAGCTTAGCACCGACTGTAATGCTGTGATGGCTGTATGCTGGCAACGCTGCTCAAGGTATTGCTCCAAATCAAATCGACATTGTTTCTACGCGTGCCCAGGCAGAGTGGGAGTGGGTGTTATCTTTCTTAAATTGTTCTGAAAAAAATAATTCTCGACAAAAGGTGGGTCCAAAGGCGGTAGATTAAGCGGACCATTTTGTTACATTAGCGCATATCGGGTTAAGTCGCTGACTGCGATTGAAGATATACAATGTATTCAGCGATTGTGTGCTCATACATTTAAAGTTGCACCGTTACAATCTGAACGGCAGGAGATATATGGACCTTATGGAGATAATAAAAACGTTTGCATCTCCAATATTAAAAGAGAAGCCACAAATAATACATGAAACGGATGTTAACACAAAGTTGTATACATATACATACATACACACACACACACACATATATATATATATATATTTGTGTCTTTTTGTCCAAAACCACTTCCTAGTAGTCATTACCCTATTCCGCAGTTTCTCTCTCTCTCTCTCTCTCTCTCTCTCTCTCTCTCTCTCTCTCTCTCTCTCTCTCTCTCTCTCTCTCTCTCTCTCTCTCTCTCTCTCTCTCTCTCTCTCTCTCTCTCTCTCTCTCTCTCTCTCTCTCTCAATATATATATATATATATATACATATATTTTTATTTAAATATCTATATATAAGGAGCAACGATGATTATTTTTTCGTTTTGATTTTCCCTATACACTTTGTTTGCGTTTTGATTGCTTCCTTCAGGGAGAAGATAGTTGAGTGATGGAGGGGGGGGGCGTGCACGAGATTGAATATTAATGACAGAAACAAGAAAATGCAGCTTTGATCAGAAATAATATTAAATCTTTGAATCGGACTTTACATTTAACCCTTCCCCTTTGAAATGACATCGAATCAATAGCTTTCCGTGACACGGGTTGGGGGGGGGGGAGAGATAATATGAGACCGCGTAACCCATGGATCAGCTGCTGCAGCTCAAATGTGTCTCAACAGCTCAAAGGTTATTAATGGGGATATTTGCTCAAAAATATGTTTCAATAGTTCACAGGCTACTAATGAGAATATTTGCGCGAAACATGTTTTAATAGTTTATTGGTTATTAATGAGGATATTTGCTAAAAATATGTTTGAATAGCTCACAAGTTATTAATGGGGATATTTCTTCAAAATATGTTTAATAACTCATGGGCTATTATTGAAACTATTTGATCAAAGAATGTTCTAAGTTTAATGTCTCGCAGTTTGTTAATGAGATATTTGCTCAATTTATATATCAGAAATGAGGTAAGGTTATGAATCGTCAATCTTTTTATAGGGGGAATCCAAAGACTAGTTTTCCAGTGCATCGGTAAATTTTGAGGGAGTCCTCTGCAGAAGCAACCGTCTGGCAAACTTGTCCATTGCCTTGTCAATTGAACACAAAGTATGCCCTCGAAACCTATACTGTGAGCGTTTCTTCAGAACGCCCCTGGACGTTCAGTTCTTTCAAACATTTCATTGTTTTACATTTCATCCATATCGTGATGAGGAATCGGCAGCACTCCAAAACCACTCTGAGACTAAATATAGTGGTTCTGACCCACGGCTCTACGCTGCGTATTGGCTGAGTTCCCTAACAAATTTACTGTTATGTACCTAGAGGAAAGTCTTGATCGGTCAAAACATAACTTGAAGCTGTATATCATGTCACGTTCCTCAAACAGTATCAAAATTCAACATAATGCCCTAGGAATAAAGAATACTAACATACACATAATACCCGATACGAGGACATTCTGAATGCTGAGCTGGAGTGTATAATAGACTTTAGGACCCCTCGACGGGGATTACAGCTCATCAACCATGTGTTAGACATTGATCTAATGTAATCTAAGCCTCGTTCCACGTGAACCGTGATTATAACTATGCCATCTGCCATTGCAAAACAGACAATACACAGTTTAGAGGACACATAGATTTCTGAATACAATCCGAAAGCATCGATCGACAAATAAACTTAAGTACGAGGAGTTATATAAAAACTATACATTAATATAACAGAAATCTTCTCCCGCCTTGCCTATTTTGTGCTCACCAATAGCGGTGTTATTGCACCTGCATAAACCCAGAATCATGGAAAGAAAGATTGAGTGTACGTTTGTAAAGCAAGATACAATAGTAGCGTTGTTCCATCTATATAATGTGAACAGGGACACAAGTAATTTACTCCGCATCATAATTGTCTCTGTTATTTCAAATATGCAGCATGTTGTACGCTTTTGTATGGGGAATGCAGCTGCGATGTCTTAGCATTTAATGAAATGACTCAACAGGTGGGCAATCACTAAGGTGTACATTGCAAAAAAAAAACCCAGATATTTTCAAAGATTGCCCAAATGAATCTCGACCCAGCTTTACCTGCTGCTCAGGGCTACCAGTAGCATCGGACCTATCTATTCAGCACCAGTCGTGCTCTAGGAAAAATATGATGCCCTGCTCTGACATTTTTCTTCTGTGTAAATAATTTCGTTACTGAAGCAAACACTACTTGAACGGAAATTTCTGATGCATTTTCGTGCTACTGGCAAGGTGTGGGAGATACACGTTCATTGCCTAGATTTAAGAAATGATATTCGCGTTTGTTCGTTTTGCTTGTTCGCTTATCTACTTGCCTGTATGGTTTTTCTTGCTTGCTTATGTTTGCTTGTTCAAATACGTAGAATGCTTCTCCTAGTTTCTGGATGTCCAGTTGTACTAACGCACAAGTGTGATCTGAAGTATGTTGAGGTACAACTGCTACGTACATGTAAGTTACCTCCCATAGTATCAATTTAGTTTTTCTACAACGACTCTCCCTAACTGCTTCTGGAACTAGAGACTTACTTTAAGAAAAAAGGCAATGGTGATTTGATTACTGGATAATTTAGAAGTACACGGCCTCCAAAATTATGCAACATTACACCCGAGCACAAGTGTTCTGTTCAATTTCTATGGTTATCGCTGTGGACTCAGCCCGGTTCAAAGATCGCATCAATTTGCAACGTGTACCCCAAATCACGTTCTCTCGCTTTGCCAACCTACGACAGGATTTAAGTGGATTCCCCGCATACTCCACGTGTAATGCTGAGCAGATGATGCTGGGAAATGGAAGAGATTATGGGATCTAACTTCTCTCACCGAGAATGCTTAATCGAGTTCTCCAGAGAGGATGCTTGATTTCTTTATGTTTTTCTCTATCCTTAACTAACTCTGTGGCATCAGGAAAAGCAGCGAATGTACAGTTAATGTGCTCCCGTGGTCACCGTCGTGATCTTTCTATAATCGTTGATATGAGGCAGGCAGGACGTGGCATTATATCCAATTATTCATAACATGTGGATTTTGAACCAGTCGAGCTCAGGCGTAATGCGGCCGAGGAACCACCACCTTTGGTATTCAGGAACTTATCACATATGATACAATGGAAATATACACACGAGAGCAACAACCATAGCCATGGAGTTTGTCGTGGCTTATGAACTAATTTGGAAATACATTATAGTGAGTAATGATAATAAAAAGTGAAGGATGAAAACAATGCATTCAGATCTCCATAGCTCTTGTACACCATTTACGAGAAGAAGGATAAGGGAAGGTGCCAAATCTAAAGAGGGAAGCTGGTACTTGCCGACTTTCCTAAACTTTGAAATGTAGCGTATGAAAAGAATATGTGAATGAACCCATGTTAATTCTTTTCTTTTTTCTCTCTCTCTTCTTTTCTTTTACCATCTCTTCTCTTTTCTGTTCTTGTGTTTTTTCACCTTTTTATACTTTTGAACCTAAAGTCACCATGGTATGTCACCATGTGTTTCCAAAGTATCCCTGCGATAATTAAGATGCCGCCCATATGCTACAAAGAAAAAACAGGTATAATACAATTGCTTTGCATAACTAAACAAAAAGACCAAAATATTTTGGTCCATATTCTGACATACCATATAATAACGTGTGGTCAAATGTTGCGAAACAGGTTACTCTGATCATCGTATAAGCTTCATAGCAACATTCAAAAGTGTCGTAATATTATGATTCCAACAATTGAAATTTTTGTAACAAAATAATATATAATGGGGACTACATCATTTATATCAAAGGGTAGGACCTTACCCATGATTGAAAATATTCACACAAAATGAAGCCCTGTTTAGGTTTAGTTATTAAAAGTTAACATCAGATGTTTGTAACAGGTAAATTGACGCATTATCATTTAAATCTCACTTTCACTGTAACTATATTTTTGACCTATGTAATCTCCATATCTTTACTGGAGCTCACCCCTGGCACAGACCCACATTGGTCACACCAATCAATGTAACATTATTCACGTACCTTGCTTATTACTCTACCGATAATCTGTCTATTTCTAATCATGCTGTGTCCGGGCTTCTGAAGTGTGCAACGCACAGTGGACCAATATTTAATTTAGAGCAGATACGTGTAATCATCTGTTGTTTATGTCAACCTACATACTGCCTTTAGGTCACACACACACACACACACACACACACACACACACACGTGTGTGTGCTACTTACTGGTTCTCGAAGGGTATGGAATTGGAAAAAGTAGATCAAAAAAAAATGACATAACTAAATTAATGAACATCATTAACGTTATACATAGTGTGCACCTGGGTTTCGACTCTCAATGCTGTACGTTTGTATGATCATTTTTGACTCCACTCTGCAAATACTATCATGCACGCTGCAAAAAGAGTAATCTTAATTCAAACTATTCTCCCGTATCATTTTTGAACCATTTCATGTATACGCCTTTTTCACACTATTTTTTTCATAATAGTAAACTTTTCTCTTCCTTTGCCATTTTTAGCACACAATACGGGTCGTAAAAAGTTAATGATCAAAAACATAAATATTTGGTTTCACAGAATGGTAAGACTTGACATATGAACACACACCATTACACCTGAATGATCAGAAACAGAGGCGGTAACCCGGCTCTGTAAATCCAATGCCTGCCAAGCGGACCGTGCAGGCAGGCCCGGATGACCAATGCCTGTTCTTGTTTGTTTGTTTGTTGTTGTTTTTTTTTTTTTTTTTTTTTTGTTAATCTTTATTTTTTTGGGGGGAGGCGGTTGTATGTATGTGTGTGTGTGTGTGTGTGTGTGTGTGTGTGTGTGTGTGTGTGTGTGTGTGTGTGTGTGTGTGTGTGTGTGTGTTTTGTTTTGTTTTGTTTGTTATGGTTTTTTTGTGTTTTTTTTGGGGGGGTTCCTTTCCAGCGGGAGCACGTGCTTTGCCACTGGCTGTTCCGCTGTTTTTCCAGTTTTCTTAAACAAGACCAACACCATTTACAATTGAGGCCAGGCAAATCAATTTCAAGGTTGTACTTAAACTGAAACCCTTTGCAATGGCTGTTTGAGATCAAGTCCAACGTCAGGCTTGCTGATAGTATGACTCAGTTCACTAACTCTTCATATGATTTAACAAATTATTTTGAATTAGATATTGCCATTTAAAAAATACATGCACTCGGAAGAACGAGACTCAGAGCAATACATGTCTATTTTTGCTTTGATCGATAGGTGCGATGGGTGGAACAACAGATCTCCATGCTGAGGGTGAAGAGAGACTTCATCAGCAAGAGAGACGAAGACCGGGCATACAGAAACATCAAGTACGATGACGAAGAATGGAACGATGAATGGTATTTGGTGCGTACATTTAAGTGGCATTTTACAACTAGGAAAAACACGATATGCCTTCTTTCGTGTGTTAAATATATTTTAAATTGAAAAGGGCTTATTTGGGAAACATATACATACATACATGCATACATACATACATACATACATACATACATACATACATCCATACATGCATACATACATACATACATACATGCATGTATACATACATACATACATACACACAAATGTATATTTTATGTTCGGAACTAGCGGGACTCGAACCTGCAATCCTTGGCACCTGTCGCCGAGCTGAAATGGGAAACGCACATCTCCACTCGATAAAACACGTATAAAACACATACATGTACACATACATACGTATACGTCCATAAATACACACGTACGTGCATACATACACAACAGCTGTCTGATCTCCTAGAAGGATTACACTCTGAAGCTGCTAGAATATGTACTGGTGCTATGAAATTTACGTCACGTGATATCTTGTTCGTTGAGAAACGCTTCACCTGCAGAAAAATGTTCTAATTAGTTTTCTTCTACAAACTGGTCAGTAAATCCCACCCACCCCCCTTAGTTATCTGAATTAATCCCGAATTACCATTTACCCCAAAGTGGCCGCCTCCTCCGCAGGCCCCCTCAACAATGACAAATCAAATGCAGGACTGGTCGTTACTTAAGATAGTTTCTACCGTCCGCCATTCGCCTTTGGAACGACTTACCTGATGATATCAAGCTTTCCACAACACTCTCAATCTTCAAAGTAAAACTTGCAAAGGTACTGGTCTTTCGCCATTAAATTCCAAATTATTTTGCGTTTGGTGATCGCTTTGCAAATATAATTCCCACCCAGCTTCCCCTAGGGCGGTCTAAACTAAATTCCCACTTGCATGAAGTCAATATTCTGCCCTCTGCTGCTTTTTCGTGTAACTGCTTAAATAAACATACACGTAGTTTGTTCTGTTTTGCCCACTTTTCGAACAACCTAGACTTACACTCCCGAGGTCTGTTTCAAATGTGCTTGCTGCTGGTGTACATCCTGTGTCGATGATAGAATTTTCTCAACATAAACTCCAAACAATTACTGGTACAATTACAATTTTCTGCACATGATTACAGTCCTCTATAAACAAACTTTCAAACATGGATAATATATTCCTTTCAAACATCAGTTCTCAACGGTCATTCTAACCATGGAAGTTGAAAGGAAAACGTCAGGGCTCTTACTTAGGTAAAGAGACAACAGGAACACGTTCAACCTTTCTCTAGCGTTCCTCGGCGCCCTTTAGCGCCCACAGCGCGCCGAGGAAAGCTGTGATTTAGAATATTTATATATAACTATACATATGCTGGTATTCCAATGCAAGGTCTTTCCACAAGGAACGTGAACCTGGTACCCGTATTATAAGTCAGAGCAGACATTTTTAAACAACTCGCCTTTAGTCGCAGTTGGCAGTGAAAGAGTTGAAACTTACCCCTTGGGGACGGGTATGGTGGGGGATCCAACGGGTAAACACGACAATGTTGAAGAAATATTGTTTAAACAGTATAAAACGTGGCAATTGAGTCTGTTTCCTATATCATAATAAAAGGCATTGCTCGTGCTGCCCAGTCACATGACGAAGAAACGCATTCCTAGTGATAAACAAGCAGACCAAATTTGGTTTCACGCACACAATGATTGGTGTTCAGGTTTGTATTAGTGATCACTGCGTAAATTTGGCTTACGTTTTGCAGCGCAGAAGCACAAAATTAACATGGAGAAACGATAGAATACTTTTCATTTTATAACTTTCCAAAAGCACTGGAAACTTCATTACAATATACAGGACCAGCTGTATTGTTTGGGAAAGACACTAATGCTGATTGTTTGTTCAGCCTACACCACAATATTCCCAGTTACAGATCATTTGTCCATCAGAAATTGCCATTTATGTATTCAGCCTGACTTAGTATGCTAGTTACACTGCCATTTTTGTTTGCTGATGGGTACACGCCACCAAGAGAAATCCTGCCATGTAACTCCTTCTTTATTTCCCACCCCGGGGTAAAATTTACGTAATCACGGTGGTACGGAACTGACAAGGGCAATATATTTTACCCTCAGTTACTCAGTTTTCAGTCTTGTTGAATACACGTGTTATGCTTTCACCGACACCGCAGTAAATAACAAATGTCATTATCACTGTAATGCGAACGGCTATTGTAAACAATTAGGCTGTTACGTATTTTGGAAAGAAGGTTTATTAAGTCGGTACAGGACATCGACATTTCCCTCATACCCGGCGTGTGTGTACAGAGAAATGAAATTGAAACAAGCACATTCTCATAGCATGCATGCCGAAATTTTACATTACAGTACAAAAGCGTTGCCTGTCTACATATTTACTTTGTTAGACACAATCGAACTTTCCAACATATTGGAATTTGGATCTAGAATATACATAGTCATATTTAAAAAAATCACATGTTGAACAAATTTGCAAGTGCTATTCAATCGATTTACAAGAAAACTACCATCTGAAACTAAACAAGGCACGGATGTGTAGTTACAATGAAGGTATAACTGACACCAGTCTGTGAAAATTACTTTCTGTGAAGCATTACCCACTGTATTTAACATGTATTCTGTGAAGACAGATTTAATCGGCCTACCACCACCACCAGCACCACACCACCCCATTTTGACACTTAAACGTTTAATTTCTTATAACGTTCCATACTCGATAGTTGCTGTATAATTTCAAGACTGTGGCTTTGTGAGTAGGCGATGGGCACCCCTAGCCAGCAACTGCAAAACACACTGTGTTTGTTTGCTATAAATGGGACCCTTGCTCGACTTTGTTTGCCATTCACGTCTTCGTACAGAGGAGAGTGGTGCTTTCATTGTTGAATCATGCTAAAATGGACAAGGTATTGGTAAAACGCATTCTCATTTAGGTAATTATCTTACATGTGGCACGAGTTGGATTTTTCGGGTTTCGCGATGCGAAACGCCCATTGCAAAAACCTAAAACTCGAACAACTCCTGCCATATGTAACTCGAGCAAGATCCAGTTATTTCAGAACGAGGCGAATGTTTTACCGGTGCTTCGCGCCATGTGGAGCACAAGCCTGTGACAGTGTTGCTTTGCTGGAAAACAATTGATGTAGTCAATGGCCCTCTGCTCACATTTCCATAAATTATTCCTTTAAATAATTGCTTTTGGTTACTATTTGTGTGTAATATATCGTTTATATGTTTACAAGATGTTTAGATCACTTAAGATAAATATGAATAGATGGAATCAATTTTTGGCCTAATTAAATAAGGCACGCATGTGTAGTTGGACAGTGTGTGAAGAGCAAAACGAAAAGCTTACCAAGTAATTTCAGCCTGAGGTATATAGCAAATGTCTTCATGGTATGACATCCTATCATATGGGCAACAGCATGTATTTTTTATCTATTTGTCTGAGTCTAAATAACTTATATGAAATCCATGTGTAACAAAGCAAGCTGTCACAAAATTAGTTCGAAAAGAAAAAGTAGCTCTGTCGGAATTAATTCTTGCAAAAAAGCGCCGGCTTACATAAAATATTCTATGCAAATTTTATCTGCAATAAAATACCGTCTAGAAATTATTGCTGTAAAAAAAAAAGTTAACATACATGACATGGTGCACAATCATGAAATATTCATTCTTTAAAAAATACATGAGTAGTTCTGCCGTGGAGCGTAGAGCGATTGGATTTTGATTTTGTTTTGTTTGTTGTTTTTTCAATTCAGAAGAACTTGGAAAGTGTGGCACCGGTGCTTCTGGTTGTGCATAATATTTTGTTTCAATAATTTTTTCCAAAAATCTGAAATCTATATTGGAAAGAAATCAACATTCAGCATTTGGCATACAATATGACATGATAATGAAAGAAAAGTACTCTGCCTCAGGAGCTACTTTATTTACCCAAATCGCGGACCTATATACACAAAAAATATGTATTCTTTGAAATCTTTTGTGCTAATTGCAGAGAGAAAAATGGAGGGTAAACAAATAAAAAAACAAACAAACAAAGAACAAGAACAGGACAAAACAAAACAAATTAAATGTTTCTTAATGAGGGATTTGAACTCAGCATAAGTAGCCAGAAAGATTTGCCTACTGCGCCACGGGTTCACACAATATTACCAAGCAAATAGATCTGTTTCGCACATTGTGAAATGCATGTTCCTTGTGTGCAGTTCTCAAAATGTTAGCAAAATCTTTAAAGTGCGATTGTTCATGTTTAATTGCTAAATTGTCGACCTGTTCAATCATAATATATATGTTGGGGATGTGCTGAGGTGATGGGCGCGAGAAAAAAAGCATGAAGAAAATGGATGTATCAAAAGGCAAATGTGTTTGAAACGGCACCTTTCGTGTGGGTATGGTCATTCTGCTTCTGAACTCCTTACTGAATATTTTGATGATTTTCTTTCCAAAAAATGCAAGTTTTTGGTTTTGAATATGTGCTCCGATATATAGAAAGGTCCTTCATTCAACAGTATGTCAGATAAACCAATTGATGATGAGCTGAAAATGGGGGGGGGGGAAGAAACATGGGAATTAAAGCCCAGAACTCCCAAGAAAATACATGCGTTTCCCGTTCTTATATATACGGAACCAATACATCATGAGTGATTTAGTGTCCTTTAAGGCTTAGGAAATAGGCTGTCTTTGCTTATGACCACACCTTGCCAAAAATTAAGTACACTTTGGATATGTTGTACGTCTATCAATAGTATGATCCAAGAAAGTTCATCAGATTGAGAAGAATTGCAAACTACCAGGGGTGGAAATTTACGGGGTTTTTTCATGGTTTCTATATTTTGCATATGCGTGGCTTCATTATGCATACTGTTGCTTTAGCATGATGATAACAAGCGAACCCTGGAGAGCAACTACGAACCAATCGACTTGAAAGTAGTCCCTGTTTGGAGCAAAAACATAACTGGTGCTGGTGTCAAGGTCACCGTGTTGGACGATGGTGAGTGTTTATCTTATACTGTTTCGTGTACGACACACGCAGAGTAACAGATTCACTCATGTTTGATTTTCTTAAGTTTGCATCAGCGTCAAATATGAAGAGGTGTTTGATACAATCATCTTGTCATGGTTTAGTATAGTAACTAGTAGTAGTTTTACGTCCATCATTTATCAAAATGTCTCTCAGTTTTGTCCTTACATGCTATATTCTTTGCTATTGTTTCGTGGTGTACATAAAGTTTTCTAGAAGTTTCCTTCTTATGTCTGTACTAAGTAATAGTTTCTTTGCTCGTATTCGTACAGCAGGGGACAGAGAATCGTTAAAGTGGGACTGCGTCCTTTTTAGGAATTATCTATTTTAGCTGTGTCAACAGAACAGTGTTGATGGGCATCTCACAAAGTACAGGCGCTGCCACAAGAGTATTATACTAATGGACCAGAATTAATTTTTGATAACGTAAAGATGCTGAATAAGTGGAGCTTCTTTTCCAATTTAGTACCTTGAGTAACCTTTACGAAGCACCTGTTTGTTCCGCAGCCTCGTTTTTATAAAAAGAAACCACGATAACTGAATGCAAACCACGGTCAATGTAAAAATACAATTTTATACTCTGAGGAATTTCAAGAAAAATCAAATTTACAAAAGATCTAAACATTGTAGTCTTGAAAGTTAATATTTGCTGCTTGCGTCAAAGCTTTTGGAGGTTATTTAAGTTACACAAGCATAATCGATCCACCTTGGTATCAATGTTGATTGATAATTCATAATATGGTCAAGCTATGCCCCCTACATCAACGCAGCTCTAATATTGCCCCGGTTTTTTATGACTATAGGCCCATTATGGATTTTCAGCAGATTAATTCTCGTTTTGAAGTGATTCCGACTCATAGGAAGATAACACTTTACATTTACGCCTAATTGTTATAAACTATACATTTTTTAATATGTCACAGACTTGAATTTTTTTTCGTTTTGCTTGTCGTTCTTGTTGTTATTGTTTTGTTTGTTTCCCTTTGAGTGTGTGGCTTTTTGGGTTTTGTTTTTTTTTTTTTTGTGTTTTTTTTTTTTTTTTTGTTTTTTTTTGGGGGGGGGTTTGTTTTTTTTTTTTGCTTTTTGTTTTGTCTTGTTGTCTGTTTTGTTTTGTTTTGTTTATTTTTTGCAGTATGTATTTTTTGCAGCTTGGTAATAATTGTTAGTGCCGATGTTGATACAACCATTATACTCACAAAACTGAAGGCTGCGACAAGATTTATTAAAATAATTTTAAAACATGGCACAGCAGGAAGGCGCGCTGCCATGAGACAAAAGCTGGCTGCAACATGGCTACACTGGGGAATGTCTTGCAATGTACTTTGCCTCGACGTGGCTCACATCTACAAAATCTAAGTAAAGGATTGCAAGTAGTATACATATTAATTTCAAATTACAAAAACTTACAGATTTACCGCCATCGTGTCTTTCACATGTGGAATCAACAGTAAAAATTTGATACATTTGGACAACAAATTTGTACACCAAAAAGTAAACGGTGTATCCTTAATATCATGTTATCATATGTAATGTTATGTTATATATTATATCATATCATATCAAGTCATATTATATAATATGCTTTGTTTGTGTTCGTTTTATTTATTTATTTTACCATTGATGATCTGCCTCATATGCAGATGTTTACATGTACTACTTTTGCCAGACTTGAGATATATATATATATATATATATATATATATATATATATATATATATATATATATATATATATATATATATATATATATATATATATCCGTGTGTGTATCTGCATTGAAAATATCTCAAGGATAAGGATTAGTTTTTGCCCTGTTCTCACCTCCACACAGGGACAAAGTTGTAAATTGTCCGCGTTTTACTGTTGGTATAAAGGACATAATATTTTGAGTTGGCAGGCATGTATCTTCCATATGAATAGATTTGTTTGTATAAATCGTGATGCATGCATTGCTTGAAGAAGGTTGTGATTGATGTTATCCTTTTTCGCAAAATTTGACAATAATAAATAAATGATAATATCAGTTTATTCTCTGAATCTACCCCTTTACAACGGGGGCTACCGCAGGCGGGATAGAACCTGCGGTGCGTCAGCCATGTGAGTAGTTTTAGTAACATATTAATGACAGAGAGATATTCGTATCAAGTTTGCATTTTGTCGTGGCCATCCATTGTCATCTGTGACTGAACCACTTAACTAATACGATAATATTTAAATAGTTCTCATATATTTGTTCAATCGAAACTGACATCTGAGAGACTGAATTATGTTGGAGCTCATCTTATGCTGGTTGACGAATGCCTGACAATATCGACTCGATATTTGGTTGTCCGGTGGTCAAAAATAAAAAAAAATAAAATCTGGTATCCGTAAAGCCTATATGTCACACATACATACATACATACATACATACATACATACATACATACATACATACATACATACATACATACATACATACATACATACATACATACGTGAAGACATGTGATTGTATATATCATTTCAACAAGATAATACATTTACTTAGCTGATCTAGCACCACTGACAGTTTGGTTGTCAGTTTCGCTTTCAATGCCAGGCACAGACATTAGCGGAAAGATCGTTTATATTTATGAAAGAAATCCGAGCTAGACAGATTTACAAAAGGAGGTAAGGTCTGTTTGACTGCGCAGTATATGATTGGACAACTTAAAGTGGATCGTCGGCCTTGCTATATCGTACATAGCCACTTAACTCCAATAAAGTACCCACGTACACAGTCTCAGCATGTGGGACATCTTGTCTTGTTATTTCCATCACTTCATTCACAAATAAATATCAGAACTCACTGTCAGGTAATTCACGTATGCCATACATCTATGACATGAGATCTAATGTGTGTGTTTAATTATGCAAGTCTCACAAGAAAAGCTAATGTGCACAACTCATTCTAACTATATCATAAATGGCAGCGACACTTTCATACAATTGTACGCATGTACTGTATAGAATTTGAGAATATATTGTTTATTAAATAATTTATTTATCTTGTGTGTTTTATCCAGGCCTGGAACACAACCATACAGATATCAAGGCAAACTATGTAAGCATTTTTTTTTTTCACACAGCGAAAACTGTTATCATGATTTTAACTTGACGTAAGAATCTGTTACGTTTGTTTACAGCGGTAATGGAAATCGAATATGTAGTGTATATGTGGATTGCCATTCAATTGCTTAGTTTCATATTCTATAGACGTATTCAAGGTACGGATATTCTAGTTATGTGCCATCTAAGGACGTTATCAATATCTCTCCAATGTTTAAGTACATACAGGTACAATTCCCAGCATGCTTACACAGGACGTTTTGAACCATTTGCATACTAACAGAAATGTGACTGTGCTACGTTAATTTTGTACGAACTTCCACCTCAAAATTACTCTCCTTGCCTTGTGTGGATATTGTACTGAGCTGTAACGAAACTTTGCGAGGCCTTTTTATTTGCTATGAGTTGTAAATGCACGCTGCTACAAGGTGGTTTCATGTCGTATAAAAATTGATATGATCTTTCCCAAGTATATAGTTCAGAGAGAAACGCATAAAACAAGGAGAAGCTAGGGTTAAATACGAAGCGTTTTCTCGGTACCGTATGATGCATAGCAACTGACCGGCCGTCCTGTCCATCTGTTAAGACCTTCAAGATGTGCATTGCTGATAGGGCAGTCAGATAAACTATCTAGTTATGCACGTGGTAATGTCTTCTTTCTTCCCACAGGACCCACGGGCCAGCACTGACTTGAATGGAAAGGATGATGACCCGTTTCCTCGATACGATATCACCAATGAAAACAAGTGCGTTAACACGTTCACCTTTAACACGTCTGTCTCTCAAAGTTTAATGTAACTTCGAATAATTTGAAAGCACTCCATCGTATCAAAAATATAAAAATGCATTCCTAAAATCGACCCGCATATATACTCTTGGTTCATATTGCGGTACAGCGCCGCGACCCTTTCCCTCCCCTTTGTTCTATTAACACAGCTATGCTGATGAAGCAGTGCTGTTGCGCATGTACCCTCCATTCTCCTAGTATGACAACTTTCGGACGAGGCTAAGGCCACCAAGCAGGCAAACCAGAGCTCCACTGATGAAATTCAAAATAGTCTTTCTTTTTTCACAAGGGCTCACAATAGTTTTGATGAAAACATATGCCACTTGAGATGGATTGAATATTTTTTAAAAGTTGGGTCAGTTTTTCATAATTTTTTGTAATGCCTCAATGTTACCTTAAATGATTGACTCGCAAACTCATGTTTAATATTATATTGATTTTAGTTATTATTTGGAAATACTGGCTAGTTAAAGGGTAAATAAAACCATTTTGGGCTGAAAAGGCCTATCTTTGAAAATACCCTTGCAATAGGTACTAGGACAATTGTATACATCGACGTTAGGAAACAATCGGAAATATCTTTATTCGATTCTTTTTCATACGATGTGCACTTATCATCCATATCTGCCATCCATCGCACTTAATCACTACATTTACGTCAAAAATTGACGTTCAGGAGTTTTCAGAACACAATTAGAAAGTATCCTTGTCGAAAAACTGGAGGTGAACTCAAATGCTATCTGTACGATTTTATATCCTACATGTTGGAGAGTTGGAGAGCCAAAAATGTAATTAGACCCCGGAGCAGTCGTCCAAAGTTCCTCTGCACGGGTCTACAACTCAGCAGGCCGCCTTTGCTCCTAATGCGTCGGAAACACCCAGTGCTTCACAGCGCTGATCATTGTAAGGTTTTAATTCGTGTCTCCCTAATACGATATTACCAGAGGGACCATAGGTATCTTCTCCATAATACCGCTATGGAAAAACGGACAGAGCCAAGCACACTGGATATTTTCCTGGCCAAGAGTAGCAATTGATAATAAAACATATATCGTACCACTTCTGCTGTTCTGGAATGTTTTCAATTACATATTTTCATGGTTGCACATTTTATGGATCGCATAAAGATTAAACTACTCTTCTTCTTTACAAGCCAATGGATGCGGAATTAGCAATACGATTTAATAATTTCCCGTCTCAACTGCATACCTGGTTGTCCCAGTAAGGATAGTCTCGCCCGCCGTGATACGAGCCGCTACCTGTGCAGGAAAGCGGGATATTACTAATATCTTGGAAAGAGAATACTTAGTGCAGACAGATGAGCATTTATTCTTGTAACCAATTTAGGACACACTAAATGAATATGACTTTGGTATTTGTAAACTTAAATTTATCGAAATGAGACTAATTTTGTCATTGAAGGAATATGTAACCCTGTCTTTGACGGTGATATGCCCGTGTGCCCTTCGTGACTGACAGGCGTGAGCCATTTTCTTTGCTGAGGGAAATTAATATGCACGTCTCGTATTATCTATATGGCAACCAAGGCCATTTGCGATAGTACCGATTGAATGCCTTGAAGAGGTAGTATGCAAAATATATACGTAATGAGTGCTCAGGGAATGATTTTTATTGAAAAAAATAGTGTAAAAATATAGAATGAGACCCTTTTTAGTGCGAACATAACCTAAGATAATGCAAATACACTGCTGTGAAGTGCGTGTTGTAGGCAGTCCTGGTCCGCTGAAGATGGAGTAAAATGGGTTGTTATATCTACGGAATGGACCCAATATCATGTTAAAAACAATCTGCATAATTTGTTGAGCTTCGGCCTGCTTGGCCTAGTGTAGATCAAAATATGTGCGTTAAACGAGTGACCGAGTTTAAAGAAAGGAGGAGGAGGAGGAGGAGGAGGAAGGGGAGTTCTCATCCAGGTGTGAGTGGTTGTTGCCAAGAACAACAAACTCACAATAGTACTTGCTTGTTCAGTGCTTTGGATCTGCGCATAGACATTGACATGATGCCAAAATTCGCATATTATCTTATTTATACATGAGGTGCATACTGACTGGATACCCTTCTAGATGGCTGGATATTCACTTTTAAGTTTACATCCTATCAAGGTTTGCACATAATATTATCAAGAAGGCTACAACTTTGTTGGCTCATTTATTTTACCGACAATTATACGTTAAAGTTTAATTATTCTTAGAAACAATAAAATATTTACTCCAAGACAAAGTGTCTCTTGTGTTTTGTCTTGAAGCTGCTGACGTCCCACCACATTCTCTAAGTAGCACCTATGGACCACTTTAATTTCCTTAGAAAGTTTTTCTACTGGATAAAATAAGCGGATTAGAATATCATGTCACCTGACCAGCGATCCTTGCAGAAACGAGATGTGTCATTCAAATTTGCTAGAAAATATCTGGAGTCGGTAATAATACTTCATGTTTTGTGTTCGTGTAATGACCAGTGTCATATAGATAACCTTTTTTGTAGTCAGTCTTTGCAACAGACAACATGCGCTATAAAAGCTCTTGCCAGCGTTCAATTGTTCTATTAAATAGACAATTCTATTTAAATAGAATTGAACACGCAAAATATGCCGCTAAAAATCGTCTTGTTTATGACAGGTGGCTCCAGGCGATCAGCTTTCACTTAAACTGATGTGCAGATCTTGTCATTGATTTGCCTCTGCCGTGGACCAGTTTCTCTGACTGTGTATGTTTCATCAAAATTGGTTTTCGATACAAATATGTACAGGAGAAAGTTAAAATGCTACCGGTGCAATGGGTTTTTCCGTAGACCGAAAGTAACGTTGTGTGCTGCTAAGAAAGACATACGTATGTACTGAATTTCATTGCTGTCTCTGAAGCACAGTTTATGTTGCATATTTCCGCCTGAACCAAAAACTAGATGTCATTCTTTACCGTTGACGTTTTATATATTTAACGACAGACACGGCACAAGATGTGGAGGGGAAATTGCTATGCAAGCCAACAATAAAAAGTGTGGTGTCGGCGTAGCCTACAATGCTAAGATCGGAGGTAAGATTTACCTGAGTCTGGAGGCTGGGAAGTACTAGTGTCTGGGCAGCTGCCTGCGACAGCAATGGGTTCCTACCCCTGTGAGCTGCCTGAGGTATTGAACAAACATGTGACCGTGGCTGCCTATTTAAAAAAAATGAATGATAAACCTGATGAAAAATGGTCACATATATAGATGCTGATGATACTCTACCACTGGGTACTAACCTATTTTGCGCTACATATAAATATAGGCATAAAGTATGTTATCATGCTTCCGAAAATAAATTATTGCTACATGCATTTTCTTCCTGTCGAGCAAAATTGGCGTCAATATATCCTCAAAGGATATTAAGTAACCTGAGGAAGTCTATTAAGTATTCAGTGAAGGAAAGAAATGTCTTAAGTATGCTGATGTTTCCCTCCTGCTTGTTTGCTTCGATTATGTATTACTTCTATTGATACATTGGTAAAAATACACAAAGATTTATTTCATGGTATTTGTGTGGCTTTCTAGATAGGCGCATACGATTAATTCAAAGAGTGCAGCACTCTGTATCGGGTGTCATGGGACTTTGCAAACAACATGTCATTTGTCAATGTGCACTTTTTGTCCGCGATCTTTGTGCATCGGGTATAATTTGCAACCTAAGTTATGTTCTAAGAAAAGTTTAACCCTTTTGATATCCTGTGTAAAACTGGATTAGTTATCATTCAAAACAAGGGGTATCTGTTGACCGGTTTGGCCGAGAGAGTGTTCATCATGTGGATGTGGTTCTTGCTGGCAGGTATCCGCATGCTGGATGGTACGGTAACAGACCGTCTGGAAGCGGCCGCCTTGAGTCATAGGGTGGATTACATAGACATCTTTAGCGCCAGTTGGGGACCCAACGATGATGGACGCACGGTGGAAGGGCCGGGAAAGCTGGCATCGGCAGCTTTTGAAAAAGGCATTAAGGAGGTAATAGGCTAAATTTGTCTGTTGAAAGCAAAACTAGTCATTTAGAAATTACATAAATCCAAAAGAAGAAATATAAAGTGGTTTAAGTAACTTCCTAGCATAAGTGACCGATGACACGACAGTAACCGCCACGCCATTATTTCTGTCTTAGTCGTTGTCCATTTAAATATTCTTATATTTATCCACAGATGGAGCCTATCGTTGTATGATCTTTACGTACCCTTTGTTGCAACCATATCTTTAATTCTTTTCCTTTATAAACCGTCACAAACAGGCGCAGTACAGTGATGCAAAGATAAGCACTGTGTATCCAATGTAACAAACCTACAATATATCCAAATTTGAATGTAAAAGGATACAGTGTATTATGAAACTTAACAAATGTTCTGAATCGAGGTTTCCATCGGCACTCCACCACGATTCCCCGAAGGAATAATCATTAAGTCCATTTTAATGTGTGGAAGACAAACAGCATTGCTGAAATTCTAGCCGTCATTGTCAGCAGTGTAGTTCTATTACTTTGCAAATAGCTCCTGTGTTACTTAAGAACATGTACCACCCTGAAACATATGCACAGATAAGTATATAATGGCCACTTAGGTTTCATCTAATTTACCTCATGGGCAGCATGTATTGTGTGTATCTTATTCATTTGTGGCTAGCTGGCTATTTTGCTTTTTACTTCATCACAATGGACAGCTTATTCTATATACCGACACATTGTTATGAGAAATGTTGCTTTTAAAGACAACAAAAAATTAATGGTTTCTGTGGACCAAATGTTCAGAATATATTCCAGTTGTGAAACACTAAGAAGGTACAAAAACAAGAACATAGAAGTAAACTATTCTTTTGTACCAATTATCTTGCGACCCAGTCGTAATGTGCTCAAGTCCATGCATAAGAATGAAGGTGCGAAACGATTTAAATTGGGCTGTATCCTTTTATTTCATGTTCACTTTTAGAAACACAATATGTTTAGGCTGATAATGGGGGCGGTTGTGTTTTATCGTTACCAAATGATGATATTAAATAAAATACGACAATAAAATACTATATGATATATCCAGGGCCGAGGCGGCAAGGGTGTGATATACGTGTGGGCTTCTGGGAACGGCGGAAGCCACAACGACAACTGTGACTGTGACGGCTACACTGCCAGCATCTATACACTGTCTATCAGTAGCGCCTCCCAGAAACGCAAATCTCCTTGGTATGCTGAAAAATGTGCTTCCACTATGGCCACAACTTACTCAAGTGGCACGTTCTCTGACAAAAAGATTGTAAGTAATTTAAAGTTGTTTCCATTGTTGCCTGTTGAGCTGCCTATTGGGCAGATATGTTTTGACGCCCGGAAGGTATCCAAAGAGGTTAACTCATTTATAGCATCATGGGATACTGGGGCCAGTAGGAACAGGGTAAAGTAAGAAATGAATGTTTCCAAAGTTACTTATCAATGAGTTACTGGGTCATGTCTGTTGTTTGGCCTACCCTGACCTTTATCATACATCGAAAAACAAACAAACACATGAACATAAAGATTCACAAGTTGCCCCACTCTCCTAGTATTATCCTTCTCTTTTCCATCCTAGTTTCATATACAAACTGTTATAACATGATTCCTACTCTCCCAGCCCCTTCTCCCATTTTACCTCAGAGTGTCTCATTCCTCCCTCGAAGTTTATTTTCTATTTCGTGCCCAACAAAAGTTCGTATGCATATTTAAATTTTATTAATTATGAGTTTATTTTCTATTTCGTGCCCAACAACAGTGCGTACGCATATTTAATTTTTATGAATAGTGCAATATTTAACGACATGATCAAAGTCCCGGTGAAATACACCCACACGTAATCTTACCCTTGACACACCCTATTCAAAAGTCCCTGCCATATTTTGAACACTACTACTCTATGGTGGCAAAAAGCAGAATGAGGCTCGGGTGGAAACCAAACAAGGTCCCCATTCACTTACATGTTAAGTTTGCTTATTTTTCTATCTCATATTTATCATTTAAAAACACTTTTGAATACACCCATTGTGCTATCCTGTTAGCACAACTCTCGGACTACAACAGTGAGGGAAAAAACAGGTCTTCAGTGTTTGAATCATTGTTGCAAGAGTTACTGTGGTGTAGACTGTTAATATGGAATAAGTTTTCATGGTAACATGTTTAAGCCATCTTATTGCCAAACATAATCTGTTGAATTCATATTTTAGAACAAGTCATTCATTTGGAGGTGTAATTTGTACTACTTGGGGAATCAAAATATAAAGAAAAGAACATGGCCCAATACTCACGTTTCAATTTGTTTTAGTCCTGCTTAGAAAATTAGTTCTGCAGTAATCAGCTTGCTCCAATAGCAATTTAGCTTTAGAATAAATATACCTGTGGCAGCTAATTATATTTCATTAAAAACCCAAATTAAATTCAACTGCTGCTGCTGGAAATTAAGAGGATGTTTAGAGAGTCAAATCAGTTATTCTGGTATTGGGCCCAACTGCACAGGGTATCAAAATAACAGTGAGATGTATATCAGCGGCATATTGGAAAAGTCAGAACACTGAAGATTTTTCCCCTTCTCTTGTACTCCTAGAGTTTTCCTAATATAATAACACATCGGTTATATTCAAAAGGGATTTTTAATAATATATTTCAGTTAGCAAAGTAAGCAAATTTAACATGTAAGTGAATGGGGACTTGAATTGGTGTCCACCACAGCCTCATTCTGGTTTCTATCACCAGAGGTCAGTAGTGTTCCAAATATGGCAGGGACTTTTAAAAAGTGTGTTTTGGGTAGTCCCTCGCCATTCAAAGTTTCGCTGACCTCGTGTTGTGTCCAACTTCTCCTCGGTCTCGCAAATAACAATATAAAATTATGCACTCTTTGATTAACATTATTGGTTCTAAATGATGGAAACATATATATATATATATATATATATATATATATATATATATATATATATATATACATATATATATATATATATATACATATATTAGGTGGTCATATGTGGTATTTTACAAGACAATAAAAGGTTTGTCTGTGTCGCGAAAGTCTAGCCGAGCTCAAAATCATACCGTATTGTGTAAAAATACCTTATGATAATTAGTACCTATCATAAACGGATGACTAATTCATTAGTTTCCAGGCGTTGGTGGTGGTGTTGCCCTTTAGACTGATGCTGTAACTCACAATCATTCCCAAGGTACAACTTCTCCTTTTCTGTGGACTGATGAAATGGGGTCTTCTCTGCAAGATGCCATAAAGCAATCATATTATCATTTTATTGAACACTGTCGTCCCAAAGGAGCGAATAGTGACCACTCAAGGATACCTGCTGCCAGTGGTTATAGAGATTACACTGTGACAGCTTAGTGTTTCACTTCCATCTACCATCTTACTGTCCATAGTACACCTGGACAGGTTACCTGAGCAGTATACCATCACAGAATACCAATTTCATCCAGCCCAGATAACTAGGATCACTTCACTTCATAACCACTTTATCCTTTCACGCATGTGATTTATCGTACTTTTGTGGCGAAGATTATTTGTTGTTGTTTCTTGGTTATTATGTTATGTTTTTATTATCTTTGATATTGCTACGTGTTGATATGTAATGTAATGATAGTCAATAAAATTCATTTCAAGAAACAGTAGATCTTATCATTAAGCCTGTAATGCGGATACGACGATAGTCAATTAAAACGGCTACTTGTGTTTGTAAACATACAGGTAGTATCCTGATCCCTTGTCGAAGGAAGTATTTTCCATGCCAAAGACTTCAAAGTGTTTGCTGTTCCCCTGTAAGGAATTTTTTATATCCTCTCTTGTGCTATATGTAGCTCAAACATAAGTATTTCTACAGCAGACAACGTTACCATGCAAGAACAACCATCCCAGAGGCATTACGAGATACGTTTCAAAACATTTGTGCACAACTTGGACAAATACTGATTATTGTAAGTCTTTTAAAAAGTACAGACACTTGTTTAACACGGATTGCAGAAAAAAGTCGGGGATTGACTTATCGGGGCATCCTCTATGCCTCATTTTCGTAAATATACAGGTATTATATCATCAGCCATGTTAGAATAGAAATATAAAGATATCAAATTGCAATTTGCTCTGTGTTTTCTTCGTTTCATCGAGTAATTGTGAATTCCAGATTTAATTGTATGGTTCTACACAAGCGCAGAATACATGGTATAGGGTTTGTGACAATTTGATAATGTTTATCCTTTACGTCACTTTTTGCATGTCATAAAGATGTCATTTTGGAATCAAAAGCAGCAAGTATGATGTAAGCTTATGTTATCAAATCTTACAAGACGAACATCAGAACACAAATGTTTAATGCAATTTAATGATCCCTTATTCTAAAATTATGAGGTATGTCTTGTTCTAAAACTGGGCATTGGACTTCTTTATATATCCGACAAGTTAGTGTTGAATGTCTGCATATATCCAACAAGGTAGCATTCAATCTCTTCATATATCCAACAATTGGGTACACACAAATTGCTTTTCATGACGACAATTTCCTCGGGCGGATCCAATCTCAAGTGTCTTGATTCAGTGAAGAATATAACAACAATCTCAAGCATAAACTGTGTGACCTTTTCAGTGGCACAACTATAACAAACGATTGTCTCTATTTTGTTAGCAATATAGTTGTCTGCCACTTTGATTGTCTATTCATACGTTATGTTGCCATACATTATGTTGTTATATTGCTTATTCATACATTATATCCTTATACTACCTATATCATAAATTATATTGTCATGTTGTCCAGTAGTTGACACATTCTTTTATTATATTGCCGGTTTCATAGATTATATTGGTCATATTATCTATTTTTATATTATATTTTTGCTTTATCCATTCCATACATCATGTCATCACATCGTCAATGTCATGTATCCAATTGTCATTTTATCATTTCAGGCATTTTGTCACGGTCAGCTTCTGTGCTCTTGCATTTTATTTCTGGTTTATGTGAAGTGTTTGTTTTGTCAAATGTTTCATATTTGAACAATCTAATCGCCTGCTCAAGGATTCTTTTCAACTCCAGACGCAAATCTATAAATTTCTACAAAAGAATAAAAATCCCATGCTCTTTTCAGACTATATTGACATCAGTATCAATCAGAATTGTTAATGGTGATATTGTTTCATGGGACTCCTCGAGGATAAGTCGTGACAGAACAAGCTTCCCTGCATTTGTAAATGTTTTTCAACAAATTCGAAAAGATTCAAAACATTAAAATGTTTCAGATAATGATATGGTTAAAATAGCAATAAAATTTTTGTGTTAAAAAACAACTTGCTTGCTATTTGAATAATTCATTTTGGTTCACAAAACCAAACAATCAAAGTTGTGTACATTGAAGAATCCATTTTTTACGAATTTTACCTGATGATATTACCCGACTTCTAAACAATTATTGTTCGTTCCAGACAAAAATCCAGAATGTAAAGCAAGGTATTACTTACATGAAGCTTCTTTCTGTACCGACTTTTATAAAATTTAATCGACCGAGCATTTTATCTTCCGACAATTGGACATCCCGATAATAACATTTGATATGGTTCATATAGATTGTCATCTTATCTTCCGATGGTTGGTACAGTTACTGTTATTGCCCTGCAAAACTATTCTGCGTTACCCAATGTATATCTATCACTCAGCAGGAAGGGCATTGACATGATATCTCAAAACCAACTGAAGGATGATAAAACCAGCTCATTCAGCCACAACAGGAGTGGCCCACGGTTACTCCGTTTTTAATTGTTCTTTATGGTGCGCGGCCTTATCAGTGCGGGGGCACTGCCCTCTCTTGAGGTCCTTTGTTAGATGGCAACAAAAACAGTTGTGACCTGCGTAATGATGTTCTATCACTTACACCTGCAATAGATTTCCATATTTGGCTCCCAAGAAAAGCTTACTTCTCATCGCAAAACTACAGCTAATGACACACAGGAAATTGTGCACTGACACTCCGTAAGCTTTCACATGCATGCTTCATAATGCTGCCAATCGATACTCATTTTATTTAATTTCTGGGAAAGTGATTGAATGTTTTAACTATCGCCATGTCTCGCCAACACAGCGGTAGTTCATATCACAATGCGCATGTGGATTTGATCTGTATAAATGTGTAATACCTCGCCTTGGGAGCCCAATGGCAATATGGTTGACTGACACTGTCAGATTTTTTATAGGATAGATCCGTGGAAAAAAACGGGTGGGTCTGAATCGTTGTCTTTGACATGCGATAGGCTACTTCCAGTGTGTACTTCAGAATTTTTCGGATTGCGTATCTAGCCGTATACGTTCCGAACTTGTTGCTTTATTGATCAACATAGCTGGGTTTCTAGTTAGGACAATAAAACCATACTGTCGCAGAGTCAACAAAATGGAAACTAAGCATCACTGGCATTGCCCGCCGGCATGTTTTTGCTGCTTAGCCTTTCATGCTTAGGTTGACCTACACAGTAAGACCGGTAATTATGTCTGTGTACAAATACAGACATTCTGTTTTCTCAAAATTTCTTCTTTCTTTTCGCCTACATCTTGTTAGAAGCTTTTCTCAGAGACTGCTACAGCTAAAAATTCTAAGTCTCGCATGGCCATAGCTCTACTATTGAAATTTGTTATTTGATTTACAATAGCGAATATGTTGAAAATTATGGAAATTAGGGAATTTTAAATTTTAAATGTTTCATATCTTCATAATAATAATTATAGGTAGATGCACCATCCTCATTTTAATTCATAGGTTTGTGTTTTAGGCGCGTCCAATAAACCCCAATCAAAAGGGCTAGAATTTTAATATGTGCAAATTAGGAGCACTTGAAATTTGGAAAGCTGAATATCTTTAAAAAATAAAGGTAAAAGCACCATTGCAACTTTAATTCATAGGTTTGTACTATAGGTGCATCCAATGGACCACAACCAAAAGTTGTATAATTTTAATTTATGCAAATTAGGGGTATTTGAAAAGTTTCAGTATCGAGTATCTTCAAATCTATTAAGGGTAGACATGCGATCCAAACTTCAGTTTAAAGGTTGGTGCTTTAGGTGCATCGAGTGAACCACGAACTTAAGTTGTAGAATTTTACTTTATACCGTTTAGGGACACTTTAAAATTTGAAAAGTTGAAGATATTTTCAAAGCTATTGAGGTAGATGTACAATTGCAACTTAAATTCATAGGTTTGTGCTATAGGTGCACCCAATGAAGCACAAACAAAAGTTGTAGAATTTTAATTAATGCAAAATTTTGTTTTTGGTGCCGTATGCTTTATACCATTTAGTTTTGCTCAGTCACATAATGTTTCAAGTAAAACTGAAAAAGGAAAATTTTAGAGATCGCGTCAGGAACAAGTCCAGGTGTCGACCTTTGGGCAACACAGAACACAATCAACGTTTGGGTGAAGGTGATCATACTGCGCTGATCGTGGGATCCAATAGGTCTGGTGCTTTACGCTACTGTACCCAAGGACTTTTTCAGTCAAGACAATTTGAGACAAAAGGAGATTTGCTTGTTCTTACTTCACTTACAGTCCTTTTTGCTTCTTTATTTTGCTTCAACTTTTTTTTTTTTTTTTGGTGAAAAGTTCATATACAGATTGGAAAGCCTTCAAGGTGTCCGTGGAGGAGAGTCCCCTACTATTGAGTACGTTTATATGCTTCCAGACGAGCACCGATCTTCATAACAAGTGCACCACCAGTCACACGGGGACCTCTGCCTCCGCCCCGTTAGCTGCTGGAATATTTGCTCTTGTTTTGGAACAGAAGTGAGTAATGTTCAACGTTTTGTGCTGCGTAATGTTTCCATTTTCCAAACTGGCGGTTGTCACGATAATCAACCACCACACGTTTTGCCCCCAGGGAGGTATTTTACGATTAATACGCAGATGTTACTTCTGGTGTTAACAACACTCCCGAAATCCAATCTACTTTTTCCCTCTTATCTTCTAGGAACGGGAATTGTGAATCAATAAACATTTTAAACATAACCTTTGAGTCAAATATTTTTATTAATTATCTTTGCAATTATTCAGCATGTTTTGGATGCATAGTTTGATTTTGGTGTCCTAGTAGGGCCAAACATAGCCCAATTTTTAGCGAGACCATTACCGCGCAGATATACCTAATTGTCAATAGCATCTACATTTAAAGGTAAGGTACAACGGCCCTTCGCGGATTACAAAATTATTAGCTACAGTGACCTGGATACATAGCTCAAACACGAGATTCTTGCAGGCAAGAGTTTTGCTATGTCATTGGATTATATTACAAAAGTTACCATTAATAAATTAGTAAGTTTTGAGGCTTATTGATCACCTAAGTTATACAACTAGATGTGCTATGAAACTCTTTGTTTCTACTGGCAGCGGCGTTTAAGTCATAGTTGCAAATAACAACGGGAAGTAATGAGAACACACAACTTTAGTCCCTCTGACTGAACTGCCCTATACCAGAGTGATACAGGAACCTTTTATACTGGCTTGTCTCTATTTTGCTTAAGGTTGCGTGATCTCCGACCAGAGGAAACATATTACAAGATATTGAAAAAGATCTAAAATATTGACCTACCGCAGAGTAATATCAAGGCACACATCAGCAGACCAAGCACACTAATGTCCATCTGTGACAGGGATCAATGGGCTCTCATATATGCAACGAAAATGCAGTATACCTATCGAAAATTAAACCTGAGTCATAATTGCTGCACATACGTGTCATATTGAGAACTGTTAGCAAAGACTACATTTAAACACAGACGTTTCAGTACCTGTTGCCAAGGTTACATGACACCATTTTCTCTATATTCTGAGCGATCTTTCTATTTCATTTATGATTTCATACCAAAGTTATTTAGTGTCTTTCAATTATAACTTCATGTGCTACAATATTAACCAGTTTATATATGGAAATAGTATTTCATTTACTTGGAGTACAGGTTTATGAATTCTTTTGCCCTATGAGTTTGAATTTAAATTGCATAATTATATAATTATGTATATTGTAGATTAAGTGTAGCCTCACCTGTGTTTGAAACATTAAGCATGGCATGCACCTTATTACCCTGTTATTCAGTACAACTACAATTTTTTTGTGTTTGTTTAAAGATATGCTAGATCGTTGCCTCCAAAGCATCCCCGGACTTGCTCTTGCGTTCAGTGATGTGGACACTCAGATCACAAACATATAGCGATCTAGGGGGAGCCTACGGAGGCAAGCGAGATCGGTTTTTTCAATTAATATATGAATATGTATATATGAAATATTGAATACGGGTGTAACAACATGATGAAATGTGTTACCTGTTGCTTTAGTCCGACCTTGACATGGAGAGATATGCAGCATTTAGTTGCATGGACTTCTGAGTTCAAACCTTTGCGAAAGAACGTCGGCTGGAAACATAATGGTGCCGGCTACTGGGTAAACAGTAGATTCGGCTTTGGACTTTTGAATGCCGTTGCCTTAGTCAATGCTGCCGACCCAAAGCGCTACCGAAACATCCACCCCAAAGCAGTCTGTGTCATCACTTCAAACAAGAACTCCAGCGACACTTTACCAAGGTGCGTGTGATCATAGTGCAGACCTTCTACAAGGAAAAATATTCACCTGGTCATTATGTTTTGAGATATAATAACTTCTATTTTTAAACAAATCTACTTTGAAACTCCATTGGTAATTGATATTCGAATCGCAATATTTATTAACTTTCTCCTTATTCACCGTGGTCCGATTTTCGTCATGTCGATTGAGGATGACAACTCCAGATGTGATTGTTTCACCCCCCATGACATCTCAGATTTAGAGCTAGTCAGTGGATCTAGGTTCTGAGTAGAAAAGGGTGGTTTGTTGCAGACCAACAGCCGCCCAGAAAAGAAAGAAAGAAAGAAAGAAAGAAAGGAAGAAAGAAAGAAAGAAAGAAAGAAAGAAAGAAAGAAAGAAAGAAAGAAAGAAAGAAAGAAAGAAAGAAAGAAAGAAAGAAAGAAAGAAAGAAAGAAAAGAAAGAAAGTACTTCATCATTAATGACAAGGGGTCACTTTCGCACATAGTTTACTTTGATCTATAATGACCGATTCTTCCAAAGTAATGAAATCCGGTTAATTTTGCACCGACTGAATGTGTTCAACTACCTAATTCTGTGCGACAAAAATAGCTTGACGAACCCTTGCCTTTATTTGTATATAGCACCCCCCTTCCCCCACAGTCAAGTGAACTGACACAGGCTTTACATGGTGAGATGCCAAACATGTTAGCCATGCTTTACATTCATACAATGATTGTGGGAAAACTGAAAGCAATGGCGGTGAATGCAGTGACTATGGTTTATAACATTTTGATCTTTAGAGCACCGAAAAAAACTTTCTTGCCTCCAAAGCACAAGACAGATGTTTTAACATTCATGAACATTATGCATTTTTGTAATGTAAAATATGCACACACCAAATATGCCATAGCTACCATAACCTACCGATGCCCTGAATGTGCTTTTGGTTCTGAATTTGTACACCTACAACAACAGACAGTTTCGTTGGCATATTTCCCACTGTGCCTAATTGGTGTCCCCAGTTCATACTGGTCTGAAAGTGCAATTTATCAATTTTGTTGAATCATGTTATGACATAATATTTGATGTATACTTACACAGCACTCTATCTAATGGACATGAAGTCGTCATCAAAATACAGACGAGTGGATGCCATGGTCAAGCCAACGAGGTCAATTTTTTAGAACATGTACAATTGATGGTGGATATTGATTACAATCGACGAGGCAACCTTGAGATATTTCTCACATCTCCAATGGGTAATTTTTTTTAAACACAGTAACTGTCTTTTGTTAGGTTATATCATCAGTACATGTATGAATTAAGTTGTGTGCTGTTTTGCACCAAATGTAGTTTATTTGTGGTAAGTCGTAGAAAATGGTACTTTCTTGTATATTGCGACACATACAGGCCAAGACGATACTCTTGTCTGCACCTGACTCCAATAACTGAACATTAACATCAATGCAGCGGCATGTTAACGCCAATGACACAATTTATTCTTGTAAAAATGAAACCGAAAATGCTGATTAGCTCATGAAAATATTGATGTAGACAGACTCGTATTCTCTCACCGTAAATAATTTGCTCACAACAATCAATAAGCTACATTTCGCTGCTATTTTATCCTTTAGTTATTTAAAATATACTTCCATGATTGGGTACTTAGCATGCGATGCTACGCCTTGCAATCGGTTATATGGGGAGCCCACAATGTTATACTTTGCACAATTGGTGTTTATGTGTCGGAAATATGTGAAGCCTTCACTGTTATACTTTGCAGAAAACATGAATATGGATCGGATGTGCGGGAAACATACATTGTTCTGCCCTTCCACATTTTGATTTCTGTCAAAAATTAGACACCAGCTGACACATCTATTACTTTCAATTTTGTTAAATTCCCAAATGATCAATAAGAGTACACGATAACATGGTTTGTGCAGGGACACTAGGGTTAATATATGTGCATGTAGCGTTTTGTAAACAAGTCATCTAAGTCCTCTCCAAGTATGGAATGATGTGTCTTGGTTATATCAATGTTATCCTTGGTTAATTGATCAGGCGTCGGTGATTTTGTGAAATCTTGGTGGAATTTTTTTTTTGGGGGGGGGGACTTTTTAAGTGAAAATCTTTATAACACTCCTGCTTCAAGTTTTATTTTGTTCAGCTGAAGATAGCAGAACCATCATTTCTGTCTGTATTTGACTATTAATTTTCCTTGGAACTTCCGGAAACTTCCGGAGCATAATTTCCGCGACAGGCGTTGCTGTAACTTGTTATATGCGCGTGTGTGCGTGCGTGCGTGTGTGTGCGCACGCGCGGGCGTTCGTGTGTGTGTGTGTGTGTGTGACAAAATATTACCACTGGATGGATTCTCTTCACACTTGGATAGGGATATAAATTAACTTGGCCTCTGCTACGTTTCCCACTAGGTGGCCCTGCTGTCATTTTAATGCCTAATTTTGCTAATTATACCTAATGCTCCATAAATATTACAAAGCAGCACGGTTAGTGAAGAGATAACGGCGTAAATGCTGTAGTTTTTCACATAGTCTGGCTCATATTTCTAAGCATGTAATCCTTTGCCATCAACTACGATCGTAACTTAATCGTATCTTTAAAAAACGGCCCCCAAAATTTTTGTACACAGTAAATCTGTTGCAAAATATGACATCCAACTGCAAATATTAGTTCCCTCCGGGATCATATTTTATAAGCCCAAACCCAAAATTTAATCATGTGATACGACATGGTCCCAGTGTGTGCCTTTTGTAGATCATTTTCATGGGAAAATAATCCAATTTAATTGAAATGATTTTTTTTATAATATCACTTTATTTTTTTAAGTTAGGTTACGTATCTGTGTAGATTTTATCCTTTTTACTGCGTCGTACTAATTGCAAAGATCATTTATTACATTGTTTGTGACATTCTAAAACGTATTCAACATTAGGGTTATACGTATTGCGAAATAACAAAACTTCATTTATGTAAAATTGTCTTTAGATATCTAATTCTTTTAATATTGTTTAAAGACAATTTATTGGACTCTGGACGAATAAATTGAATTTGAAATGAAGGTCTGTCAGGTAGGTGCATGTACTTTACGAATATACTCTGTAGGTACGGAGACCATGCTTCTGTCTAAACGGCCGGGCGACACATCATCCCTGGGCTTCAAGAACTGGCCCTTCATGTCAGTACATACATGGGGAGAAAACCCCGCAGGAACGTGGACCGTGAAAATCATAGATAATGTAGGTGAATCCTTTCAGTCAATGAAACTCTAAAGCTGTCCAATCTAATGTAAGCATGGACGCGCAGAAATAATGTCGTTTCTCAGCGCTAATTTCATGTCAGTTTCAATGGAAAGACAATCTTGATTTCAATAAATTTACCGAATTGGTGCGTTGGTGCCAGCTCTTGCATACGTCAGGGAATGTCTACCTGCCTCCCTTGATGATCCCCACAAGGGGTATAGAGCGTATGCACTGAATTCCGTGGCTGTAGAGACCAATTGAAAATCAAAGGACACTACTGATTTTGTATTCCCCAATATGCACTCATAAAATCCAATCAAGTAAATTATGCCCTTCAAAGGAAGAATTCAATGTAACTTTTTCTAAGCTTTATATTTTTTCTGTCTGTTAATATCCAACACAACCTTCACACCTGTAACGACTGCTTGGCAATTATCATATATTTTAGGGACTGTGTCAAGATTGGCCTTGTCCATGTTCATTTCCCACATATTTCCCTCTGCATCAATGGTTACAGACAACTTGATGAGATTGAATTGTGATAACGTCACAGAGGGCACACCTGCTACCACGTGACGTTTATATACGTCCCCATTAGATTTCATTAACAGAACACCGTGTCAGATTTCAGCCAACGAGCCAGCATGCGTTCAAGCAGTTTATAAAGACATGGCAAAATGTATTGAAATTCAGAAACCAAATACCGGAATTGCTTGAAATTTCCCTTGAGTGTACTTTTTAATGAGAATAATGACGCCAGTAACGGAAGAATGCATGTTGTACCATATGGCAACGAGTCAGCACCACCCGTTAATACTAATTATGACATGCTGTGCACCTGTTATTGTAGAGTTCGGCAAATAACCACGGTACTGTTAAAGGTGTGCAGCTATTACTCCATGGAACAAAAGAAATGCCTCATCACATGAAGCAAGCCGGTGGCAGGCGGATATACAATAGTCATTCAGAAAAGACAGACGTGAGTACTTTAACACATCAGCTCTCCTGGGTAAACTTCCACCCCCGAATGTTGATTTGTGTCACAAATACCCCATGTCGGCCGGCCCCTTTTTCTTACCAAAAACAAGAGATCAACCGTCATTATGGTAATAGAGTTGAAAACATAAAAGCTAAAAAAACATGTATTTTTGAACATTCAAATCACCATCCTCTTTTTATTGATACTGATACTTGCACAAGCAGCAAACAAAATGACGGCCAATTTGGATAGCATCAACAAAGAGCCAAGACAGAGTTTTGTTGTGACGTAAGAGTGCACCAATGATGCCAGCGCTGTCACCTTAACACGCGATGGACATGTTGCTTAATAAGCACCTCTAATGATTATTTTGAATTCAGTCAGGAAAAGAACCATGATCAGAAACAATTATCGTGTGCTGGTTTGGTTAAATAGAGCGTTCAGTTTTAATCTTCAAATTGTTTGAGCAAAATTATTGAAATATGTCAAGAGCTTTGTTGTTGACCAATAACTGCTCTAGATTTTCTTTGAGCAGTCAATGAGCAACTGGTGCTGAGAAAGGTGTTGATTCTGCGAAATTTGCATCAGACTATCAAATCTTTCCTGCACATGCCAACAGTTAACTGTTTCAGCTGTCTTCTTGCTCATCATTTTGCTCTAATTAAAATCATCAAAAATAGGCGACAAAATATATTCCTCGAAATGAACACCTTTCATCAGCACACCATTAGTTTTTGGCGCCACACATGTACACAGAGTGCAATCGGTAAAGACAAGTAAGCTTAAACACACAAGAAGCCATTAACGGGGAAGACTTGTTGAAATTTGTTCTACAGTTGGTAGCAACTCTTCAGGTCTTTTGGCGTGTGGGAAAACACCAGGACCAAAAATTTGCGGTCGCCGACTTCTTTCTTTCTTTCTTTCTTCTTTCTTTCTTTCTTTCTTTCTTTCTTTCTTTCTTTCTTTCTTTCTTTCTTTCTTTCTTTCTTTCTTTCTTTCTTTCTTTCTTTCTTTCTTTCTTTCTTCCTTCCTTCCTTCCTTCCCATGGATCAGTGGCATATGGGATTTATCGCACTGAATCTACAGATGGATAAGTGATGTTTCCTCTACCAAATACAAGCAGAGTATGTGAAGTTACAAAGTGTAACAAATTGCTTGCCATTAGACCAATGTTAATAATGAAAGCACAGAGAAGAATGCTCAAAGATGGTCATCATCCATTAGCTGGCATTGACAGACACCATGCATAAACATTTTAAAGTTCTAAAATTAGAAACTAAATGAATTATATACTAGTTGCAACAGTTTCGGTGAATTTCCAAATGAGTCTTGCGGGTCATTTACGAAACACTGAATGCGATTTTGGAAATTACCATAAGTTGAAAACTGTAGTTGACCTTTAGACAGAAATTTCATCGGAGAGTTGTGAATACTCCAAATTGTAACTTCTCACGCACTTGTTATGTGACCATTATCGATTCAATGCGAATGCTGTCACGTGTGAAAAATGTTCGTTTTTCGAAATAACAATAAAATTTATAAACTGATAAGAAGAACAGACGACCTGCGGACCGCTTGACTCTGGGAACATATTTAGTGGGGGTTTTTTTGGTATCCCTGTTCTAGATACAAAACCTACGAAAGGTCACTTTTCAAGAAACGCTCAAGTTTGCGTATATGAACTCTCCAATACCGAAAAGCCATGTGGCATGGGGTATGACGAATTAATGCCTGTAATGTGTTATAATCCGGTCTTGACATATTTACAAGGAGAGAATTTGTGCCTGAAACTTGAAAAGTTTTTTGATAAGTCAAAAAAGTTAAAAACACAATTATTTTGGGATTAACTTGCCACAATTCACATGTCTAAAGTCATAACTAAACGTATTTTAGTTACGGACGATACAGACCTATTGGATTCCTATTGATTAGTTACCGAGTACTCTTGGTGAGGATCTGAAAATCAATCCCTCATGGTATTCATTTGATATACTGTGGGGGCAGCCTTGGTGTTGCAAATTCCTAATGAGTGCTGAGTTTTGAATTAAGTAAAACTACAAAAGGGTTGTTTTCTCTGGCAGATAGCGATGCAGTAAACAGTCCGTATGACCACATATATGAACAAACAATGCTAAACAATTTATGTGACCACAGGTTGGAACAGGCACAATGGCAAATAATACATGTGATCACATGTAGAAACATTAGAAAGCTTAATCAACATTTTGACCACATATTACAGAAACTCTAGTAAAGACTCTATCGCGACGTGCAGGAACACACAATATTAAATTGTATATGTGATCACATAATGCGGATTTGGTGCTGTGGATATGTGCATATCCCTTTATCGGCTGGTAGTTGGTACCGAAGGTCGCTGGTTCGAGACCCAGCCATTCTGTGATGAAAAAAGAAAAAACAAGAACCCCCCCCCCAAATACATATGAAACAGACATTAATAAACACTATACCATCACCTAATCACTTTAAACAATGGATGTGAACGAACATTGTATCATCACATAAAGAAATATACATAATAATATGGAACAAAATACGACTTCATGTAGCGCCGCACACAATTTTTATCTTGAGTTCTTTGAAATCCTTAGACTCAGCAACAATTCGAACCACTTATATATATATATATATATATATATATATATATATATATATATATATATATATATATATATATATATATATATATATATGTATATATATATATGTGTGTGTGTGTGTGTGTCTATAATTTAATAAATGCAGCCGTTTCATGCCAATTTGAAGATTGTATCCAAATATTTATATATATATATATATATATATATATATATATATATATATATATATATATATATATATATATATATATATATGTTTTGTGTGTGTGTGTGTGTGTGTGTGTGTAATTTAATAAATGCTGCCGTTTATGCCGGTTGGAACCAGTTTGAAGAATTTATCCATTTCAAGCTTCAATTGTATCCTTGAAAATAGATAATTAAATCCTGGAAACGGTTGAGACCACAAAAAGTCTGCCTTTGTTTAATTTAATTTATGAAGCTTTTTTATCTGTGTATGCAAACAACCGTGTTATCAGACAAATTTGACTACATCGCAAACAATGAAGAGTATAATTTACACTCTCCACACGTAAATGATGTGTCCTGCATATGACGTTCATGTAGATACAGTCTTCTTCATCACATGTCACTTGAACCGTGACACAGTCATTGTAAAACACAGTAGGACAGGCCACTCCGTCTTTATTGCGGGAAAAATATCAAGATTGCTTCGCAATGTTTGTGGGTAATTCTATCACTTATCCGGTCATTTCAGAAGTACAGCGTAATATTTCATATTTTTAACTACAATTTTCAGAGTACAAGTCTTATTTTAAGGATGTAAAGCAGATGGTGACTTTGAGGGTGTTGAATATTACTTTTACCTGCAATACCATAAAGTGGGTGCCAGGAGAGAATGTTCAATCCCGTTTTGCATGACTGCATATGCACAAGATGATGCTACATGCGACATCCTCAGCTGGGGGCTGTACTATCAACGTGGAACGGTGCTATTTAGCCGATACGACTTAAGTAGTGCTGTTATTTATCTAAATAGTATCTGTACATTACCTACAAATAAATAATGTGTTCGTGAACTTATGTTGACTTTTGTCTTTTGCAAAGATTACTGAAAATAATTTCCCATTGGAGATAATATGAAAGTGTTTTAATCAGCCTGTTCGGAACTTTGAACGGCCTTTCCATTTTGAGCCTGATGAGTCTGCCGTTGTCAAGCGCATAAGTAAAAATGAATTCTCACTTCGCTCAACTGAAGCAAATTGTCGTCAAGGTAAAGTAATTACACACGTGTTTTCATGGCGGGAATGACAGTCCAACCATGGAACTATATTCTCTAAAAACTACCATAGCTCCATGGTCTAAGTTATGGAAATGTATTGTCTTATATGTGAATCGTGTACCAAATTTTGTGTTTCAGAATAAAGTAAAGGGCAGACAAAAGTCACCTTTCCTCCAGCCTACTGCACAACAAAAACTGAAACATGATATAGCTAAATTAAAAGAATACCTTCATGCTCAGCCAAACACCCGAAGGCAAACCCCCAGTTGTTATCCAGACTGTGACTGGCTCCTGCCTACATTAAAAAATAACTTGGACGCTCAGCCAAGCATTCGAAGACAAGCCCTCGCCTGCTCACCAGACTGCGACTGGCGCCTTGACCCTCATACCAGAGATCAGGTTCAAGCCGACATCTCCTCCCAAGACATCCGGGACCGTGCAGAAGATTACGTCACAATTGATTCAAATGAAGACAATGGACGGAATATATATGATTTATCTCTGGAATACTAAAACAATTACGTCGGTCTTGCTTAATCTTTTCCTGATCACACACAAAAAACCCAAAACCTGAGTCAATGGATGTCCTTGGCGGGATCCGGGGCAATACGCCCGATCCGCTCCACGAAAAGCTTTTGACCTGGGGCGTGGCATCGCCACAGGTCTGACCTGCAATTCTCAGGAAAAAAACGTTCTATTCATATAGATTAAAATAAAAACATTAAAGCATACGAGAACTTACACCCAAGCACTTGTGCGAGATTTGAGCGGAAAATGGCGAACAGTAAGTTCAAACCAACAAGCTGTGGTGTTTGGTGTATTATATGTTTTTGCATATACATAAACATTTCACGTCATGGAAAGTGCTTCAGTTGAATTTTCACAAAACATTTGAATCAACCTACAACTGATATCTTTTCGACGATATGTTTCCCATGTCTGAAAGGCTGTATTCTCTGCATGATGAGAATTTGTAGTCAAACTTTACCAATATAAAGTATTTTTATAAGAGTGTATAAAGTACAGTTTCTTCAATTTAGCCCCACTTTATGTATGAGCAGGGCAAAAATAAATAAGCTGTAGACTGTATGGATACTTGAACCCTCTGAACTGGAGCAACAGCCAATGGCTTGCTAGGGAAGCTGAAACAATGCCTTCCTCAAGGCACCTCCTCAATGGACTTTCGTACTAGCTACAGCTACCTGTGATAATGTGCAAGTGCACTGCCACCGCCTAGGAGTCACGTGTTTATTGCCAAAATCAACGAATCATATTTATTGGACGGTCTTCAACATTTAGTTTGCCAACTAACTGTGTAGAACATCGCTCTACTTTCTAGAATAACCGAATCAAATAAATAAACCAGATGCACAATGACGCACCAATATGTGGAACATTTGCACGGGCATACTTTGTGTACAATTTCTCTTCAACACGCGATGAGTATCAGATTTACTACAGACTGTCTCCAATCGCTTTAACTCTCAGTGTTGGATTTAGGACTGAGTCAACAGGATTCCTAGGTGCGCTTTGGGTGGAATGCACCAAAGCGTGTCGAGGAAATCTGTTGCCCTGAACTCTCATATTCTATGTAACAACAGGCATGCTGGTACTTTAATCAAAGGTCAATTTACAGGGAATATGAGTTTTGCACCCTTATCATAATTCAGGGCAGTTCCTGCTGTGTAGTTTGACTTGAGTCGCAGTTGACACCGAAAGTGAAAGTTGTCCACCTCTAACCCTGATTAATCCATCCACCATAAAACTCGCAATCATTGTAAGTCGCAATCATGTTATAGCCCATAAATTTCTCGTGCGGTTCTTCCTTTACCCAAGCAAAAAATTAAGCTGAGATGTCAGGTCTTGTGAAAACCTATGACAGTTACCTATTTATATCTCTACCCAGCACAAACATGATCCGTGACTGTACAATGTTTATACGTAATAAAGTTTCGTGAGACGATGGCATTCATTACATATTCTCATTTTTTCTTTATGCGAATACTCCATGAAAAACAATTTGACAAAAGTACTGGTTAAGTCAAAGTCTGTGGTATAATGTAATGCTTCAATTGTTCCTACTGCTGGTTTATTCTTCAATTATTTCGGTTAAACAGCTGCATCTTTCCTTTCGTCTTTGGGACTACTTGAGGTCGCTGGAGTAAGATATTTGAGGTGTTCTCACTTTGCACAAAAATCTGACATTAAACGCCCAACGGGACTCTAACATGGATGGCTTTGGACAAATGTGTTCTTTGAACGGCCTGCCTTACCCTTTACACTACTTGTGTTGAAACTGAACCTGCCTTTATCCTTGTGCTGATAGAACAACTGGTTCATGCAAAGGGACGCTTTTTCGCAAGAAGTACACCGTAGGTTAGAAATGATGATTCAGTGCGGCTTTAAGATTGTTAAAAACACCGTTTTCAAAGTCCGAACGAATGCCGTTTAAGAAAAAGCATAGACAAAGAACATGGGTTCATAACAACCACAATTAAAAGCCTACCACTAACTCCTACAGAATGAAAAGCTGTCACCTTGCCTGTTACGACCAGTATTCAATGTCCCAATCATGGTCGCAATAGACAGATTGCATTGTATTTGCGATATTGAGGCAAGCTCGTGAGAACTATATGTACGCATTGATGTTTGTTGAGTAATAATTCTTACCCTCTCACTTGTCTAAGGGATGATAACGATGCAATACCTGAAATTAAAGCAAGCAATTTCGATTTATTGTAGCAGATCCCTACATGAAGCCAAGACATAATGTATCATGGACAGTAGGTATTCAACCGATAGTCCAACTGCAACACTCGGTGAGCCACAGTGCAAATAACACCATTAACCGTTCGCTATGCCACCCTGTAATAACTCATAAGAGCGCTACGTCTATGCACAATACCGCAAAGTACCGTCAACCTGACCGAGCCATTTAATCACCAAGAACGGCTCAACACTGGTCCGCCGTTTTCAGTTGCACGTCTGTATTAACTTCCTTCTTTTCTGCATGCTATTATATTGTTGTCTTATACCCGATGAATCTGTGCTATTGAAACTGAAACCACTATGAATGATGACAACTATTTTTGCTCACAAAAATCACCCTGGTTGCTAGGCAGGTAAGCAAGCTACACGGCACATGATTTCGCTGGCTAGGATATCGGCTAACAAGGCAAACATACGAAGTTCACAGCACCAAATGTTAAGACAATCTATTGTATCTCAGTGACTGAAGTCCTAACCTGATGGCGTGTCTTGTTATATTTGATCAATGATAAAAATGGTTTAGACCCGATCATATCTGGAGACTTTCAACCAATCAGAGCACTGGTATGCAACCTATTGTTGTTAACAGTGTTCTTAATGTTCCTGATGGCAGAATGGTTAGGGGTATCTGTCAGCATTCAGATGCTGTGCACTGTAAATCTCATGTGCACCAAATACTCTGCCCTCTAGTGTTAAAAGTTTATATCATCACTAATCAATATGAAACCTTTCTATTGAAGACTTCCATAGACTGATACCGGTGTTTTTGAACAACCACCTATAATGTGGTCACATCGTTTTAGTTTGTTCAATATTCTACGCTCTATATTCAGATCATTCCTCCTAAAACCTTACTATCTCAAGCCTACGATTGGACGTATTCACTAATTATATACAGTAAAAATCAACTGTTTCTTCTAGTTTGCCAAACTGTTAAAATGCACTGTGGCAAGTGATGATCAACACATTCATTTCCACCCGCAAGCAAACCAGACGTTATGGGAGCTGTGGCAAATGGATAGTACTTTATATCATACAGTTGACACGCTTTAGAGCCCCCTCCGTTCACTGATGACAGCCAAGTTAAAAGTTTATCAAATCGGTATTCCAATTATAGACACTTTATATTCATGTTCTTCGACCAGCCGCACCTGGCGGATAGACAAGTTCATGTGCAGAATTTATGATATTCCGAAAAGAAACAACTTTACTCAAGGAAGAAAGCTAGCAATGACCACCAGTTGATTCACATAACTGCTTTTAAAAGGAAAAGTCCATAATCCTTGTTTAGCTCTGATAATACAGGATGTTAAACCCACAGTTTCACAGCATGTTTATTCAACTGAGACTTCGTTTTGACTTTATAAAATTTAAAATTAGTAAAGCATGATATACATTTACGCACATCGCGATTACTGATTTCAGGACTCCATAAATATCGTGTCGTTATGGAAAATATCTACTTTGTCCTCCTTGATAAATTTAGGGTCATTTTTGTGTTTGTTATCTCTCTCAACATGTCGTGTACTATGTCCTTAAATTAAGGGATGTAAATGAATGAAAAGCGAGAAAGAAGCCGAAAGTGAAAATTCTGTTCACAAGTTACTTCCTCGACAGCCTAATTTATTTCTGGTGACTCAAAAGATGATTGGTGATTTCAATTCGAATTACTTAAGCAGGTATTGAAGGCTATCACACACCGAGAAAGACAAAACATGAACGCACTCACAGAACAACTTCACAATATGCTGTATTTATTTATTCTAGGACCATATTTTTAGTCGAAGTATTAATAGAGATATGAAAGAAAATTTACACAGATTTGTATAGATCTCATGTATTTACAAATCATTATTTTCCCTTGTATTATGTTCGCTAATGTTCGAAACTTTGGTAAATTGATTTCATGTTATAGGGGGAAAAGGATACAGTTTAAGCTTATAACACTATTAATACTGCCAGGTAAGAGTCTAGAGTAGATAATTTAAAAAGTTCTAATTTAAAAGGAACAAGGGATTGGTACATGTATGAGATTTAAAGGTAGAGAATATAATTATCTTTGTTTTTTTTCTACAGTTTTGTCACTTGAAAGATAATTACCCGTATAATATAACAATAAAGAAGGCTAAGATAAACTTTACATAAAGGGATCGGGGTCAATATTGAATGCACATTATAAACAGTTTCAATATCATATTATGCAATTGCCAAAATTCTACATGCAATTGGTTGATTCCGTTATTCCATGTGCCATAGACAGCATTACATTATAATTACCAGCATGACAATATGCTAAAATAGATACATCACGGCAAAATGTATCTAATTGTAGACCGTTGGTCAAAAACTTTAGTGTTAAAATTATGGGAGATATGGACAATGCACTCAGATTGAGCGTTGTATCCGGCATGACTTTAAATTCACTGTGACGTGTCTGAGTTGAACGGACGAAAAGTTCAATATAGCATCATGAAAATTCAAAATGATATTCTGCCAATACAATGCAAGTCAATAATACTTTGTTCAATTACCGCAAACGCATATATGAAATACAGACACATTTCACATAACTTTCAGTCCGTTATTTCTGGTATTTTATTCCTGCTGCTCTGTGTCGAATGCGACATTTGCGTCATGAAATAGGATTTGCACATGATGTATATAAGTAATGTAGCAGTCATCCATCAGTTTGTCGACAAGAACTCTTCCATTAAATACGCAACTCCCGCTAACTGTCTTCCTCACTGGTATGTCATGTGGGTAATTCCCAATATTTTCCAGATTCTGTGCATAGTGATGCACAGCATATGCGTTCCCTATTTCCCTTTATTTTGTTTACATTTTTTGATAGTTTGTATGCAATATGCGTTTCATGTTATTTACTTTTTGTATCAGGTTAGATTTTATCCGAGTGTCCTGCAAAATTTACGCAGTTTGTATTATTATTATTATTATTATTATTATTATTATTATTATTATTATTATTATTATTATTATTATTATTATTATTATTATTATTATTATTTTCTCAACCCCTCTGGGATGAAATATGTATGAGCGAAATAAAAACTTTGATCACCACTCTTCTATATTCGACATGACATGGCCGTTTCGTTTGCCATTTGTAGTGTGAGATCTGGGCAAAAATGACCTGATACGCCCTGAGCCAGCACATGCGCACATGGTATTACGGCCGGCTGCATATGCCTGTATGCGCTCAGACTGTCGTATTTGGTGCTTAATAGGCAGTATGCAAAAAATTCCCCGCTACAAAGCACGGGTTTGACGCCTGGCGATCACGGGGGACGTGCGGGTCGCATCACTGTTACAGACAAGCCATGTGCTCATTTCTCACAAAATTAGCATTTTTTTGAGAAATTTAAGTTTACAAATCCCAAATTGGTATTCTTCTAGTACTTCCCCAACCACATATAAGAAAAAATTTCCATCTGCCTTTAATAAGTATTCTCTATTTCCAAAATAATAGTAAGGGGGTGGCGATCTATGTAAGGGACAACTTACCCTGTACTCACCGAGCGGACCTCGGATCTGCCAACAGTGAATGCTTATGGGTTGAATTTCGACTCAAATACGGTTTAGTTCTCTTAGGTGTGTACTACCGACCACCAGGGCAATATGCCGCAGACAGAGATTTGTTTATTGAGGAGCTCGATCTTTCTATTACTTCAGCCCTCGAGTGTAATCCTAAAACTCTAATCATAACCGGTGACTTTAATGATAGGTGCCAGTTATGGAATACTGATCATTCAGATAGCGACTTAGGACTGCGCCTAGTCAATGTTTTATCCCAAAATAACTTATTCCAATTAATAAACGAACCGACCAGAGTAAACGATGTATCTGAAAGTATCCTTGATATCATGATCACAGATTCAACAGGTTATGTTCTAAATTCAAGTATCTTACCACCCATTTCTACATCCGATCACTCAGTTGTATTTTGTACTTTTTCGATTTCCCGCCGCGTAGACCACCCCTTCAAAAGGAAAATTTGGGACTTCAAGAAAGCTAATTTTGAAGATTTAAACAAAGCTGCCCTTGACGCTCCTTTTAACACAGGATTTGAAGTCTTTGACGATATCAACGATGTGGTATCTTTCTGGACAGATCTTTTTAGCGGCTTATGCAAGGACTTCATCCCTTGTCGTGACATCCTTGTACGACCCAAAGATAAGCCATGGGTCACTTGTAAAATTAAACAGTTACTTAGACAGAGAAATCGTGCTTGGAAACGTTTCAAACGTTTTAGCAACAAAATTCGTCCCTTTACTTATATCGAGTTTATTACTCTTGAAAGACTCTACATGTTCTATAAACGGAAGCGCAACACTGCAGTCAGCGCCCTTCGTAGTTCCATGAGGTCATATTTTTCAAAAATTCGCAGTGAAATGGATTCTAATATCATTAATCCAAAGAAATGGTGGAACCTCAGCAAGAGTTTTCTAGGTTCCAAGCTCAATCATTCCATACCTCCCCTTCTCGAAAACGGCACTGTAATATCCAGTAACGTTGAAAAGTGTGAAGTTTTCAATAATTACTTTGCCAATCAATGTAAACTTCCTCATGAAGACGATCCTATGCCCCTGCCTGACTTCTCATATCGCACCGATGCGAGGCTCAGTGAATTCCAAATTGATGAAAACGACGTTAAAAAGGTTTTACAATCTCTTAAGTCCAGCTCTGCCACGGGACCCGATGGTATAGGTAACCTCATCCTAAAGAATACGGCTTCTGGCCTCTCCCCATCACTTACCAAACTCTTTAATCTCTCTCTTGCTGCTTCGTGCTTTCCAGATTCTTGGAAAAAATCTAATATGTGCCCTGTATTCAAAAAGAACGATAAGCAGGTAAAAAGCAACTATCGCCCTATTTCATTACTGTGTAATGTTTCCAAAGTTTTCGAACGTCTAATATTTAATATTCTGTACGAGTACTTTATTCGTCACGATCTACTGACGCACAAAAACTCTGGGTTTAAGAAAAACGACTCTACCATCAACCAGCTTATCAAAATCGTTCATGACATATATAATGGCCTGGAACTACGAAAAGAAGCCAGGATGGTTTTTCTCGACATCAGTAAGGCTTTTGACCGCGTGTGGCATGAGGGTCTTCTTTTCAAATTAAGACAGCTGGGTATTGAAGGTGCTTTACTCCAGTTTATCGGTAGTTACTTATCAAATCGCTTTCAGAGAGTTACGATTGGTGGTCAGTCGTCCTCCTTGCTTCCTGTACAGGCAGGGGTACCCCAGGGCTCTATTCTGGGGCCTCTTCTTTTCCTAGTTTATATTAATGACATAACTGATAATATTGTGTGTGATATTAAGCTTTTTGCTGATGACACTAGCATTCTGGAGATAATCCATGATCCCGTTACCTCTGCAGGTCGGATGAACGCAGATCTTGTTCATATCTCTACATGGGGCAAACAGTGGAAAATGTCTTTCAATGCTATTAAGTCTCTAGCTGTTTTGTTTTCCACTAAACATAACAAGCCAGATCACCCACCTTTACTCCTTGGCAATGCTGTTATACCAGAAGGTACTAGCCATTCACATTTGGGCGTTACACTTTCTAGTAATCTAAAGTGGGATGCCCATATTACCAGAATCGTGGAAAAAGCGAGGAAACGTCTGTCTCTCCTCCACAGACTTAAATTTAGGTTATCCCGCAATACTCTGATTCGGCTTTACAAATCCATGGTACGACCCATCTTAGAGTATGGATGTATAATTTTTGACAATTGCTCACAGACTCTCTCTGATTCCCTCGAGTGTGTTCAGTATGAAGCAGCTCGCATTTGTTTAGGAGCCCTGAAACGCACTCCCCGTCATCTTATGCTTAAGGAGTTAGGCTGGCCTACTCTAGCTAAAAGACGCCAATATTTCAAATTAATCATGTTTTATAAAATTGTTAATGGTCAAACTCCCGCTTATCTTTCGGATCTCGTTCCGAATAACAATGGTCAGCCCACTGTCCAGTTAAGAAACCGACGCAGCCAAAGACAAATCAGGTTTAACTCCTTACGGTTCGGAAATTCGTTCATTCCTTCCTCTATTGAACTATGGAACGATCTCCCCGACGACATAAGACGTTCTGCAACTTTATCCAAATTTAAATCTACTTTGAAAAATACTTTATTGTCTGTAGATCCTGTTCCTGTTTATTACTCACACGGTAGTCGATTTTCTAATATCATACATACTCGTTTGCGCTTGGGCTTCTCCGGACTAAATTCCCACCTACACAGATTTAATATAATACTGTCCCCAGCTTGTAAATGTCTAAATCCTGACGAAAGTATTCTTCACTTTTTCCTAGAATGTCCCTATTATTCAGTTCTCAGGAAATCCCTTTTAAAAACGGTTTGTTACATTCTAGCTCCAGGTGTGAATCCTAGTCTTGTAGTCTATCTAGCAAGTGATATACTTATCCGGTATCTTATACATGGTAACAATGACCTTTCTGCAAACCTTAACATTAAATTATTTGATGCTGTCCAAAAATTCATTTCTGACTCCAGACGATTCATATTTTGATTAACATGTTGATCCTGTCAATATACGGTTTATGGCTAAGACTGTCGTCATTTTTTCTTTTTTTGGTTACCGAGCTAGCGACATAGTGGATTTTTCTGGATCAATAACTTGTACCCATTCTTTAATCGACATGTCTCTGCTTGTGAGTATTTACTTCATAGCATTCAGGAAAGTGTATTTTTCAATATTATTGTAACAATGAGTGGTACATACAAAGCATTTCGTGAATTGTATTGTCCTGTGTGTATTGTATATATTCTGTGTGTCTCTCTATGTCTGGAGAGCCTGTTTTTTAGTATCTCGATGTATACTATTAGGTGATCCAGAATAAATAAATATGTTTAAATTAAACTAAATTAAAATTAAATCCCACTTGTCCCCACAGGTACCGACCCGTATCTCGCCATATCTCACCAAGCGAGACTAGGCAATTAGGTATGCAGTTAGGCCAGGAAATTAATAGGCATGTCTCCTATTCAGCTCCTACTCACTGTAGGTGACACTGTTTCGAACTGGTGCGCTCAATGGACTTAATTAAACTTAACGTTTCTTTTTACCAGATGTAAAACCAGGTCTTTCTAAAATAATAGAAGATGATTACATAGCGTATTTCTTGAAATACGTTTTCTGTACCACGTTACAACACATCAGAAAAATCATAACAGTATGTGTTTGGAACTTTCATAGTACCTCTATCACTGGCAGGAGAGTGACAATTACTAGTCACGTGACCCCACCATTTTGCGCTGTGAACAAAGCGTTGCTTTGGCTGACAGGGTAATGACTATTGGTATTGGATCAGTGAATCAAACCGAATAGAGTAACATGTTAAATTAGCTATATTCGCCGGCCTGTCTCTGACACTTAAAAGTTTCGTTGACACTGTACCTGTCATTTTGCTCAAAGGTTACTTCAATGACAGTAATATTATCAATAGAAAATGGGGTCAAATACAATTAATTTTTTGCTGCTCGTGCATTTTTTATGCTTATCTCCATAGTTACAGTTCCGAATCAAACCTTAATGAAGTCATAGCCGAACAAGGTTTCTGGTTCAAGGGTAAAATGTTGAAGTGATACCCTTCCCAAACCCACTTATAATCAGGCATATGTATTCCCTTTATATTGCAAGAAATGAATAAGAGTTTTTCTGCTCCCTTATTTTTAATGGCCTGTCACTTGAGGCCCTGTATTCGTTGCGTGACTGAAACACACACCTGCATCCGCAGCGTATTTACTGGTCCAAGACTTATTGGGAGTTTGTGTTTTTTGTGTGCATTTGTGTGCGTACACATGCTGTAAGAACATGCTTTGTCCGCCATTGCTACTTTAAGATCGTCTGCTGTTTTGCGAAGAATATTTGAAACTAAGAATAAATTTCTAAGCCTATTACAGGCATAACCAACTGGCTGAAAAACAACGTGCGCATTAATCGGTTAAAAATTATCAATCGACCGTGGACCATTGCTCAGGTTCTCATTTGAACTGAATTGAAGGAGGTGATAGGAGAGCCGCCAAATTGATACCATATATTGCATAGTTGATTTTTTTTTAAATCAGGTTTAAGGTATATGCTGTGTGCTTGCATGTTTTTAATAGCCATTTTACATTTGCGCATTTTTATCTATATGTCAGTTTGGTATGTATGTAATATGACTATATAATCAAAACAACGTATCAATCAATGAATCAATCTCGATTGCCAAACCAATACATCACGTGCGGAGAGTACACGTACGACATGATACAAATGCAGTAATCAGGCTAAAACGAAATAGAAAAGCAACCTATTGAGCTGATATGGATATGCACTTGTTGCCAGATGCCCCGGCCAGATGCGTGGATTTCTCCTGTCGATGCTCATTGAGTCATCTCTGTACATGCCTTGTATTCTGCAAGTGCCAAGTAAAAGTACATTAAAATGTACACTAATTGGAGTTTATTTATTTATTTATTTATTTATTTATTTATTTATTTATTTATTTATTTATTTATTTATTTATTTATTTATTTATTTATTTATTTATTTATTGTTTTTTTGTTTGTTTCTTTATTTACTTATTGATCTGTCTATCTATCTATCTATCTATCTATCTATCTATCTATCTATCTATCTATCTATCTATCTATCTATCTATTCGCTAATAAAAACGAAGGACTGACTTCAAAGTAATTCATTGTTTTAAGGTAAAGGGTAATTTGAGCATATGTTCAGGCAAAGTGGTGGGGGTTTTTTATTTGAATTCTAATCCGGCGCGGTATCGGAAAATTGTGTATGTTTTTACACTCCAAAGTAGGTTTATACACGATTACAATTAGACAGGATACATTTAGTTATTCATATAAATTGATTTGCTTTTTGCAAGGAATCGTGGCGTTAAATACCTGAGTGCTGACCATTCAATGTACAAATCGATTGTGTCTTTGTTGGTATAGTATCACATTGTGGGTCCATATAACAGTAAATTGGCAAATGGTTGAGCAAATCACTGAACAAAAAGACAATCAGAACTTTTCTGTCCTATTGTGCAAACTAAAGTAACAGTACGCATTAGAATTTCACAACCGGTTATTCTGTCTGAATCAGCCAATCTCTAAACTCATGCCCTATAAAAATGTGAAACTGTCTAAAACCACAGTTTTATATGGCTTTCAAATATCTGAAAATTTCGATCAAGGGTATGTGGCACTGTAGGTGCGATTTTACGCGTTAGTGAATAAAACTTCATGTTGATTTTAAAGTCTTGTGAACAACATGAAATCTGAAAGCTAGTAAAATTATATATATATATATATATATATATATATATATATATATATATATATATATATATATATATATATATATATATATATATATTTGCAAGGCGCGTTTTGTTTTATTCAGTATTTGATCAGAAGAACAAATCGATTTTATGACGTGAACAAATGCATTTGTTCATGTGACTAAATGCAGTCTATTTGTTCCTCTGAATAAATTGATTTGGTCTTCTGATCAAATGGATTTATTCTTCTGCTCAAATTGACTTAATGAGAGGAACAAATATACTATAATTTGATCACATGAACAAATATATTTGTTCAGATGAATAAATCTATTTGATCAAAAGCATAAATAGATTGTATTTGTTCATCTGAGCAAATCGAATAGTTCTTCTGATCAAATTGATTTGATCATCTTAATAAATATCCCCCACTTAATTAAATTGATGCTCCCTGTCTGATTTGTTCCGCGAATCAAAAATATTCATACCTTGGAACAAATCGCTTCTGTCAGTATTTGACCTGCTCAACAAATAGTATTTAATGCCGAGAACAAATAGGCAGACACTATTTGTTCATAGGATAAAATTGTTTTGTGCAACGCAAGCGCGGATATTTACTGTCCTACTTCCGTTCAAAAGAGAGGGAAACGCCGGCAGCTGCAGCGACACACAAGAGGGAGTAATTGTTATCTGGTATTGGAGTATTTATTCAGCAGATCAAATAGATTTGATAGCGTGAACAAATAAATTTGTTCAGGTGAACAAATCGCGATATACCTTTTTCCATTTGCTGAGAAGAACAGATCAATTAATTCATCGGAATAAATGCATTGGTTCAAGTTATGAAATTAATTTTATTTGTTCTTCTGAACAAATGTACTTATCCCCTGATTGAATAAATTTGTTCTTCGCATCAAATCAATATGATCAGAAGAACAAATAAATTGTTTTAGATCGGATAAACAAATACCTTTGTTCATCTAATCGAATCGATTCAAATCTTCGGATTAAATATTTATTCGCCTGATCAAATATTTGTTCAAAAGAAGAAATATAGTTATCTTACTGATCAAATACTGAATAAAACAAGCAACAGCGTTTCATAATATATAAATATATATGATACAAAATCTGTTGTACTGTAATCAATAGGTTTACTGCAATATTTACGGAGTAGTACCTTCAATGATAATCACAATTTTACACCTTCACCGAGTCGGCTCATCCAGTTGTGAAAATAATCTGAAGTCTATTTATGGATAATATGAAACCATTATAAAAAGCGCGCGCAGCTTTAATCCTTAAGGTATATATATATATATATATATATATATATATATATATATATATATATATATATATATATATATATATATATATATATATATACATATATATATATATATATTTATATATATATATATATACATATATATATATATATATATATATATATATATATATATATATAATATATATAAAACCGTCTTGGGTGGTTTATGGGCAAATAAGCTGCCGACAATATATATATATATATATATATATATATATATATATATATATATATATATATATATATATATATATATATATATATATATATATATATATATATATATATGTTTGTATCACACACAAAGGAATAGGTCCTACAACCGGTTTGTGGGTCATGCCCATTGTCTCCGAGTCAATTGTACTCCTAAACCGGGCTATGGGCAGTACATGCCAAGGATAGATTACCACAGTTTCTGGGCATTTATAGCTTCCCATAATATCTGGGCAGATTTGCTAATTTGTATATTTCTGAAACCCCCTAGGTAACACTTTATATTTAAGGCAAATATGGTTTCTGGGCATTTTTCAACTGCCCATAAACAGAACAACAGCCCACCATGCGGTCTGAGGATTACAATTCTGTCCATAAACCACCCGAGACATAACTATATATATCTATACATATATATATATATATATATATATATATATATATATATATATATATATATATATATATATATATATATATATATATATATATATATATATATATATATACATAATCATATACTCTAACAATAGCAACACATGAACAAGCCTGACCCTTTAAACATTGTAGCCAATTGGGGAATTGAAACTGTAATTGCTGCAAATTCCAACAACAATCTCATATAATTCATGACAAAATAAATTAGTCCTTTACGAATTTGTTCATCCAACTCAAAGAAACATTAGCATTTGGTTTATTGACTAATTGTACCAGCAGTTCGTGAGGATGAAAATATACTTACTTTATATATATATATATATATATATATATATATATATGTGTGTGTGTGTGTGTGTGTGTGTGTGTGTGTGTGTGTGTGTGTTTGTGTGTGTGTGTGTGTGTGTGTGTGTAACATGCGATATACAATGTAATGTTGACTTAGCATGTAAACGGTAGTTTCCATTTCACCATAACTGTTGAAAAGTAATGGGTAATACACCCGTGGTAGTAACTTTAAGCAAGTGGCATAATACTATGCTCATAAAGTGAAAATATGTAGAGCGTTTTGCAGTTTTGCAGTTTGCTGCCAGTGATTTCTAGATTTAAGTGCTGCGCGGTTTTTTAATAGTGAGTTATATGATGGGGACGTAGGTTTTTTTGTTTTTTCACTGTTATCATCACCATAATCACACTTTATATTGTTACCATCATCACTGTGACTATCATTGTCATCATCATTACCATGTCCCGTATCATTATCATCGCCATGACCTTCATTGCGTTTTTTTTTTCACCGTCACTGATCATCATCATCATCATCATCATCATCATCACTGATTGCTTTTTCATCTTCATTTTCAGCTGACTTCAGGTGGCAAAGTGGCACATACACACTTGCTATCTGTGGGTAACACAGCATGATAATGTACCCCAGTGTTTGCAATGGAAATATGTGGTACTGGTGGGATAGTGGACAATTTTTTTCCACTGAAAAGTTCCACCATATTGACAAAATACTTGCCTGCTAAACGACTTATCTTGCCCGTGTGAGGGGAATTAACGCATCTGGATTGCCCGTAACTAGTCGCTTAACGGCAAACAAAACACATACACTGGACATAATAACGTTGGAAACATATATTTCTACATCTAATCCCCAACCGGTAATTTGGCCAACTGTATTGCAAGTGGTGATCAAAATTGTCCACGAGACGGTATCTCTGCGACTCTCCGTGAATTGACAGGTTCTGAAGGCAAGTACTGAATATAGTGCTTCCATTTGGAACAAAAAGGTACGAACCTTTGTGAATTAACATCACCTGCAGCACGGAGAATAACTATATCTACTTTCAACATGTAAGGTGAAAATATATGCCTCTGGTCACATTTTCCTTACCAGTAGTGACCGGTACAGGAGTCAAACTGGATGACAAGGGATACCTGCATGTCTGTAATTTCTGGTTGAAACATGAACACACACCTATGTTAACGAGTGTCAAAGCTGTACAAGAATCAGTTTATGGAAAATAAAAGTAAAATGAAATATAGTGACAGTTATCGTCAGATTTTATTTGTTAATTAGTCTTGGACTATTTTATGTTTTTTAATTATTTGAAGAATTACAAATTGCAAGAAAATATCCTTCGCAAATTTAATATAGGCCTAGTTGTGGAAAATACAAAAATATCATTGAGGGAGTAATGGATATTGCTATTTTAGTTCTGGGATATGGACGATAAAAGTAATCGAGACATTAGTGACATTTGGTTTTCAGTATTAATCATTAAATGAGTGCATGGTACAAAATTTAATAACTTCTAATTCATGTGGGCCTTCACTGCCGTAAGAGCCTCTTAATTGTAATTCAACACAGTGTGCGAAAAATCAATTGGGGAGCACTATTTGAATATTCTTAGTTCGGCAAAAGTAGGAAAAATTAACTGCAGAAAGTTAGGTGTTCAGCAACCGCACCTCTCCCTGTCCTCCCCCCCCCCCCCCCCCCCCCCCACAACAGTTAATTGAGACAAGCACACTTTGTCCTACTTGAATGTGACTTTCACTCCGCAACCTTCCACTGTGGTAACGACTTGAGACAACTTTTACGCTTGAAGGGAAGGTACGACTCGACAAATTTTTCGCTGGGAAGGCACTCACACGCCCAGGAAGTGACTGCTTCGTAATATCGTCTGCTGGAGCTGAGCTGCGACTGATGAAGAGAGGGTCGCACGATATAGGCCTAGAGGATCCCCAGGGTTTTTTTAATAATATTCATTACCTGTGAACTGAAAGAGTGCTTATCTTTTCTCTGTGAACAGCGAAAACTTTAATAAAAGCATAATCGAGATTTTTCATACATAATTTCATGACTCCTTGAAATGCATTTATTTCATCTGGTAAAATAAATTCCGATGGGAAGCCTCTCGCCTCGGGTTTCCGCAATCGCGTATACATGTGAGGTTGGCATCGGTGGTCACCGCAATATTTTAAATGAGGTATAGGCCTATTATTGAAGGTATAAACACACATTTCTTATACTTCACTAAAATTGTGAAGTGCCACCACAATTAATCACTGTAAATTTTAGTTTGGAATAAAATGATCGTGCATGTAGGCCTTATTAGTAGGCCTAATTTGGTAAATCGAAATTTAACAAGTTCATGCACCGATTTCGTTTTCCTCATAATGAAGACCCCCCAGAGACCCCTGTAGGCCTAAATAATGACGCCAATTTTATCAACGAATCTGAGCAAAAAGACGGGCTATTGATAGCACTGCAACACCCCCGTGTTTCATCAACACTCATATTTTTTTCTTTTTTTCCCGTGTATTGTCTGCGGTCTGTGTGACGACATTCGCCGGGAAATCCCAGCCTGGCCGGCCGGTCGTTCCTCCAGCCTTCCAGGCAGGGACACGTCCTAGGCCTATAGGTTCTTCTGAAATCTATCCTAAGTTCTAAGTCATTTTATCAAGAAAACACAAACAGAGTACAGAGTTTACTGTTTGATCTTTCAGTACGCTCAATTTTTGCTTCTTATGCAGTGAATTCAGTATTTGTGAGCAACTTGGATATCGTAGCGGTGAGTGTGGATCGACAATCTGCCAACACCAAATCTGAGCTGGCAGGGTGTCGCTTTGGGACCGCTAAGGAGTAAGGGATATTATGTGAGTTGCGAGTCTGGAAGGCCTCCAGAAGCGACCTGGTGACTGCACTGTCTGAAAACATTAAGGTAAGACGCAACATGCGCAAGAAATGTTACATAGGCCTACTTTGCGATGTTTATTTAGACTACCCTCACACCTGTAAACTTTTTCTGGCCCGCGGAAACATATTTGGAGCCCCAGAAGCAAGTTTGCCCGGCCCAGGTTCCAGCGAAGTTTCAACAATGTGAGTTCGTAAATCGTTACCATTTATCACACTTTATAGATAACGTTTTCTGAATAAACACGTGTGTATAGTTGACATAATTTCCGTAATTCCCGGTACGTTTGAGACTTTGGTGCAAATAAAACGGAAATTTCCTGGGATGCATAAAAATTTGCGTTATTGGCCATGGCGCTCCCCACTTTGAAAATCTCGGGCGTTCTTTCTTTCGGGAGAGGTAGACCGTGATTTGTAATCGACACTACCACCGTGTTAGGAACACAGTCCATATATGCCCACGTGTACGTAACCATTGACAGCTCACTTGCTTCGCTAGAAGAGTCACACTCACCAAGTGAACGAGAAAAGTAGACCAGGTTTGGTCATAGAATTTACTTAATTTACTACTGGACTGCAAAACTACAACTGTGTCTCCTGCGTTGGTCCTGACGGTAATTCCTCCTGTGGTCAGTGGACAGTATTTATCCAGATAAGACCTTCCCATTGTTTGTTCTTTTAAGATCTCCTGACCAAAGATTGCAGAACTCATGCGATCACTCATGTCAGTCCACCCGCCATTCCATCCGTCGTTAAACTTTTTGCTTGCAAACGCAATACAGTCCACGGTTTTTGAGCTGGCCCCATATAAATTATAGGGTTTATTAAGTTTATGAAAATCTAGGTCGTGTCCGATATTGGTGGCACTACCTATAGCATTATATAAAGTATGGGTCAAAATGTGAAAATCTTGTGATCACTCTAGAATCGTTAATTTTTTATGGATCGTCACGATATTTATTTAGATTTTGGAGGCGGCCAAAATCTTAGTTGTATGTGATAGTAGTGGTGCCATCTATACTTTTGAGTGAAATTATGAAGCAATATATGTTTAAAAATATACAATTGCATGTCTCGAAAAATATATTATACATGCCAAATTTAAAGAATATATAAATCATGCCCAATGCTAATATGTTATGCATTATTGGTGACATTGACCACTTTTTGTTAGGTCAGCAGTCTCGTGAAGTTGAAAGGGGTGATATTATTAAAGCAGGGCGTAGCTGGACATCAATGGCAAAGAGAATAGAGCGACTAGATTAAAATTGCTCTTGAGTACATGGTGCATAGAACTCTCTTTGATGACCGACTTTGTGGGTCATCTTAAGCCAATAATTGTATGACTTTGACCTATTTTCCAAGGTCATTGAGCACTTAAGAAAAAGACATTTTATACAATATGCTGATAAGGAATAACGGGAATGATACCAACTATACCACAAATGTGTATGATGTGGAAGTTTGATATTGCATTTTATGTATGACCGTAATAAATGTCTCAAGGTCATGGAGCGAATGTTTTTCAGGAAAAGATTTTTGTGGAGGTTATAAGGCAATGTGTCAGCTGGGCATTAGACAAATAGGGCTCTTGTTTTGCTGTAATCAGAAATAATGTTCATCGGCTGCACTAGATCTGAAAGGGGAGTCCTTTAATTGCAGATTCCTTAACTGGGCAGTGCATGATCAGACTGTTCTTAGGTTTTCTTGTAAATCAAAATGACTCCAAAAGGAATAGACACATTTTGTTAACAAAATAACAGGCACGCCTACGAGAAAACACTCTACCAGATTTTCCAAATCTGGATCCATATTTTCACAAGAGATAGACCATTTTCAAACTCATGTATCACAGGAACAACAACAAAAATTAAAAATAAAGAACATACAACCAGTGGTGCTTTTAGCTAATGTATTATTAACGACAATTGCTGTGGATTTTGTGTCGAATTTGTCGAAAATATTGGATCTGAATCCAAATTTGTTTTGAAGAATTAGAATAACTTTATTTTACTCTCGGGAGTGTTGTTTAGACATTGCTGCTGAAAAGCTTTGCCAAAATAGCATAAAAAGTTCATGATACTGCAAAATTACAATGTTTGGTTTGACATTATGAGACAACAAAAAGGTATCAGATCCTACTGTTTGGCTGCTAACGTGTCATATGTACTTGATTAAGCTGGTCACATCCTACACCGGCCAAAACCGGTTGGTGGTCAAATGCAGTCTGCTTCAATGTTTTGGGTTTATCCCCATAGGAAAAAAATAATTTGACTGAAAAAGTAGATGAAACCGAACAGGATAGCATGTCCAAAACCGAGGTAAGCTGCTGATTCGGTCCTAATTCAAACGGTGGATAACAATATTCTCATTTTTATGTAATAATTCAACATCTTGGAAACGCGTCAAGGTACCATGCAATTTAAGTTGTGGTTTTCGTTTCACTACATACATACATACATACATACATACATACATACATACATACATACATACATACATACATACATACATATTTGTGGTGTGTGTGTGTGTGTGTGTGTAATTACTACCTTGTAGGCCGTCGAACGTGATTGAATTTCGGCTCTGTGGGGATGTAACAGTGTGTGTCAGCAGCCTGGTATGCAATAGCGGGGGAAGCCTCACAGTGTGAGCTCGATAAGAATGCAAATATATTTTTCTCGATATGAAATGTTCTATGCACTTGTGAGAATACACATTAGAGACACGGTTGTTATGACATGGGGTGGCCTTACCGAGACACCTGTATGCAGATCATTCCCGCCGACAAATATGTCCAATGTATCTATTTCTTCTTGTCATGGGAACAGTGGGCTTTCTTCACTGAGCACAGCCATGTAAGCCGTGTTTTGGCATCATGCATTTATTTGTTTCCAACAGACCATGCTGAAGATAATAAAAACCTTAGCTACACCACCACAAGCTATGGATACTTATGTGGTTATCGCATTGCATAAAACAATATAATTCAAGAGCAAACATCACATTTTATATATATATATATATATATATATATATATATATATATATATATATATACGTTGTCGTGGCCAAGACATCGTAATGTCTATGCAAATGACCCATTTAACAAAAGGCTGTAAATTTGAAAGTACCAAGAGGTTTCACAATAGTCCGCTCAGAGCAACTGATCCCATCGAGTGGGATGATTCAGGTCTTCTGAAGCAGCTGCAGTATCACTGTAATCGCTCTGCATAACACGCCTGTTGTATAGCTAACTTTTTTGGTGATCGCAGACTGGGCATCCTTCACGGTAGCTACATATATGGCTACAACCATCTGCCTCGCTCATCTGTCTGTCCCTGTGGCCAGCAAGCACAGAACAATCGGATCATGTCCAGTCGATGCAGCACATATACTGCATACCTGTCCAGGCTGCTCACACGTGATGCATACCTGTGCAGGCTACTGGATATACACTGCATACCTGTGCAGGCTGCTCACACGCGATGCATACCTGTGCAGGCTACTGGATATACACTGTATACCTGTGCAGGCTGCCCCACACACACTGCATACATGTGCATGCTGCCCCCCCACACACACACACTCACACGCATACAATGCATACCTGTGCATGCTGCTCGACAGGCAAAGCATACCTGTGAAGGCTGTTCCACACACAATACATACCTGCGTGGATTGCACCATAAAATGGTGCATACCTGTGCATGCTGCTGGATACACACTGCATACTTGTGCAGGCTGCTTCATACATAATGCATACCCGCACAGGCGCCTCGATACACAATGCACACCTGATGAGGCTTCTCCGCACAAAATATGCTGTTGCAGTATTCAAGGCCTTACACTAAATTGTCGAAATTTACTTTCAGATGTAAGTACATTTTAGGTATTGTTTCAAGTCGTAAGTCAAAGGGGCCAGTATTTGCTCGATGTACTACTGCCAGGGTGTCATACAATGGCACGTGGTTCTTAATTTTTCAGACTTTGGTAAAGAGCAGTGAAATATATACATGTGTGGTGTCATTTTTTCCCTTCTACGTCGCGTTAATCCTGGGTGCAATCTACTTATTGTGTATTGAACGTTTTTTAGAGACTCATTTTCTTCTGGGGTCTATTGTTTGGGTATTTTTACTAAGAAAACATGCTATTTGATATTTTGTTATTAGTAAATATAATTTTCATATTCTGTAATACTAAGATACAGGATTGAAACGCGTTTCGTAAATGTTGTGTTTTTGTGAGTATTAAAACAATTGACTGATATTCCAACTTGTCGTTTCAATGCCATTCTCCGTAGAATGGATTACGCCGTATTGGTTTTCCATTACGCACATGAGTGTGTAAGTCGAGCAGGTGTCTTTCATCTAGAAATGAACTTTTTACGCTCTACACCCAAACTGGATAGAATTATAGTTCAATTTTTTTTAGCATCCTTCAGCCACATTTAAAGTACCTAGAGTGGTCAAGCGGAAACTTAAATTAAACGTAAACGGACATGTCGCTTCACGAGCCATAATATGATAATCAAACCGGATAGAAAACTCAAAACACCGGATTCAAGTAGGGAGAAACATAATTTAGTCATCCTGTATAGGATAGTCAGCCAAATCGCTCCCAACTACTTACAAGAACTTCAATTAGATCAAAACATAATGATACAAACCTCAAGGCAGGTCAAGACATAATGTTTGATCATGCTGTCCATTTACAACCCTCCGAGTACGAACTGATATAAACAAATAAATAAATATATATATATATATATATATATATATATATATATTTATAGGGTAATTCCTTCTTTCCCTTTCCTATTAAGTTGTGGAACAACTTCCTTGCCTGCAATATTAACCTGCAAAAAAACATGTCATTTGATATAAAGAACATCTGCTTAAATGCGGACCTGTTCAAAATTGGAATGATTCCATCGCAATCATGTGTTTGTGGTTCTGCTCAATAAACGTTTTTCAGTTTTTGAGAGTGGCCGCTTGATTTAGCATAGCGGAATTTATTACACGACAGTGTTATTCCCGCCACCAAGTTTACTGTAATTTGTTACATATACCGGGAAACTACTAAAACTTCAGTAACATTTGAATTGTATAATGCTGGTATAACATAATTATGTACCTGACACAAACTTACTCAAAGTCTAAGAGCAGGTGTTGCTCTGTGACCAAGCGGCTTTAGAACCATAGAGTGACAATATTTCTTTACTGTCTGTCAAGCCCATGTAGTGCTTACCAACTCCATGTATGTCCCTGCTAGCGTCTTATCCTATAAAGCGTGCATATGTCTTGTTATTACCTTTATTGTAATTTTCTATTTGCACCTTTATTAAGGCGATGTACACGACTGCATGTAACACCATGCTGAACATTTACAACAATAAACGGGATACACATGACAATTAAAGATCTCTGACAATGATTATTACGCTAAATTATCCAATTTCCATTGATGCATATTTTTGTATATTTGTTTTTTTTTTCAGGTTCCATATAGTATGGGCATCACTAAAGTACAGTCAGGTCACAAATTATAATTTTCACCTCCGTTATTGCCAACACTATGGTACTCCACTCCGTGTTTTGAAACAGAAGCACTTGCCTCGTTTTTTTTTTTTTTGTTTTTTTTTTGTTTTTGTTTTTTTTTTTTTTTCTGTTTGTTTGTTTTGTTTTCTGTTTTTTTGTTCCATTATATCAGCCCATCACTGTCTCGTTTAAGTTCTTATAACGTTTCTTCCGTCTTTGGTGCATTTAACCACGACCCTTTATGTTTTGAAAGTCGCTGGGCGGATACCCTGTGTTGGGTCAGACGGTCTCGCTGTTATTTGGCCTTGAAGATACATTATATATATACATATATATATATATATATATACCATGTATTATATTAGTTTTAACCTATCGAATTTCCATTTCTGTTTCCTTGAATGAACCATTTCTTTGCGTGCCAGTGATATCAAATCAGGCCTTTCTTTTCTCTCCATGTTTGTCAACCCGTCTCTAATTTATATTCGATGTATAAAACGTGAGTCTATGGAAGCCTCATTTTTTGCCGCAGGGCTCTCCTAACAAGCGAATCCCGCTTTTCAAAACGTCGCTTGCCATTTGTGTCAGTTTAAAGCATGAAGTAGCCTGTGTAAAAAGCTCCATATTTTGGGTCATAATGCGTATCGCTAGGCAACTGATCCGGGAGTTGCCGATGGCAAACTTCAAACGTGGCTTTGCTGACGCTCTTCAGAGGTGTATGTACATGTTTTGGTCGCTGTTGGAAATTAACCTGCCCAACACATTGTCACGCTCAGCCACCGTATGTACATCCATTGCTGAACCATTCATATTAAAAGCAGTCTTTATATTCTGCTCCCAGGTGTACAAAGTTTCAACTACACTAGCATAAATGTGATTTAGATCTAAGAACTGCTCAAAGGCTATACTGGGCCACACACCAACGTTCATATGATGCTTGGGTGCCAGAGACTTGCCACAGTTGACAGTTCATTTTGAATAGCCTGAAGGGCACGATTCGGTGTGCCCGACACATTTGCAAGAAAATATTCAAGTTCTTTGGAACGAAGTAAACCCCACCAGAATTGTAAAGCATAATGCGGAATGTTGATCTCACATTTGATTGCACCAGTACCGGCAAACCTGCATCTTCCTCGTGGAATATTTTGGCCGCTGCTTAAAGAAATGCATCTGTGTTACCCACTGCGATGAGTAAAACAGCGTACTTTTACTGGCCACGTCGACGTCGTTTTCTGCTTCAAACGATTTCACACCCCCCCCCCTTTTTTTTTTAATGCCCCCCTTCGAAGAAGGTGGGGCATTTAGCGTTGCACATGTCGGTCGGTCGGTCGGTAGACTGGGGTTTCCTCACAATAACTCAAGAAGTTTTTAAATTAGGACTTTGATACTGTACAGGTGTATTATTCTAGTCAAAAGCTAGGCAAAGTTTGAAGATGGGTGACCTTGACCTAATTTCCAAGGTCACAGTGGGACCTGAGTAAAGTTTGGTTTCCGCGCAATAAGTGAAGAGGTTTTTAAGCTAGGACTTTTATATTGCGCAGGATTATAGTCCATATTTGGGGCTAGGCGAAGTTTGAAGATGGATGACGTTGACGTAATTTTAAAGGTCACAGAGCCACTTTAGAGAATATGGTTTCATGCTTTCTGCATGATAACTTACACCTTGAAGCTAGAACTTTTATATTGCACAGCTTTATGGTTCTCTGTAAGGGCTAGGTTGAGTTTGAAGATGGGTGACCTTGACCCAGTTTTCAGGGTCACAGAGAGATTGTAGAATTCCTGTGGTTTCCGCACAATAACTCAAGAAGTTTTTAAGTGAGGACTAGGATGCTTTACAGGTCTATATTTCTTGCTAAGGGCTAGAGGAAATTTAAAGTTTGGTGACCTTGATTTAATTTCCAAGGTCACGTTGGTACCTGAGTTAACTTTGGTTTCCACATGATAACTGAAGAGGTTTTTAAACTAGGACTTTTATATTGCACTGGATAATTGTCCGTATTCGGGGCTAGGTCAAGTTTGAAGATGGATGACCTAGACCTAATTTCAAGGTCACAGAGCCATTTGGTTGAATACTGTGTCTGCATGATAACTTGCATTTTAGAGGTAGCACTTTCATATTGCACAGCTTTATGGTTGCCTATCAGGGCTAGTTTGAGTTTGTAGGTGGGTGACCTTGACCCAGTTTTGAGGGTCACACACAGACAGTAAACTTCCTTTGGTTTTTGCACAATAACTGAAGAAGGTCAAGTGAAAATGAGTGACTTTGCCCTAATTTCCAAGATCATAAAGCCACTTTGCTGAATATGGTTTCAAAATGATGACTAATTTTCAGCTATAACTTTTATATTGTCCGGTTTTTAGTCGTTTTTTGAAGGGCTAGGTTAAAGTTTAAAGATATGTGACATTGATGTATGATCAACCTTCGCAAATTTTGTAAGGTCACGAGTACCCCATCTAACACTATCAATAGGGTAGTGAGGGCAAGGGTAATGAGGGCGGGGGCCATCTATGTTTTACAAACATATCTTGGTTTTTTTTGCTCTCAGTAGTCATTTAAGATAAATGGACGTTGGCTTGTTTCAAATTGAAAATAGGTCGATTTTTATCTCAGTCATTGTATTTTTTGGTGTTGCTCAAAGCATGTGCAGTTTATTAGCTAGTTCAAATTTCAGCTGCCGCACATGTAAACCTCGGAATGTAAATTTACAATAAAGTAAAAACTGAACATATATTTTATGATAAATCACGCGACATGATGACATGTTGTCCTATATAATCAACACTGCTGTGAGCAAGTATAATCACATGTTACGATCAATACCGACATACAATCGATCAGGACATTCTGGCACGACGACTGGGTGTATTGGTTTCTTACTTTTTAAATTTTGGTTCAACAATTACCACATCTCTTAAAATATTTTTAAAAAGCGTAGCCTACGAAGGGAGCTACTCCAACAACACATGTGTAGATGAATGTATATAGTTACCTGCTGAAGACCCTTAAATTTATTTGGGCTAATACAGCCTATGTCAAAATTTTACAGAGGAACGTGTGCAATATGGACAATAGTATTTCTATATGTATATAGGTTAGACAGGGACATGTTAGCTTATGGAGAGTAAAGAGTTCAGACAGCGGAATAGGGTAATGACTACTAGGAAGTGCTTTTGGACAAAAAGACACAAATACAAATATGCTTGTTCCGACATACAAGTTCTCCAGAACTCCGTCGAGAGATTGTCGCACGCAGTTTCCAATGGGGTTCGAAAGAGAACCCTGGATCTTCAGACGTCGGACGTAATCTTCAAATGTAACTGGAAAAAAATCGTGAGTGTCCTTTGCAGTGAAATACAAGTAACTGCATGATTAAAATGGGCATCTGAGTGTCAAAAAGTATCAAACCGTCTTACATATACCTTTGATGGAGTTATGTTTGTCCTGGATAACATATAGTCTTCAGCAGTGCTCCAAGACCTTTTTGCACACCAATGGTTAATGTTCACTAGGTTGTGCTCACTTGTACTGCTATCTAATGGTCTAGTGTTGCCTTAACTCTGATGTTCCACCACGCTTTAAAGTTGTATGTTCATTTCATTCTGAGGCCTCAGATACATTTTGACTGGATACAAATGGACACCTCTGACAATCCTTTTGCAAAATAGTAGTAATTTCTGGGTCAGCTTTAATAAAAAAACAAACAAATAAATCAAATCAAATCAAATCAAATCAAAAAGAAAGAATAAAAGAGACCATCAAAAGTTTGTCTTGCTTACAGTTGCATTCAGAGATGAACAGAAAAATTAGAAATTTATATCATGAACGTGCATCTCTTCCCCCGCCCAAACCACTTTAGTCAGACAGCGTTTTTCTCACCATGAATTTTGCAATTTGTGAGAATAGGCAGGACCATTGTCAACATATTTTTACATCCATAGGTGCACACACACACATACACACACACACACACAAACACACACATACATACATGGTTTAAACATATTTTATTCGAACACAATCGGCCGACAGGCTCACCAGTCTGTATTAGGGCCTGTTGTACATATAACACAATGCAACACTGATGTTTCAAAACACCAATACAGAGATAAGCGACAATCGGGGCCACGATTTCAGAATAGGTGGGGGAAGGGGCATGTGTGATGTGTAGTAAGATTACAATTACTTTCATCAGCCAAAAATAGTTTGCAAAATTCATATCTTAAACCTGCCTGAGTTCTTAATACAATGGTGTGCTGCTTGAAAAAATGCTTCATTTATATTTCTTTTTCCCTTGATTCCAAAGAATAAAGTGCGAGCGTTAAAACTCGAATCAGGTATTATTCTGGTCTGCAATTCATTTCTCAGTACCGTATATCTACTACATTTGAGGAAGAAAGTGATGGAAGTTCTCTACTTCTGCTGCACATGAGCATGATGATGATCCAACAACGCCAATTCTAACAGATTATCATTAAGCTGAATGTAGCCCATTCTCATCCTGGCACGGATAACAGCAGTTTTCCCATCACCGCGATTATACCACTCGTTACATTTTGGTTTGTTCTTGTGAATTTCCCTTTTACAGTCCTCTAAATGTTCATGTTTTCTCATTGACAGAGGCAGTAGGTTCCATTCTCGAATAGTTGATGGAATGAATGAATGAATTAAAAAATACATTTTTTGTGTGTGCATGAATAGTACATAATTGGTTAGTCCGTGCCGAAACTATTCCGGGTAATAGTTTATTGAGATAACCAGGGGCATGTCCATTTATTATTCTACACATAAGTACTACTTTCTGTTTTCTCCTACATTCAGCCAAAGTCCCCCATCCCGTATCAATATAAATTTGCTGGCGACTTGTTTTAGCAAGTGCTCCGGTTTCAACCCATGTTTTAATCAGTTTTTGTGCATCCATCCCAGACCACAGTAGCATACTGTAGGCTGGAAAGTACAAAGGAGAAGTATAAGGATTCTAAAAATCGCTATGCAACCTGTACTATAAACATTTTAGTATACCAACTAACCTTCTAGATTTTGCAAAAATTTGGTTTATGTGGTTTGACCAGGAAATATCTGTGGAAAACCAAAGATCTAAATGTTTATGTAAATTTCCATTTTCAAGGTTGTTGTTGCTGTTGCTAAATTTCACACAAGGATGGTCTGAAGAATTTTTATTGCTGATTCTCAGTGTTTTGGTTTTTTGCGGGTTGAAAGAGACAAGCCACTGATTGGAACATCGAGTTATTCAATCAAGATCAAAATTAAGTGTCTCAGCTGCTTCTGTTGGATCATTAACTGGAATGTACAATGTTATGTCATTAAAAACAAGACATATTTCTGATTCCATAATTGCAACAATGTCGTTTACATAGATTAGAAGGAGCAAGGGCCCTAAGACTGAACTTTGCGGGACGCCTGCAGTAATGGTCCCCCAAACGAGGCCTGATCTTGAATGACTACCCTTTGTGAGCACGCATTAAGATAATTTCAAAACCACAGAAGCAACGGACCTCGATTTCCGGCGTTCTTTAATTTTAGTATGAAACCCGGATGATGCACCCTATCGAAGGCCTTGGAGATATCGCAAAATACCACCCGAACCTCTTTCTGAATGTCAATTTGGGCCCGGGTTTGGATGCACATTCCCTGACAACAGTAAATGTATGAAGTGGATGGTTGCAAAACCATTCATAGTATGTTCTAAAAACTTAGTAATAGTACATAACAATACATATTTGCTGAGAGGTCATGTCCACACTTGGTTTGCCAACGTGGTTCACATTTACAACAAGAAAAACACTGATCAAAGTTGCCCCAGTAAATACGTATGTGGAGAGTACTAAGTATGCTAATGTATCTACCTACATTTCCGGAAATAAAAATCCTTGCAGAGAGTAAAGCATAGTATACGAATAACATAATTTGTAATAGCAATACCATTTGGTATATGTCTCAGACGTAAAATTACAACTATTCGATCTATATGGTAATACACCTGTGAGAATATTTTCACTTTATGTGAAGGTGTAAAAAACATTCCCATTATTCCAAAAAGATATCGCAGTTTTTTAGCGATATGTGGATACATACAACACACAATGAAGCCAAAATATCAATAAATTATATAGGTTATGTGCTGAAAATACCACGGCCTGTGAATCCGTTGCATTGTTAGTGAGATAGCTATGTATTACATGCAGTGTTTTTTATAACTTGCAAGAGCATTTCATGAATATAACCTCACAGAATGAGAATGATTTTACACCGTATTGTAGGCTAAGTCGGTAAAAGACCATTAACGTCCAATTTACACTATATATGCTTCCCCTGCAAGAGAAAATGTAATATAGGGAAAAGATTACAATCCTTATTTTCCCTAAGGTAGCATTTATAATGTAAATACCCATACTCTTCCTTGTCGTACAACTAGATACATACACATTCACACACATGCACACACACACACACACACACACACACACACAGAGAAAGAGAGAGAGAGAGAGGGAGAGGGAGAGAGAGAGATTAGAACTCGAAAAGAGCATCATATGATATAAATTAGATATTTAACAACTTGTGTAACATGGAAATGAATGGGAATCATGATTTTTTTTTCCACTTGACTTGATTCCGCGAAGAATAAATGTGCAGAACATGGTGGTGGAGCAGCAGGGATGACAATGACATGCAGATAGCGCGGGCGGCCAATTCCTTTAGAAATTGACTGAACATGTCATTATGATCAGTATGCATGAGTTGTGTGTCATAGCTTTCCGACTTTCACAGATAAAACTGTCCTGCTTCATATTATAACACCCGCAACGTCGCCAGTAAGATTGCGGCTTGCAATGCACCTACTATGCAGAGGTCTAATGACTGAACGAGAAATGTGAATAGAGAAATGATGTTGCAATGTCACGTGGGCTCCAGTAGATGACCTAAAATGTTCAAAAACCTTCCCAAAAGCGATTTGTATTGCGTAGAAAGCCATATAACCCTCCACGTTCCCCGTACTTGAGCAAATATTGTGTTTTGCGAATGCTGGTTTGTGTCTCGAGGGTGCTAGTACGCCGTCTTCTCTTTCGGAAAAGATGGCCAAATACGGATATTTCCATTGCACTCCTGAGCCTACCAAGCCACAGACAGTGACAGGTACCACAGGTAACTCTCTCTCTGTCTCTCTCTGTCTCTCTCTCTCTCTGTCTCTCTGTCTGTCTGTCTGTCTCTCTCTCTCTCTCTCTCTCTCTCTCTCTCTCTCTCTCTCTCTCTCTCTCTTTTTCTGGATCTGGAACCAGAGCAAGATTTCGGTTTGTCTTTTGTAATAAGCTAATCTAAAGAGTATATTATTTATAAACGAAGTTCTTGACCATTCACAGAGACTGAATTACCAAGCTACTGACAGTGACAGATACCCCAGGTAACTATCTCTGTCTCTGTCTGTCTGTCTGCCTGTCTGTCTGTCTGTCTGTCTGTTTGTCTGTCTCTAGATCTGGATCTGGATGTGGAACCAAATCAAGAATTAGGTTTGCCTTTTGTAATAAGCTAATCTTAAGAATGTCTTAATTATGTATAAACGAAGTTCTTGGGCATCCACAGGGACTGAATCAAATCCATTATTCAAGTGATTTGTCAGTGGTGTAATCCTTCTGATTCATAGAAAATTGCACACTAAAGAAGGAATTTAAGACTTGCCAGATTCTAGGTTATAGAAGTATCTCATTGTATGTCATTATTTGGGGATGGGTATCTTATAGAAGTATCTCATTGTATGTCATTATTTGGGGATGAGTATTTGAGCTTGGCTCTAATCTGTCATTGGCTTTTCTTACTATCCTAGAGCCAAAGAAGAGTTTTCAATTCAAATTTATTTATCTATTAATTAATTTGTTTGTTTGTTTGTTTGTTTGTTTGTTTATTTTTGGTGTTGATCTACCCTAACGTTTTGCAAAATTAATTTGCCAGATATAAGTTCGCTAAATTATGGTCTTCAGCACTGTGATATTGCTCAGGGATATTCGTGAAGCTTCTTTCATTGAAAAAGAAAACTATGAATGACGTACATGTAAAATCACTTTTTAACACCAACACGAACTGATCATGACTATTTCAACAAACACTTTCAAAAAAATATAATACCTTACAGTATTAGGTACAGAAAATTTATTCGTAGTTTAATACATTTGGTATTATAATACAAGTGTTTATAGCTCTCTCTCTCTCTCTCTCTCTCTCTCTCTCTCTCTCTCTCTCTCTCTCTCTCTCTCTCTCTCTCTCTCTCTCTCTCCTCTCTCTCTCTCTCTCTCTCTCTCTCTCTCTCTCTCTCTCTCTCTCTCCGAGTTGTAGTTTTTGAGTTTGTATTTTGTTGTGGGATAAATTTAATTTTCAATTTTGCAACCAAAAAAGAACCAACAAGACGAAAAACACAGACAATAACGCATATTTGCTAGCAACTAGAAAATTTATGTGTAAAGCTCGATGATGAAAAAAATGCCTGATTTGAGAGATCTGAAAACGTACATTTAACTAGTAGGCGCAATACCAATCGGGACGTCCCTATCAGAATGAAAACTCAACATTATTTTAAACAATACTGTTAATTTTTATCCATTATCTAAAAATATCCTTTTGCTCCTGGAAGTGGACTGTTTCATTTCCCGTAAAATTAAAAGTTTCCAATTCTTGGTGTCTGCCCTTTTTGTTTTGTTTTGTTTTTTTTTCAGCAAGACATATAAAATTAAAATATTTTGATTAAACAATTTGAAATCAATTTCTTGACACTCACGAAGATATCATTATTTAAGTAGCTGAATCCAAATATATACTTTTAGAAAATTTACAGTTCCAATGATTTCAAATAAAAACCAAGTGAGCATAAACACGTTTGGAGGAAAGCAATCTTTTCTGTGCAAAGTGCTGCAAAAGTGTACCTCGCCCTTAACGGTTGCCAGAATTGTAGTCAAAATATCCCAATGTATTGGAAAAACTTTGGAAATTGTATAATGACATCGAGGAAGATGTTAAGTTTATGGTAATACTTGGGTTATTTCATAACTACACGAGTTGAAACCATTAGCACGTCATATCTGCATTAGTGCAGGAGCGGAGCGATGATATCAACGAGAGAATACATGAAACTACCCATGTATTTTGATGTTTATCAAATATCCACAGTGTTTTAATAGCTCGCCAGGTGGCACACATCCAAACGTGCATTACGGAATTTATTTCGTAATGCATGTTTTGAGGGTTTATCGTGTAATATGAGGGACCCCTGATGGGTCATAATTAGGCATGCAAAACTACACGTATCAGAACAAATAACAATTAGAGCAACAAATCTATAGTATTGTAAGTTACGTTTCCCCCCCCCCCCCCCTTTTTCAATTTGCATTAATGGTTGCAAGATGACAATTGTTGTAATTTCGGGGGGGGGGATTTGTTTGTTTTTGTTTTGTTCACGTGTGTTAAATATTTTGCTCAGTCTCGTCTCCCTAGTGTTCACGTATTTGTATATTTGTTGCGTTGTATTTTATTTAGCAGAACGCCTTTTGATGTATTAAGGTATAGCCAATAAAGTTTCATTTCATTTCCAATGTAGCTATGTGATTATCTCATAAAAGTTCATGGAAGATTCATCTTGTTCCTAAGTTGTGCGAGGTGTCTTTCATTGATTGAATATCTCGCATTGCTTGTTGCCCAAAGTGGTCCATCATGGAAACAACCCAGAGCCTCAGGGCTGGCTTTCTGGTTCTTCCATCACATGGCTATGTGGTTGGAGTATACATTCGACTACAGCACAAACTCTTCTATTTTAATACACATGAATGATATTGTTACGAGTCACTAGTCGTATGCAAGTGAATTGCGCTCTCTTTCTTTCTCTCTCTCTCTCTCTCTCTCTCTCTCTCTCTCTCTCTCTCTCTCTCTCTCTCTCTCTCTCTATATATATATATATATATATATATATATATATATATATATATATATATATATGTATATGTATGATATCAGGAACCACACGTTTGTTGAACGTAGTACGGATTTTTACCAAGCCTTGGTCAGCCGCACCATATGAACTCGAAGCCCTCATGTAAAATCGCTGACCAAGGCTAGGTAAAAATCCGTACTACGGAAGCAAACATGTGGCAACAATTTATATTTTAGTAGCAGTAGCCTGCAATTTAAAGCATATTTTAAAATTTCACTTTATTCATTCAAAGGAACACGAAGGCAAAGTTTAAGATCAACAGGTTCATTTAACATAAATAGCTCAAAATATGTCCAGGCGAGAATGAGGCAACAGCATATTATAATAAGCATTAAACATGAAAACCTCACAAATTCTTCGAAACTTTTTTGTAACATTGAATACTGACCCAGATTCCCCCGTGTACATCAAAGCGTTTTATAACTGGGTTAAGATGTTTTGCCAAATTGACGTCTTGCCTTTTTAAGATATCAAGGATGTTAATGACCTTCTCAGAAATACATAAAATTTGTTGTGTCCAATTCCCACCTTTGTAAAAGCAAACATCTATTATAAACTTACCAGCTTTAATTATGTAAAGCTCCCCCCCCCCCATCAACATCCAGTGAAAAGTAAAATTCATTTAAATTTTCTTTTATCGCTATTCACTGATAATTAATCAGCATGAAAACACTTTATAAGTTTCCTAAAAACCGTAATAGCTTTCAACTTGAATGTATGGACCCTATTGTCACTAAATGATAAACTTGTACCATCAACGCACATGAAACAAAACACATCACGAGACTCATATCCGAAACCATTACCACATGCCAGAACTAATGAGGGGCTTGTAAACGATCACCGAGGAACACCAAAAATTAATATGTAGTTTTCCTGGATTTGCATATTTTACATACTGCGTCAAATTTTATGAAGTGACGAGTGAATCAATCAAAGTCAATTCCCCATATTCCCCACACGCAAACATATCATTATGCTATTTCCTATTCAAAGAATCCGCATTTTATATAATAAATGGTTCACAGCCTACTCATTTTGGAAGCCGAATTGATAATACATATTCATGTTATATGTCTCCAAATTCTTAATACGTTGGTCACAAAGTACTTTTCGTTCATAAATCGTGGACAGCAGCAAAAGAATCGATGCAAGTCTACATTTGTTGGTGAAAATATCATGTTGTATATTGGGGTAATTTTATAGGTTACGAAGAGGTTGGAAGCCATCAGTTTTCATTGACAGGTTAACAATGTGTGTGGGTGAAAGCGCAATTTCATTACATACACATTTGAGTATTTTGGGATGGCTCTCGACACAGTCTGGGCTGGGGTTGTATAATATCAATGCTTGTGCCAGAATGGGACAGAAATTGAACCAGTTGAAGTAACTACTTAGGTAACCAAAATGATGTGGAGATGTCTGTGGCATATCGTTGCTCAAAGAAGGCATAACATTCATGAAGTAATGGTTAAATATACTTGCATATCTTTCCGATCACTGATATTAATTTAGGGTTTTTCTTTGTTTTGTTTTGTTTTGTTTTTGAGGGGGGATTTTTAAATCAGTTTTGAATGGCATTGTCAGTTTTGAGTGTATATTTCTAATAAATTGGTTGATTCATTTCCAAACTTCAGACAGGTTAGTTCCTTTAACATTAGTTATATCAGTGAACTGTACTTTTTTAAGGCAATGCCGATAATCTGACTTAGAAGTTTTCGATAGTTACAATATAGAAATACATTTTCCTATTTCTGTGAATAACAACTATCCAGTAACATTTATTTTCCTTTGGTACAGATTTAATCACGCCACTCAAAATCCATGACTTTTCTTTAAATTTGGGATCTCCTACGTACAAAACAAAAACTTGATTATAGATGTTTTAGATATTGCGAAGCATTCGAGCGAAGCACTGTTGTCGTCTGTACTTTCGTATATTTTAGTCCATTCATAGGAGGTAACGACATTTTAAAATTAATTGTTTAGAGGCTAAGTAGATATATTTTTCGTATTTTATTTCGTACCATCTTCCCAGCTGTGCTTATGTCAAAAAACCAGGCACATGGTGCGACATATAAAAATCATTTGTTCGGTCGAAACATTTGTAGCAATGTTATCTAAACGGTAGCAGAGGTCTCTGTCATTTTAGTAGGACTCTAAATACAAGGAAGAAACATGTGACTATGCAACGTTTCAAAAATAAGCTCGCTTGCTATATGTATATATACATATATATATATATATATAATTATGCAACGTTTCAAAAATAAGCTCGCTTGTTATATGTATACATATATATATATATATATATATATATATATATATATATATATATATATATATATATATATATATATATATATATATATATATATATACATATATATAGTTATGTCTTGGATGGAGTATGGGCAGAATTGTAATCCTCAGACCGTCTTGTGGGCAGTTGTTCCGTTTATCGGCACTTGAAAAATGCTCATAAACGTTGTTTGCCTTAAATTCAGTGCGCTGCATAGGGGGTTTCAAACGTACAAATTAGAAAATCTGCCCAGATATAATGGGAAGCTATAAATGCCCAGAAATTCTAGTAAGCTATACTTGGTATATACTGCCCAGGGTCCGGTTTGAGGATTATAATTGACCCGCAGACAATGGGCATGACCCACAAACCGGCTGTAGGACCCATTCCATTGTATATTTTTTGTGGGCATTGTATAATTGCCCATAAACAAACCCAAGACATTTATATATATATATATATATATATATATATATATATATATATATATATATATATATATATATATATATATATATATATATATATATATATTGTACATCCATACATATATCATGACTATCCAAACTATATTTCCGTTTAAAGTGATAATTTTCCATATTGTACATATGTTCCTTAGTATGTTTCCAATAGAGCATTAATATTGAATTTATCATCTAGATTCTGTACAAATCTGTTCACTGCATGGATAATCATGGATATGTCTCCCGATAGGAGACCCATGGGACATGGCTATGACTATATGATGTCAATGTTTTCGTTTATACTTTGTCAATGAAACTTTTTGTCAGAAACAGAACACCAAACTGGCCGGATACCTCTGGATATGAACACCTGTTATGTACAGAAATTAACAATGACGTTTGCATCTATACAAAAGACATGTGAAAAATTATGCGATAATAGATTAAAAAGCAGGAGTATAACCAGAGGGCAAATCATTTGTGCCAAGTTATATATTGATCTATGTGATTGTACCTTTTTTAAGTAACATGCAAAAATAGTTTAAAATTCAAATTATAATGTTCAGTAAAATACAGTGGTAAGATACTTAGAATAATAGTTGTGATATGAAGCGACATGAAATAATAAAACAATTAAAATATATAAACAATAAGAGTGACGGTAATACAGATATAGTAACATGTCTTGGCATATATTGCAAGCTTGGGGTTGCTCATACGTTCAGGAAACACCTTCTATACAGGTACGTGTGGAATGTTCTTGTTCGGAAACAAATACGAAAACGTTCCATATTTTTGGACAAACGCTGAAATTCTAGATGTAGAAACTAAAGCGTTGTCAAAGTATTTCTGCATTGAAAAGGACATCTCGGTTATATAGTCATTTGTAGGTGATGAAAAATATTAGTCTGTTCTTGGACTTAAATTACGAGGAAAGATATTAATTTGTTTGGCTTCTTTAAGTATTAAATGGAGAGACATCATGAGATTTATTTTGCTAGCATTGTCCTTCCCCGGGTTTTTACGGTCATAGGTCGCGTATCTTGTAGCTTGTTTGTGTGGTTACGTAATCTGGTCTTGAATAGAATATTTGTTCGGCATTTAATTCAATCAGCGTTCAGATACATCCCACTTTCAGGGGATAAATGTTTAGTTTACGTTTGGTAGCCATGATTTTCTAGGACCTGTAAGACATAAATACTAGTAATAGTGGCTACACTTTTGCGGGATCTTGGAGCCAATGCAACTGGATCTGCTTATTATATTTTCCTTTCAATCTGTAATTAGTGGTGTGGAAACACAGACACCTCCCTGCTATAATGGTGTTTCAAGTGACTCAGTAGCCAGTTCAAACACACTGTCATCTGCACTCTCTTCGGGTTTTTTTCTTCGGGATGGTTATTCTCATTGCTTTCCGCTAGTCATACTGGTCCAATATGAAGCATGCATATTAATTTCCGGCCACAACTGCATATCTGGTTGTTTTAGTAACAAAAGTATCGCCTGCGAGATACGGGCTGCTGCCTGTGCGGTGAATCGGGACATTACTAATGTTTTAGAAATTAAGAGTAATTAGCACAGACAGATCGACCGTTATTCTTGTAACCAATTTAAGAAGCGCTAAATGAATGTGACTTTCGTATTTGTAATATTAAATTTCTCAAAAAGAGTCTAATTTTGTGAGAAAGGATCATCATCCACTCTTTCAGAATCCCATTTGACCATGCTTGGTTTTTCTATTCTCCAATTAATAGTTGAAAACATTTGCAGGAATAAAACAGATTTCCAGCTACAGGCACGTAATAATCTTTTGTGAAGAAAGGAGAAGGAGAGAGAAAGACGGAGAGAGAGAGAGAGAGAGAGAGAGAGAGAGAGAGAGAGAGAGGAGAGGGAGAGTGAGAGAAAGAAAGAAAAATGCTCACATCCTTCCCAAAAGCTGTGCCTACCACCAAACTTTAGAAAGAAAAAAAAAGAGTGAAAGAAAAAGGCTCAGATCCATGACCATGAAAGGCTTGGCAAAAAGTGCCTAACCGAAGAAAGAGACAGTAAGAAAGAAAAAAATCCTCACATCCATCCCGAAAGCAAGAGCGAAATATTATGGAACCACCGTCCAAATTTACATATAATCCCGCCAAAACACAATTCTATTTAAATGATAAATAACTTACGATGCATTGTGCACGGCTGGCTTCACCCGCTTAATCTCTAAACAAAGCCATAAAATGTCCGCGTTTAAATGTTCGCGATGTCCGTGTTGAAGATATCGCCGACATCGCGGACAGTTCTAAATTGTACCTTTTGCATGTTTTACTTTTTGTTGCACGGATCAAATACTGGCGGAAGTGATTTGTTCCGAATTATAAATATTTGATCCGGGGAACAAATCAGACAGGGAGCGTCAATTTAATTAAGTTGGGGGATATTTGATACAATACTGAAAACTACGCCACAAGATACATATATCACACTACAAAACAAAATCTTAAGGTGTACAATGCAATTCTTGACAAATTAATTCGACATCTGAAACAAGAGTTTTACGATCGTCAATTTGCAAAAAATTCAAAAAAGACACAATGAAGGCTTGGGAGACTATAAAGTCAGTTTTTCACATTAAAAAGAGTAAAAAAGACTTCCCTTCTTTCTTTAAAATCGAAAACATAAAAGGTATGATTGAGAGCCAGAGACAAGTCTTTTGGATCTATCTGCGTCTACATGAATGATATGCACTCAGTTTTTGATAACTTTGAGTCAATTCTGTATGCAAATGACACAACATTACTGAAGTCTTTCTCTTCTTTCAACTTCTCTACTGGATCAACGGGCCAAAATCTTTCCAAAAATATAAATTCCGAATAACAGATGGTACATGAGTGGTTAGCAGCAAACAGATTATCTTTAAATATCTCTAAAACCAAATATATGATCTTCCATTTTTCAAGAAAAGTGTTGTTAGATTTAGACCTCAAAATCAAGGATACTAAAATTGAAAGGGTGTCTTAATTTATTTTTTAGGGCTTCAGATCCATAAACATCTTTCATGGACACCACATATAAATAAAATTGGCAATAAACTCTCCCGAGTCATTGGTACTCTCAGGAGACTATGTTCCTATCTACCTTCTTCGGTGCTTCTTCTCATATATAATTCTCTCTTCATGCTTCATCTCAATTACTCTATTTTAGCTTGGGGTATTTGCAACACCAATTTTCTTTTACACACCGAAACTTTGTTCAAAATCCTGAATACCCTTAAACCCGAAGATATATTACATATGAAAGCCCTTACATTTGACTATAGGTATCTAAACAACCAACTTCCTCTGTACTTCAACAACATGTTTTTGAGTCAAACTACTACACATTCGCATAACATCAGATACAGAGATGTTCCTCGATCAACTATCCCTGTCAGAAATTCCACACAAAACCTTATATGTTTCTACATCCTTTATTTGATAAAAGCAAATTTTTCAAATATGACAGACAAGTCTCTACTCACTCCTACACTGGATTTCCAAAGTATGTAAAACTGCAGTTTATCAATGATTACTCCGACATATGTTCAGTTGTAAATTGCTACATATGTAACAGAAATTAATCGAAAGTTTAATATGGCTCATTTTAAATTTTATTTGTATTTTTTTGCATTTTTTTTCAGTCCCACCATGGCCTAAGTTACTTTTTTCCCTGAGTCCCAGATAACCAGTGTAAAAATATACACAACCAGGTGCTCATGCTGTAATCTTATGTTTTCCCGGCAGCTCCAGTGATAGCAGAATTCTATATTTCTTAACTGGAGTTATCCTGAAAGTATATATATTTGAATGTTATTTTGTGTTCTATTGTGTTTTGTCGATGTATTTTTTCGAACTCTAATGGCATTCTATCCGATATGTTCTATGTTATACAGTTATCAAATAAAGCCATTTGAATCCTTGCATCTTTTATGATGTGACCAAATCGATTCGATCAGAAAAACAATTCAATTTGTTCAGATGATCAAATGACATCTATTCTTTCTTCTGGCCAAATCGATTTAATCATCTGAACAAATGTATTTGTTCATGTGATTAAATAAGAATAAATTTGTTCCTTTGATTAAATTGATTTGATCAGAAGAACAAGTCGATTTAAGCAAAGGATCAATTCAATTTATTTAGAGGAATAAATAGACTGCATTTAAACACATGAACAAATGCATTTCTTCACCTCATGAAATCGATTAGTTGTTCTGATCAAATACTGAATAAAACAAGAAACGGCTTCCATAATATATATATATATATATATAATATATATATATATATATATATATATATATATATATATATATATATATATATATATATATATATATATATATATATATATATATATATATATATGGTAACCATGGTGGACAATAGCAGAGGGTGCTGAGCTTGGGCTCCCGGAATTTCGGGTTAAAAATGAGCAAAACAACCGAGTTGTCGCAGCAAAAAATGATGGAGGGAAAATACAAGCTCTGCTTATCATGCTACGGAATTTGAGAAGCGCTACTAGGCGTTTTCACAAAGATATAGAAGAAGAAAAGAGTCGGCCCAGACAGGATCAGGGCCAGAGCAACAAAATGGCGGACCCAGAGCAGCTGGAGGCTAGCAACAGAAAATTAGACAAGTTAAGTTTACTAGATGAAATTTTAGATAAAGTGGAGAAAATGGACAAATCTATCCAGGACTTAACATATGAAGTAGACATGTTAGAAACAAAACAAAGAGATGTAGAGGCTGGATTAGAGTATGTATGTAAAGAAACAGAGGACTTGAGAACGGCCAGAGAGGTTGACAAGTCACACAACGAGGAACAAAATGCCAGGTTGATGGATGAAATAGAGAAACTTTCAAATGAGAATAGAGCCGCAAACTTTATTGTTCACAACCTAGTTGAAAGGGATAACTCGGAAGGCGCGTGTTGTGAGTTAGTGATGGAGTTAATTCGGAACCATATGCAGTTCACAGGAAAAATGTAGTGATGGAGTTAATTCGGAACCATATGCAGTTCACAGGAAAAATGGAGATCCACAGCGCTTTCAGGCTGGGGATAAAGAGGAACTATACCAGACCCATGTTGGTAAAATGTGCGAACCCCACTATGGTTTCAGAGCTACTTAAAGCCGCTCCCAGGACCCTGAAGAAAAATCCATTTCATGGAAAAACAATTATTGTGACAGACGATGTGTGTAAACGTACGCAAGAAAAGCGGAAATTGCTCGAGCCCAAACTGAAGGAGCTGAAGAGACGTGGTATGACAGCGCACATTGCTGGGACTGTCAACCCTGTCATTCGTGTCAAAGATGCCCAGGGGAGATGGGCGGCCCACACGAGTTAAACCTGCCGTGCTTCATCGTATATATACTGTTAATTTCTTTAAAACAGCCTACTTTATGACTCCTTTCGCGAGTCCATTACACCGGAACTCACAAGGCCGAAGTAAATAAAGAGATGCATTATGGGACGGCCATTACAATAGACGTGACCTTTGACCGATACAAAAATAGTAACAGTGACCCGAAGCTCCGGGAACTTTCAAACAGCCCTTGGGAACACCTTTCATGTTATGACATTCACTTTTTGCAGTTTTTCATGCTACATTAGTGAAGCAATTGTCTTTGATGTTGTGTCACTTGATATTAGTACGTGTGTTCATGCATCCCAATTTTATATATGGAGATATTTAGAGCGAAAAAATGAGTGCAACTTTGACACTGTCAGTGTCACTTGACACGAACGTCACTATCCAGGTAAAGTCTTTACGCAGGTTAGGCATGGTCAGATCCAGGCCTGACAGTGACTCAGTGGCTGCTAGTGCCGTGTGTGCTATATTCACAGTCGTATATCAACTGATTGCTTAATCATTGTTAATTAAAGATGTCATTTAGTACCGATATATTTTCACTTAACGTTCTGGGTTTAGGAGTATTTTAAAAGGCGCTCAATATTTCGCTGGTTGCATAAATCTCATCAGGGTATTGTCTTCCTTCAAGAAACCCATAGCACGGTTCAGACAGAGAAAATGTGGAAAAGCGAGTGGAGTTCGAATATTCTTTTTTCACATGGTTGCAGTAACAGCAGAGGAGTTGCAATTCTATTCCCAAACAATATAGAATATACAATTAAGAAGGTCGTATCCAATACTGAAGGTAGATTTTTGATTGCTGAAGTTGAAATAGAAGAAACATTGTTTATTTTATGTAATGTTTATGCACCCACTAAGGATCATACGGAAGAGCAGCTGAATTTTTTACTCCAATTGAGAGAACAGTGTCTACAATATTTAGACGGAAACATTATTATTGGTGGTGATTTCAATGCAATATTGAACCTGAATTAGAAAAAAGAGGAGGCAGAACCGAGGCAACAACAGAGTATGCCAAAAACCTGAAAAACTTTATGGAAGAATTTGAACTATTAGATATTTGGAGGGTGCTCAATCCAGATTTATTCACGTTCACATGGCGATCAGCTAACCCACCGATACAGTGCAGACTAGACTATCTTTTTGTATCATCATTTCTAATGTGAACAGTTAAAAAATGTGAAATCAAACCTTCCATTAAGACAGATCACAGCATTTTGCACTTAAAACTGGAAGGAAAGTTATGTAAACAGCGAGGGAGAGGTTTCTGGAAATTTAATAATGAATTACTACATGACATAGAATATGTAGATAAGGTTAAAAGGGCAACAGAAGAATTTGAGGACACAAATATTAATACAACAGACAAGGGCTTATATTGGAATTCACTGAAATGTCATATTCGGGGAATCACATTGAAACACTCTTTTGAAAGAACAAAACGAAGCAGGGAAAAAGAAGAGAGCTTAAATAAAAGACTTGAAAAACTGATGGAGCAAATAGCCGAAAACAGGGAAAGTAATGACATAGAGGAGGAAATTGCACAGGTAAAAACTGAACTGATGGACATGAACGAGAGGAAGACCAGAGGAGCTATGCTACGATCTCAGGCCAGGTGGTGTGAATATGGAGAAAAGAATACAAAGTATTTTCTTTCATTAGAAAAAAGAAATTACAAAAATAAATGTATAACAAAGCTAATAACAGAAAATGAGGAAGAAATTAATGAAACAGCGGATATATTAAAAGAGGAAGCAATTTTCTATAAAAAAAACTATATAGCTCACATGCAGAAGAGGACCATCTTACTAACCCAAGGGTTAAAATCTTCCTTGAAAATAATATTCCTAAAATAACAGAAGAACAAAAGATAGAAAACGAGAGGCTGTTTTCTCTACAGGAATGTAAAAATGCTCTAAAGGACTTTAAAAATGGGAAAACACCAGGAACAGATGGATTCACGGTGGAATTTTATAAAAAATTTTGGACAAATATAGGAAATCTTGTTCTTAACAGCCTAAACTACGCTATGCAACATGGACACATTTCAGTTGATCAGAAGAGAGGAATAATAACCCTGATCCCTAAAAAAGATAAAGACAAGTCATATTTAAAAAACTGGAGACCAATTTCCTTGCTTAATGTGGACTACAAAATAGCAGCAAAAATTCTAGCTACACGCATAAAAAGACACTTAAGTGACCTAATTGATCCAGATCAAACAGGATTTATGAAAGGAAGATTTATAGGGGAAAACATAAGATTAATTGCAGATCTATTAAAATACACCCAACTAAAAAAATGTTCCAGGACTACTTCTACTAATAGATTTTGAAAAAGCATTTGATTCCCTTGAGTGGTCCTTTATATACAAAGCGTTGTCTATGTTTGGATTTGGAGACAATTATATACAAATGGTGAAGACGTTATATTCAGATATAGGTAGTTGCGTGATAAACAATGGTCATGCTTCTGAATTCTTTAAACTTGCTAGAGGGGTGAGGCAAGGATGTCCTCTCTCACCCCTATTGTTTATTCTTAGTGTTGAACTTTTAGCAATAGTAGTAAGGAAGACTCAGAATACAAAAGGTATTCAAGTTGAAGATACAGAAATTAAATTGTCTCAATTCGCAGATGACACAACCTTCTTTGTAGCTGATGAGATGTCAGCAAATAATATACTTAAGCTCCTACAAGATTTTACATATTGTTCTGGTTTAAAGGTAAATTTAGACAAAACCGAAGCAAGATGGATAGGATCCCAGATCAATGCTGTGTATGGTAACCTGCAAGTAAAATGGACACAAGGTCCATTCAAAGCTTTGGGAATATGGTTTGACGAGGACGCAGAAGTTATGCAACAGCTGAACATAGAAAATAAAATGGGTGAAATAAGTAAATTATCAAGAATATGGTCATGGAGAGATCTATCATCAATTGGTAAAAATGTGGTTGTAAAATCATTGGCTATATCCAAAATTCTATATCAATGTTCATGTATCGCTGTACCAGAAGATATAAAGAAGAAAATACAAGAGATAATAAATGAATTCATCTGGGACAAAAAGACACCTAAGGTAAAAAATGAGGTGATGTATTTAAGTATCAACAGAGGGGGATTGAAGATCCAAAATGTTAAATCACAAACTAGTTCATTGATATTGGCATGGATCAAACGATTACTCGCTCAATCAAACTCTAAATGGAAAACATTAGTACACAGCTTCTTTATGAAAATTAAGCTTGAAGACCTGTTAAGGACGAGAGCGAATGGATATGAGGATTCGAGTGTACCTCATTTTTATCACGAATTATTACAGGAATGGAATAAATTCCAAAAGCTAACATCGCCAAATCTGCCGAAAGAAATATTGAAAGAATGTCTTTGGTACAATGATTTTATTAACGTAGATAAGAAACCTGTATTTTATCAAGATTGGTACCTAAAAGGAATCTTATATGTTGCAGATTTATTCGATGAACAAGGTGAACCATTATCCTTGGATAGATTCCAAGAGAAATTTAGCTTGAATACTAATTTTTTGCAGTATTATGATCTTCTAGCTGCATTGCCAAGTACCTGGAAACAGAGTGTAAAAAACAATTTCATTAATATTGTGCCAACCAACCAATACAAAATAAGCATTGAGGGCAAGATGATGCCAATTAAATTTGTTAGAAGCAAAGACTTTTATTGGGAGCTTCAGAACAGAAGTAATGGAGTCCCGACAGCAATTCAGAAATGGAACAATAAATATGCTATATCAGAAATAGAGTGGGACGAAATATTTAAACTCCCATTTAAGCGCTGTATGGAAACAAAATTACAAACCTTTCAATTCAAAATTGTTCACAGAATAATAACAACAAATAAGAGACTTTGTCTCATGGGTATAAAAGAATCTGACAAGTGTCACAGATGTGTGGACAACATCGACACTATAGAACACAGGTTCTCTGAATGTAATAGCTCACAACGATTCTGGGCTTCTTTTCAAGATTGGTGGTCTAGTATTTATAACAATGATGTGCACTTGAGTGAAAAAGATGTGATATTTGGATATACAGATAGACCCTTTCCATATATTTTAAACTTCTGTATTTTAGTAGCAAAAAATTTTATACATGTTCAGTTACATAGAGACCAATATAATTTAAATTTTACAGCCTTCTTAAAAGTATTAAGAAGAAAAACATAAGTTATTAGAGTTATAATGTCAAACAATGACAAAATGCATGTCTACGACAGAAACTGGTCTAGCATTGCAAACAGCCTGGAAAATGTATAAGTTTATACTTGAGTATTGGGATGCATGACAAAGTAATAGACAACCTTATATTGTATAATTGATGAATAAAAAATATCAAAAAATATATATATATATATGTATATATATATATATATATATATATAAGCATGCTTTATTTCAAATATAAAATCCCATGATGCATGATATCTTGGGTAGCATATATCACAATACGTCAAATTAAAGGTTCTCGAAAAAAAAAAAACGATAACCCAGCTCTGGTCAAAATGGTATACTGGTCACAGAGCCCAGCTTAATTCGGACGGTTTGGAATTGATTTGCAGCCCGCTGGTTGGTTTAAACAGGCGGTCAGACAGTCAAATATAGGCAGGGAAATGCTGAGACAACTACCTTAAACTGGTCAAATATAACAGAAGCAGGTAGCTGTATGGCAGTTTGAATAACTTTAATTAAATATTGATCCATGTATATTGTCCTGGGCTACCGGTATATAATCATTTAACCGTTATATCAATCTTGGCGCGTGAATGCCAAGTGCACATGGCTGCCTGTGAAACGTTAACGCGAGTTTTCACATTTGCAAACATTTTGTGTGTCCGGAAAGTTCGGAAGCGCTTGAGTCTTTCCACATGCCGTGTATTAGGTAAAATAGTATGAATTTTATACAAAAAGGGAACAACCCCCCCCCCCCAAAGAATTTGCATGACCTCAATTTGTAGGTACAACAGCGGAACAATACCCCTGGACATCGATCCTGATCCTTCTGTGATTGTGTTGGCTTAAAAGTCCACACCAATTTTTTTTTCTTCTGCTTTATATTTTTGGCCAGCGACTACTTCCTAACCGGGAGAATATTGCTTGAATAAACTGTGGGTGTGAGGTTATGTCAGCACAAATAATTGACCAATTCATTGTAGTGTCACGGAAAGCTATATGAAAATTACACAGTTCGTAATTGGCATGTAGGTGGCAGCAAATACAGATCTTCACAATTTCCCTGCCTACACGAATAAAATTTATTGTTATATAGAATACGATGCCTGCTGCCTCATACTCTAGCATTTTACGTGTGAAGGCACTACATATCGCAGTACGACTTCTTCGTCAATGAGTAATTTCAAACCAGAGTTGAGTGAAACATCATTTATTTTTTAGATAAAGAAATAACAATAAATTTCAACATACATTCATATTCCCACACATACTGCATACAAGTGTTGAAAAATAGCATGGACATATCATCAAGTCTTTTATAACTTTGGTACTCTACACGCTGAATGTATGTTGATCGATATGTCAGGGAAAATTCTGTGGGGAAACCTTTTATCTAACCAGCGTTTTTTTTTCCTTCTCTTTTCTCCTCTGTTCTGTTCTCTCTTCTTTCCTCTCCTCTCCCCTTCTCTTTTCTTTTCTATTTTTCCCCCTTTTTTGAAACGTACAAGTGTGATTGTGATTTGTTGTTTCGATTGATTGCACGTGTGTCTAAACGTCGCTGGAGCCCCATTTGCTGCCTACTACCTCACAGCATGCACAAGGGTAGCCTGGCACCGTAACTGTCAGTTCTAGCGTTTCGTTACAGGATGCTTTGGGTAAAAGTATACTCTAGCATATTGCACCATAAATCTACAACTTACGCTTGTGAATGAGCATGCATGTCATCTACATTATGTGACTTTCTGAAAACTGTTACCTTTTCAATTTTAGTCCCCCTGTACGGATGACATGCTTATAGAAATTTTTCAGCTAACTAGAAATGACGAGCTAATAACTTTTTTTAAATACATGTAGTCATAACATGCCTAGTTTTCCCCGAACAATACAAAACACATAAAACAATGTCCTCGCGATCACATCCACTATCAAGTTCACATGAACATTACACATTGGAAATTCAACGACAAGCATGACCATCAGTAACCCCGCCCACACGCCAAAGAACCACCAATTGACAATTTGTATTTGATAACATTGAAATACTTCACTACAAGCCCAAAACACAAATTTAACATCTCAATGATATTTCCAGATGTACTGAGATTTTGTTTTTGAAATTTATTACCTTTACGAAAGCACTGCAACAGGTCAAAGCACATACTGCACCGTAGAACCGGCCTTATGGCACATCAACCCCAAAATGGATCGCTGCATACACCAACCAGTTTCAAATTGTTATAGAAATAGATCTCACTGGGATTGTGGTTATAAAGATTCGGCATTTATCATAAAAAGTCAGTGCTTTCTGGCATAAATGCTGTCAACACCAAACTGACAAATCCCCAAAACCGAAATTCAAATGATATTCACTTTTTTTGTTATATTTGCCCCTTTTTGCAATGCGATAGGAATCAAAACCTAGGCATTTAAATGTTAAACGAACTGAACGTATGGCAGTACCGGCGATCTTTATCTAAGTTAATGCGGCATGGAACGCAATGGGCGTTCTCTATAGCGACAGCTGCCAATCGCAATTTGGCAGCATCTTCAATTTGAACGCATTGAATAGGAAGGGGCTGCAGTAAATATAATTAATATTCTATAACAACCGAAGAATTTTGCTATGTGTCATGTAAATATGTAACACCAGAGCCGGACCGCTCGTTACCCTCCCCATTAGTTAGAATATTACCCGCTGAAGTGACGCACAGGATGAGCACGTTCGAAATATTAGGTCCAAATTCGAAAACAAACGCTATGGTATCCTTACAGTAAATGAAAGCGCAGAGGTATTTTTTCATCAATATATTTCTTTTCGGAAGGCATAACTGTGCTTAAACCTAGTTTTTAGTGACCCTGGTTGTGAACTAGTCAAGTAACTCTGCCTTTACACGCACCACACGTAAGGCAAAATTTCACTCACTGGTGTCATTGGGTTTCATCTGTGGGGTGATTTTTAAGAGTGGCGTTTATTCCCTATATAAATGCTCCTCAGAGATGATACAGGTTGGGCGTTCCAAATCAGAGGTGTCACGTGAAACGGGTTGTGCTCGTTCCAACATCATCAGGCTGGTTGCTCGTCATCAGAAATGCTCAACAGGTCACACCCACGGCATGAAATGAGTCACCACAGTGGCACAAGATGGGCACATACGGTTTCTCCGTCTGCGACACAGATTTCAGACAGCAAGTCTTACAGTCAAAGAAACACTTTGAAAATGCAGCCCCCGTATAAACAGTCCCACAATGAGGCCATGTCAGCGGGACTATCATTTGAGTGTCAGAAAAAAATTCAGGGAGAGATCAGTTAACTCCGGCTTGCCATCACAGCCAACCTTTTTGTGTTTTGGGGCGCAATGTGCCCAAAGCTCGCCGTGCAAAACTGTTAACCTGGACCATTTGTATGGTCCCTGGGCCCTTAGGTAGCATGATGCACCATGGAAACCTATTGATGTACTACAATATGACCTTGTAAGGGGTAAAACTAGAAACGCCTAGTTAAAATGTAACTTTGCATCTTGGTAGAGTTATGTAAGTGTACTGGAAGGAAAAAATATAATGTCTAGAAGCTGCCGCTATGGTGCACTGAACAGATCGTTGAAATTTCAATTGTATGTCATAAGTGGTAATTGGAAATATGCTGACGATGAAAATAAAGTCATAATACCATTTCATGTTGCTGTTAGTGACAGAGAATAAGTGATCAATGTGCCGCACTTTGTCACAAATGATTGGTGATCAGTGTGCATGACACAGTTTGTATTATAAGATGTTTGTGATCAATATGCATGCCGCAGTTTGTAACAAACTATCATGCATGTTACCGCTTAGATAAATAGCCGGTGGTCAATATAAATGATGCGGTAAGTAACACTTGACTGATAGGCACTACCCATCCCATACTGCAGTTTTTAGCGAAAAATTGAAGATCAATATACTTTTAACTGATAATTGGCGGTCAACCTAAACTCTTCTCTCTCTCTCTCTCTCTCTCTCTCTCTCTCTCCCTCTCTCTCTCTCTCTCTCTCTCGTCTGACAAAGTGAACATAGAATGTTACCAATATAGAAACCATTTGTAGCACTAATAGGCTAAATCAAACAGAACATCAGAAAATCGATTGGAAGAATTATTCTAGCATGTAGTTATTAGTTTGCATGCATTCAAGATTAAACTCTAATACCGAATTTACCAAGTCAGCTGAAAGTTGCAAAATACAATATAAATATGCCGTCTTATATACCCCTGCGGTGAAAGCTGTTTGCAGGTACAATTGGCTTCCTTTATGTCTTTTCCACGAAAAATGCCATACTTTCTACTTGCTTCCATAGCAGATATTCTATATAATTTTCTGCTTCAATATTTTATATCTTTAAAGATCTTTGGGAAGCAGAGGTAATGGTCAGGGGACAGCGTACCGCGGCCTTTGTAATAATGAGTCTACAACAGGCAAGTAAAAGACCAGAGATACACTATACAAATGTGGTCTTTGAACAAGGTCTAAACAACTGATCTTGTTCAGACCAATAGATATGGAGGCTAAAGCCCGAGGTGTATATTGACGTAGGCAGGTTCATTGTTTCTTTTCTATTTGCTCGCTACACAATCAGATTCAGATTCAGATTCAGATTCATTTTATTCGACATAGAAGTGAATACATTGTACACATTTTGGTAATTGCGCAAAAACATTTTTGACAAAAACAGGATAGATAATAGTGAGAATGGAATTACCATACAAAAATTTAGTCAGGATGACCCTGCTTAGGACGAGAAACATCCGCTTTCGCAAGGGCCACCTAGGAAAAATGGATTGGTTGAACACGAAGTCTGGACTGAGTACACCGACCTGGCGAGTTTAAAAGAAGAGAATGCACGTGTTCATACCACGTGAAGGTGCCTGAAGGAATAGTAACAGAACATATATATTTACAACTATGCAGAACACTGCAACAAAAACGATTCAACATTGTCATGCTTTGCTGAAATTGTAGAAAATACTAACATGTTTTGTACAAGAGCTACACTTTGCGCAGAGCAGAATTTACAGCTGTAAAAATATATATACAAAACTTACACGTAGCATTTCATATTTCGCAATATTTGCCTTTAATACAGGCCTTGCTCTTGTAAAGTGCACAAACGATATATGCATGTGTGTCGCGTCTTCGTGTTTGTTCTGTTCCTTGGAATCGAATTTGAACATGTGTCGTTGGCCAAATTAAAATATCTCCTGCTTAATTACTTTTTCATTTCAATGCAAATTGCCCTGCTTCAGCTCTATCAGAGAATCCATATTCAATTTTGTGGTGTGGAAGAGATACACCTGTCGTCTGGAACAAGGATGATAACTGACCAACGTACCAGTCTGATACTTGTAGTTTGGCAAATTTTACAATACATTTATGTTTAATCCTTAGATATCTAACAGGTTTAGTGTGCGTTCGGTATTTTATCTATCCAATTCTAAAATCAGTTGAAGGGAAGTACGCAAATACGGTAAATCAACAAATTGGCAGCACGATTTATATCATTGTGACGTGGTGACCCGCCTTTGTGAATCATAATCTGTAAGACATTTTTCACGACATATGTAGCTTATTTCGTAGATACGCATGCATGAGTCGATGTACATATGGCTCAATGCTGTTAAAATCTGAACTTGCAGGAACCCAATGTCACAGATCAGGCGCCATTTTGAAGGGATGAAAGCGTCTGCAATACTGTGTCAAAGTCGACCAAATTGACCTTGGCAAGTCGTGAGCTGGCACAAAAGTACTGCGCTCTTAATGTATGCCTATTCACACTACACTGAACGTACAATCAGCAAATTTAACTGATTTGCTCGAGAAAACACTGCACTGTATTGATAAATGACAGTCAGGGTTGCAAATACATGGAAATTGTGCCTTTAAATTCTTCCTTTTTTTGGAACAGGACGTACCGAACATACAGCTTCTATTCGATACCTACATATCTCTCCAAAACAGCAACAAAACTATCTCCACAGATGAAGTAATACTGATTTTGTTCCTGTATCTGGGTACAGAAGCATCAGTTCCTGTACTCCAGTCATCCGCAAGATTGCAAAGCAAGCCACCACTTACCGCTATACACAGAGTTTAAGGTGAAAGTTCCCATTAACGATGGTCTTATGAGCATAGGTGGCATTAAGCCATACATCACGAGAAGCCTTAGGTCGTTTTTACCCACTACTTGGGGAAATCAAACACGAGTTAACAATTATAATAGCATTCTTTTTTTTGATAAGCTTGTTGCTGTACAGCCTCTGTCGGCCAATCTCCCGACTAACAATACCGATTTACAGAGAAGGGTGGATATATACTTGTCATATCTTAATGAAGCAATACATTCAACCATCATAGAGGCAGGGTGTACAGCGAGAAAGATGTATAAACTTAAAACGTATACACTTGTCAGATTTCAATGAAGCAATACGTTCACCTGTTAAAGAGGCAGGGTATACAGCGAGAAAAATGTATAAACCAAAAAAGTACTGGTGACCTCATCTTACCCAGCTACGAGACAAAAAGAAATTTTGGTGGTCCTTGTGGAACGATAATGGCCGTCCCAAACAGGGTCAGGTTTATGATTGTTATAAAGATGCTAAAAAGCTGTTTAGGAAATACTGTTGATCTTATATGCAGGATGAAGTAGATAACTCTTTTGTCAAGCTGAATTCTATTTTTAGGGGGAGCAAAATATCTTGCTTCTGGATGGCATAATGAGACTCAGGCATAAAAGGGGTTATTCTTCGCTGCAAGTACAGACATTTAGTGATTATTTTGAGACAATTAAGCAAGACAACAATGATGTCTTAAGTTTAACGGATTCGCAGCAGTTTGCCACTGATACTGTTCAACGAAAGTTTAAAGAGACGGATGGAGAACCAAGCTCTCCTCAGCATACGGAAGTAACAGCGGAAATGGTCTCTGAAACGATAGATAAATCAAATAAAAGCAGCTCTCCTGGATGCAATGGCATAACTGCGGAGCATTTGTTGTACGGTAAATCTTATATCCTGTGTGACAGACTGGCAACTTTTTATACATACTTTCTTAAAAGTGTGTCATTTTAAGTGTGTTTACAACTGAGATAATTATACCAATCCTTAGGAAGAGCTCTCTAAATCCAAACTTGCCGGAAACTTTTTGACTGATTACACTGAGCTTGGTTCACTCGAAGCTGATAGAATCTTTGATACTGCCAGCAGACCAAGTCAGTGATGTATAGTTTGGCTTTTGGGTGAAACGAACCGCTTCATTTACCTGTACTCTTTTCCATAATATTGGTCTGTGTTTCAATAGTAAAGGTTCGCCTGTATACGTCTGTGCTTTGGACGCAGAGAAGTGCTTCGACCGAGTCTGGCATGATGGTCTATTCTTTGAACTTTTGGAAGTCTTACCATCGCCACGCTTGAGATTTTTGTAGAAGTGATAGAGAAGCACTTGTGCAGTGGTGGGATGGAATGGTGACGTCAGCCAATCTTTTTCTGTATCCAGGGGCGTCCGCCAGGGCAGCATCCTTTCACCTCACCTTTTTAATATATTCATTAATGATATGCTTGAAGATGTGTCATCTCATGGTAATGGTATCCGTCAAGGCGATGAGCAATATAATGTATGTGCCTGTGTAGATGACATAACACTGTCAAGTTCCACAATTACTAGCCTCCAAAGAAATGTTAATATTTGTGCTGATTACGTCTAGGCCTGCCGTTCCAATTTCAACTCAAAGAAATCTAAATGCTTAACGATGGGACCAAATCTATTCAGTGTAACTACATGTTGGTACCTTGGCAACACTAAGTTATTGGTATGTGATGAAATATATATTATTGGTTTGAGTTTGCAAAAAGTAGCACAGGTAGTTCACGCTTACACGTGGGCACAAGGTAACAATTATGTAGCTAGAGTTATTATGGACTGGAAAATACTGGCCTATCATACCCAGGTATGTAAAAACACACTTGTGGAAAACTATATCTACTGCAGTACTTACCTACGATCTGGAAATGATACATCTACAGAGAGATTGTATTTGTAAATAAGATCGAGCCTGCCCAAGGGACTCTGGACAAGCGCTTGCAGGGCATTGGGAAGCGCTCCAATTATTCGTCTCTATTGAAGGCCTTGTATGTTCCACAAGTCATGTAATTGAGACTATAACTAGTAAAACTCTCTCCCACGTTTCTTCTGGGTTGACTCGCCACTGTCTAAATCTTATTCATATATGCTGGCCAGTAATATTTTGCACGCACCAGTGACAAAGGGATCCATACTTGACAGAATTATTCGCCTTGGTCTTTCCCCTATGCAGCTTAACTCCGATACTTCTCCGAGTGTCTTAGATAGTCAACCACACGAAGATGCTGTGGTGGATTCTTTAAAATACTTGACGGCGTACAGGAGAATTTTATAAAGCCGTGGTCAGAGGAGCATGTGCTCTGTGTATTATTGACCATATGTTATTAGTTTCATGTAAGATTTTATGTGGGCATATATATATAGCGACTCAAAAACTTGTTTTTAACCTGACTGTCGCTGAACTAAACTGTTATTATTATTATTATTATTATTATTATTATTATTATTATTATTATTATTATTATTATTATTATTATTATTATTATTATTATTATTATTATTATTATTATTATTATTATTATTATTTGTATTTGTATCTTTTTGTCCAGAACCACTTCCTAATAGACATTACCCTATTCCGCAGTCCGAACTCTTTACTCTTCATAAGCTTACCTGTCCCTGTCTAACCTATATACATATGGAAGTACTATCGTCCATATTGCACTCGTTCCTCTGTAAAATTTTGACATAGTCTGTATTAGCCCAAATAAATTAAAGGGTCTTCAGCGGGTAACCACTCAGAGCCTATTACCCGTACATGTCTCTCTCAGTAGCGGCTCCTTGTCTAAGCTAAATATTCAGCAAAGACAACCCACATAATAATGATTAAGTATGAACGTGGGAAATGATGTATTAGCTAAATATGTGAAGTTTTGCTTATAAATGCGGAGCTTCATTATGAAAGAAGAATACCTGTCAAAGCATAATTACTTAATTTGTATAGTACAGGTTCAGATAAGAACAATTTGACTTACTCCTGAACCAATATGTTGTTGTTGTTGTTGTTGTTGTTGTTGTTATCATTATTATTATTATTATTATTATTATTATTATTATTATTATTATTATTATTATTATTATTATTATTATTATTATTATTATAAAACAGTCAAGCCTACCACATAATTCACGAACTGGTGATGACCGTTTTTGCCAGTGCCGCCATACGGCAGCTGTCCACCGTGTTTTTCAAATGTTTCTTTCAACAGTTGATGCTTAATAATAGTATCTTTACGACCATTCGTTCCCCATGCTAAAAACACATAAGGCTATCATTCCTTCAGATATCATACCGCTATTCCGTCACATTTATATACTGGTATACCTACATTTAGAATCAATGACTGTTGTTGTTTTTCAGTCATGTAAAGTGATGCATATTCCAAAGAAACGCGTCGAGAAAATCCAACGGGAATAATGTAACTGGCCGGGGATACAGTGCCCTTTTCGCTACATCGCTCTGTGCCACCTGCAGAATATCCTCCACAGCCGCTGGGATCTGTGTCCATGCATTCGCTTGAAAAACCTTGAACCTTGAAAAACAATGAATCTGCAACAGTGTCGAAGTTGCCAACAGAGCAACGCGGGATTGCCATTGGCCATCTACAGGCTGGTAAAAGCCAGGCTTAGGTTGCTGAAAGCACCAAGCATGAACTTACAAGGCTTTTGACAGAGCAGTGGAATGCAATTCCACAGACCAGAGTCAAGAAACTTGTGCGCAGCAAGTGTGTAGATGAGGTGATTGCCGACCACGGAGGGCACACTCACGATAAAGCAAGTCCACCTTATAGTGTTTATTGATGAATAAAATTATAGACTATATCATCTCAAAACCATTCACATGCATACCCTCGTGTGTTCAATGTTGTGCCATTTTTAAGACACTGACTGCCCTCATTAGGGTAGAAGAAAGGTAAACAATTTCTGACACCTGAAGGAAACAATGGTTTTCGAACCCCAGAGGAGACATAGAGCTGCCTTTCAGCCCCCCCCCCCTCCCAGAAAAAAGGTCACTATCAGTTGAGAAGAATTTTGATGTCTCCCAAAGCTATAATACAACATATTTTTTGGCGAGTATATTAAATGATACTATAAAGTAAGCTGTAAAAAGGTTAGATCTTTGCCCAATTGTTTAGCTTGAAAGTATAAAAAACATCGATGCAACTATCCCAGCCTTCTCGCAATTTACACTAAACAGGTTAGGAATGCGGCCTGTGACCGTATGGTGTCTCTACCAGTTCCCCTTCCTTTCCAAGTGCAGCCACGGGCAAAACCCTGAACAGCAGCAATTACGTGATGGGTTTTGGCGGTAGATGGGCGGGAACAGTGTTGCACGTGTTAAGTAAACTCATGAAAATCACATTTCTCTACTTTTGTTTGGAATATAGGGACTATCTTCCCTAACACAGCTGCATTACCCTCGACTATCTCTTCGGGTAATACAACCTTCTGGTTTGGGGGCAGGTTGGGGTACACCTTGTATTCCAGACTAAGGCAATGAATAACGACTAAATTCATTTATCACGGAGCATCCATAAAAAAAACTTGAACCCTTTATCTCTAGCCGAGGGTATATAGGAGAACATGTATTCATTCATCTTTTTTAAAGATATTATGTCAGGGTATTTTCGTATTAATACAGGATTCCTACGAGCATGCGAAATAGTGCCTATGTTGCGGCTGCTATAAATCGATGGGTCGAACGTCCAGAGCCGGCAGCAAAAGACATTACATTTGAATGGCAGCGCAGAAAAGCAAGCAAAACATCCGTATTTTTGCACAATATGGTATTGTTTACAACACGTATTCGCCCAGATCTTAATTTTGCGTATGTTTCCTGCCTAAATTCACTTCGATGTTACAAAAGAGTCAATAGTTTGCTTTTTTAAAAAAATCGCTCAATGAATCTACAGTATGTATACGGCATGCAGCCATAGCGTGCAGACGACGCAACCCAGGTGAGCGTATCCAGTTTGCATTCAAATACAGGAACACTTTTTATCTGACAAATATTGACAAAGTGTAAATTTAATTATAACGAAGGTTGAAACTAAGCTCACCATCTGTCGCTTGACTGCCTTCCTTCGTGGGCATTCACATGCCGTCATAGATGCAGGGAGCGTTCATTTTTCATCTTGCTATGTGTGATATGATATTATGATATGGTTTGATTTTATTTCAGGCAGGCTGACAATAACAGTCGCGCTTTAGAGTGATCACAATTGGTGTATTTGTCACATTTTCTCACGTGTCTATTATTTGATATGAAGATTTGTTTGCGAATATATCTTCTCAAGGTTCATTTCTACAGATTTACACAATGCAAGGCCTAAGGAGGTTTAATGTCTTTGTCAGAGTCCTGACAGCTCTGAGACCCTGTGTATGATTAATGCAAATATCAAGAAACATCTGTATTGATAGACACCCCTTTAAATAGATAGATAGATAGATAGATAGATAGATAGATAGATAGATAGATAGATAGATAGATAGATAGATAGATAGATAGATAGATAGATAGATAGATAGATAGATAATGAATGATAAAATGCTGAAACATAATGTGCTGAAGACAATATATAGCTTCGTACACAAATTTTAGGAAAATAAATGTCTAGATAAATAAATTAATAAATAAATAAATAAATACATAAAAATATTTTAAAACAATAAAAATGGTATCATTAATACGTTAATTTCCTTCTGATTCATCTCCGCCATTAAATTTAATCTATTTTCCCGTTTTGATCCAATGAAAATGGATTCAATCTTCAGTTCCTTGAAGATAAAAACGTATTGGGGATTCTCTAGAAAATAATTCCAACATTTTTAATTGAGGACCAAAAATGAAAAAGTCATAAACTTCGCTAATTTTGAGGGCCAGTCAATTATTACGTAAGGAAAATATAAAAATCACATTTTTCGACCCCTGAGTCATAAACTTCGCTAATTTTGAGGGCCAGTCAATTATTACGTAAGGAAAATATAAAAATCACATTTTTCGACCCCTGACTCCTCCTCCCATGCACGCAGGGCATACGCAAGAGTCTCACCCCCGCCCCTCCCTCCATGCACGCAGTTTAGTTTGGTAACTGCAACTGGCCAATCATGACATAGTGGTGGGCCTAGAAGACCAGTATCTTAACTGCTTTTATATAATCAACCGTATTCATCCCAATAAGTCTACTGAGTACTTAAAACCCCCGAAAATATGCATTGACACCCCCCCCCCCCCAAATGCAAGCATACAGCATCGTGGTCAAGGCACAAGAAGTTCATCTGAGTTATTGAGCCTTTTTTTTTCCTTGCAAGCACCGTTTGATATATTTCATACCGTCAGCGCAAAACTATCATCACGGCTACATTCAATACAAATAGTTGTTTAAGTTTTGTTGTGCACAATAGAAGTAAATATATATAATAATATCACAGTTCATTATAAGCTATGTTTCTTTTAAATGTAGGATCACGTTTCCACATAGTCCATATTGTGCATTCAAACATTGCCCCCTTTGATATCACCGTTGCCGGACGTCGCCAGGCGGCCTATAATGTTAAAGTAATAGAGTGCACGTCTTCTGGTAATTCTGCCAGAAAGGGACGATTTGGCATCTCACATTTGGCTGGAGGCAGAGGGGCTAGTTAGTTGTGGAGGATGTATTCACAGGCATCAATGACTTAATTTTTACTTCTAACTTCATATTAACTCATATATTGGCGTACTTTAAAAAAAAAAAAAAACAGATGCGCTTGTACGCAACATGGTTTACTCGCCCCCCCCCCCCCCCCTGTGCCCATGCCATACTGTCCACTCAACTCCCTCCCCGCTTCGTGCATACGCAAAACTTGAATGGCCCTTTAAAAATTGCAAGTTTTCCAGACATTGTATTTTCATCTTGGAAACAAATTAATGCACTTATCAACAATCCCTGATATGTTTTTGCAGATATATATCTGTTGATTACAGGAGGCAAAAATTGGAAAATATATCTTGAATATTTTTGACATGAAGACCCCCCCCCCCCCACCACCACCCAAAAATGGAGAAAAGGTACATTTTCCCCCAAAACAAATTGTTTATTTCGCAATTTTTAACTTTTGGTTGAGCTTTTGTTGCAGATTACTCGTAATTCTCTGAACCCTTCTTATCAAATTCATATAGTTTTGATATATATATATATATATATATATATATATATATATATATATATATATATATATATATATATATATATATATACATATATATATATACATATATATGGTGTTTATTTTATTATCTTTTTATATATATTCAACTCAAAAGGGAACCCACTTTGAGGGGTTTCCCACGGCCTAAAGACAATTTTTATGAGACTTTATTTTGGCACCTGCACTTGAGCTACAAGCAAAGCAACATATACCACCAGATTTAGAACAAAGATTGATCTATTGACATTCAAAACAATTTGAGATGCAACTTGTTTTATTGTTCCAACGTTTGACATTGTCATGATAGATGACCATTTTGTTCTGAAAAAATGCAGATTTTTAAAAAAATATTCATTCATTCACTCATTTATTTATTTGCGGAAAAAATATAAAATGCTTCCTTTTAAAAATATAAAGTTATTCATTCTTTCAATCATTTATTTATTTATTTGTTTGTTTGTTTGTTTGTTTATTTATTTATTTATTTATTTATTTATTTATTTATTTATTTATTTATTTATTTATTTATTTATTTATTTATTTTGTTTGTTTAATAATTTTGTTTGTTTGTTTTTATTTATTTATTCCCTTTATCCACCGCGCTACCAGCTGAGCTTTGTCTTTAATTTTGACGTATTAACCTTGAGGCAAGCCAAAAAAAAATTTCAGCTCTTGAACACGCAGGGGATATGGAGCCCTGTGGCCTAATTTAGCGCCTTCATTGTCCTCTTCTGTGAGCTGTATATCAGCCATTCTAGAAGAAAATCATTACAGATATTATCTTAGCAAAATTTGCAGAAGTGATACCAAAAAGTTTGTTGGTCTTTAGCGGAAAGTCATGCAATCTCACCATCTAACCTGTCAAGATGAAGCAGCGAATCAGCTTCTTTGTGATAAGCATGGATCCCTTGCTTTCCCGGAACTTCGCTGTACACAGATGAGTCCAGGTCACGCTTGAGACCCGTTGATCACGATCAGTGAGTTACAATGCCAGCATGCGGGAGTGTTATGTGTTTGTGTAACTGGATAAATATTATGAGACTTCGTAGGCCTACATGGGATTTGGTACATGCTGGCTTTTATCACCAAAGGTGGCACATTCAGAATGCCTTATAGGCCCTTGGCCTATATAGGCCATATCGAGTACCCTTGCTTTGCCACTAAACTGAGCTGATACTGAGCTTGAAATGATCCAACGGGCATTGAAATGAACATTAAATGACCCAGGAGGTAATTGTTTACCCATATTTTTTTCCATTTAAGCAAAGAAAGTGTAAGAAGTAGAAAATACGTCGATTAAGCAGGCGGGTATTACAATGTAAATAAACAGTATATCGATAGGTCGACCTATCGATGTACCTTCGCCTTTTCCCGCTAGGTGCCGCATCTACGTAATAATGGTGTATTAATCACAACCTGATAGAAAATCAGAGAAAATGTACGTCTATATTAGAGAAAGATTGTCGCGGAATGTGTATTCTTTTATCACAAGCAGAACCAAAATTTCAATTACTTAAAGCAACCATTTACTTTTGGCAGGCTGATGTGCATCATTGCTTCTTATACAGTACCCCATTTTATCTGATTAGACACACCGTTACGAGATTGTTTGAAGAAGAAATCTATAAGGCAGATAGAGTTACGAGATATCTTGGGTATTCATGATAAGTCAAAATATTTTCAAGCATCGATCGTGAGCAAACTATGTCCTAAACAAGGATGTCCCAATTTTGTTAAAAATTTCCATAATATTCCCACTCTTCATTAGCATGCCAAGCGTCATGAAACGAATTAGATTGTAGGGATACACTCAGGATATATTCTAACGTCATTTGCTGGTTAAAGTTATTTACGATTGGATGTAGCAAATGATCATTATATATTTTGCCATTTCGGGCGCCGAATATATTTTATTGGTACCTGAGTTACCAGCGTTATATTATTTATTTGCAATGCAATATATTTATTATGGCTATCATTGAACAGAATGCACTCCTTTTTCTGCTATAGTGCAGAAATATAATCATTTCTCCCGTATCTGGCTTTTAATGGAAGCTCTACTGCTAGTTTGCGTGTTTCATGCTTTGCAAAAAGAGTCACTCACATGAAACTCTAGAAGTACTCACCTCCGTTTTTCAAGCCATTTCATTTTTAAGACGTCATTAATCTAAAGCGGGCAGTCATTGCCGGCTTTAGGATTTTCATAAAAGTCTTAAAATTATGGTTAGATGTTTCAAGCAGTCATAATTTAACGTTTCTGAACTAATAATAAAGCCTCAAGAATAAATATGCTAATTAAAATCTGTATTAATAAAGTAAAATAAAACTTTTAATATACAATAATCGTCTTTTTATTATTTCACATGCACTAGGTTGCAGAGAAGCGATTCACGGTCCTATTCTCAAAATATTAAACCAAAATCATCAGAAGGAAAACAAACAAGAAATAAATAAATTTATTACTTTTACCACTCTGAAAGAATTAAAAATTTAGCCTATGATTTCCATGGTACAGCTTCTGCAGAAGCATACGCATCCATTCAGTAAGTCCTCAAAAATTGTAATGTTCTAAGTATGCATCGAGTCCAACAAAATAACATCTTTTAATATCAAAAAAAAAAAAAAAAAGGAAAGGAGCGGCGATGTCGAGGATCACAACCCAAGGCAATTTTGAGCATTAACACCGTAGCTCAAGTCCTATTGTGCACCGATCCAGCCCGAGTATTCTGTTATTAACAGTGTTGCAGTAGTGAAGCTGGATGACCTTTAACCAGGGCAGTTCAACCATGACCCCACTTATTATTCAACCTGGCAACTGAAAACTGTCACCATTCTGTGCACTATTCTAGTGTATTAGTGGCTGATTTATTAAAAGAAATCATGTCATCTTCAAAAATTACCCAAGAAAAATAATAACATTTATGATAAAGTTTGTCATCCGTCAAAAAATGTAACTACATGACAGCTTCTGTCAATTCTTCATAAACATTTTTCAAATCTTGACAGGGTCAAGCAAACGTACAAGGGAAACATAAACAACAACAAATGTTTCAATTTTGACGTTATTGAATAAGATGGCCACTGTAATACACTTTCCAATTACGTGCCCTTTGCTGGGTACACGATTGTAATAGATGTTTGCTTTCACCATTTTGAATATTTGTCCCCAAATTATGTGTGTTTGGAAGTGTACAGTTTGTTTTCCCAATCAGTTTTCTTTCAAAATGTCACATTTCATAAATGTACATTTCCTAATAATACATTACTAATACCATTATTTGCCCTTTGATAGGTGCTTCCATCTAGACTTGATATAAATATGCTAAAATCTTGTCATGTAAGTGTGTGTCAGTGAATTTATGATATTCTATTAACACCCAGCTTCCCGTTTTTACGTGAACCCATACAACCATGTAAAGTTTGTATTTCTTTACCCTGCAAAAATTGAAAGAGCGTGGTCCATTCTGCGTACATATTAATGAGAGTCTACGCTCGCATACATTATGTATGTGCACGCATTATGCTAAAACTAGACAGCGCACGAATGACAACTGACCAATTGATATGATAAATGTTGACAGCTAATACCAGCAACGCAATAAAACTATCCCCGGACGCGCAAATCAGTTCCCATACCTAGATTTGGAAGAGAAAAAAAATACCAGAACCCCACGAATTCACCGGAAGTTTAGGCCATATAAAATACCAACTCAAACTGATGTGCATTACAGAATATTTTCTTGCGCTTTTGCTTCTAAAGGTTCATTCCAATTTTAGCTTATATGACCAGTTCTTTGAGCCACAGGGGCAACCACTAGAATGGTTGTCTTCATAGTCTGCTAGAGAAGAATTCACACATACTGAGCCCCAAGTCACTGCCTATCATAGGCGAGCGGCCAACTCCCAAAAAGAGCTATATTTTAGGAGTTTAATTACCCCACCTTACGGAAATATACAACATGTCATAAGCTTATCTTTAGCTTCTGCAAATAATATTACGGTATGTTGTCCTTACCATTGGTTGTTTTAAGGTGAAGAAAACAAAGCATACATACCAGTATATATTTACTCTCACGATTTCACATTTTCTGTATATTGTACTGTATGGAAGCCATGAAACCCACTTTAAGAGCTTTATTGATAATAATATAGTGATTTTATGTTACAGTCACTACTATTGTAGGATTCCCTGCAATCCCGAGTGTAATAATGGTAATATGTTCACACACACCTTTATTTTTTTCTAATTTTGATAATTTGTTGAAAATCATTAAACTGACAACAGCATCATGTAGTGACCAAATTTGGTTGTTATTAAGAATGGGTCCATCCGTACTGATTTTTCAGCGAATCTAACATATGGATTGGAAGCAAGAAATCGAAAAAACGAAAACGCACACAATTACAAAACAAGAGGACTGTGACAGTCCTGTGCTTAGCTGACCCTTCATGAACAAACAGGAGTGATGAGTAAACAGCTTTCTTTGACCCTTTCTCAAGGAACATTTTTACCAAGTTTCAGTATGATCTGAATAACGGTTTGGAGAAAATGTCGAAAATAGTGAAAACACACAAAAATTCATTAAACAAAAGCAAAAAATAAGAGCGCCACCTCCTGAAAACTTAAGTTCTAGGGTTACCCGGTGTGTCTCCATACAATTTAAAAGCAATTGGCCAAGTGATTTTAGAGATTTTTTGAGATTTTGCAAAAAACAAATGAGGTGGTGCTGAACAAAGTAAGAACTAGGATTCTCTAGTAGCGTCCCCGTGTGATATCAAAACAATCGGGCGAGCGGTTTTTGAGAAGATTTTATCATGTGCTCAGCTTCTCATTCATGAACAAACTGTAGTGTTCAATGCCACTTAGTGTACAGGTTTTTTTGACCCTACCACAAGGAACATTTCCATCAAGTTTCAGCATTATCTGAATGACGGTTTGGAGCAAATGTCGAAAATAGCAACAAACACACATAAATCATTTTAAAAAGTTGTTGTTGTTTTTTTTGTTTGTTTGGCTTTTTTTAATCAGAGCTCCACCTCCTAAACAAATTGGCATCTAGGGGTACCCAGATGTGTCCAATCCTAAGCAATACGGAGATGTCAGGTTAGGGCCGTGTGCAAAAATCCAGGCGTGCGATATTGGTCTGCGCGAAATGCATCTTGGGTAATGCCTGCAGCTTTAAGCTGGTTAGTACTGGTTGCCATTTAGTTTATACGGAAAAGATCGCAAACAGTGACAATGGATGTTGAACAGACAATCATGATCAGCTTAATTATAAGCCAACTGATCCCCCCCCCCAAGTTCCTTCAGAATGAAGGTACAGTATTGTTCGCGATTGTCTTATTACTTCAATCATTCACACTCGTTTTATTTTTGATAATGGACAATATTGACGACCTGATCGATAAGGCATGTTTAGGTCAATTATAATGTCAACATTGGAACATTTGGCGACTCTGGTCGACATGACAATCCTGACCAGCTTAATTGTAAGTCAACTGTATGATACCTGCATATATTTTCCCCAATTACAGTGTCAGCATTAGGCGACTTTGGGTGACAAGACATGACCAGATTAATTATAAGTCAATTGATAAGTCAATTGATGATGCTTACATGTGTTCTTCCCTCCAACGCGTAATACTCAATTTTGGAAATTTCAGTGTGTGTCACTGTGATGGTTTGAACTCGACTTAATTCACTGCTGACATTGGAGCATGAGGTCAGCGAGTCTTTGTTGACACCTTTGACCCCTTTACCCCTGGTGATATTTCATGCTAAGTCTATTTTCTATCTTGTAGTGTAACGAGTGTAATACGGTAATCTGACTTCAAAATACTTATCAATGCCAAGATCTATTTACCCAACAAGTCTCTAAACTTGTTTTTGGCAAATGACTATCATCAAATTGTCTCCCCGACTGTGACATATTGAGTGTCCACTCTCACGGTCTGATTGCCGTAAACCTTTTGAGTCGTTTTTATTGTTTTTTCATAAAACATTTGATGCCGCTTTGTGTATTTTTTGATCCAATTTGTGTTCATTATAGCTTGATGTTCCTAAGTTATGAAAAAATATTATAATAATAAAATGAATTAAAAATTTATTAGTTCTCATATGCAAACTATGGTTATGTCATATGTGTCACATGTCAAAATAGGTTAAACCTGCGAAGGCAGCATGCATTATTATTATTATTATTATTATTATTATTATTATTATTATTATTATTATTATTATTATTATTATTATTATTATTATTTTATTATTATTATTATTATTATTATTATTATTATTATTATTATTATTATTATTATGATTATTATTATTATTATTAATGCACTTAACTTCATTTATGTTCGCTACAATTATGTCTTAAACTGATTTTTGTCACGGTTCCACATCAGCTCATGCTGACCCATTACCGTGGGATCCTATATATTTCCGACATGGTCAATTTGCCATAATTCGTTTTGAGCTGTTACATTGTGTTACTGATATGCCTAACGCCGTTCTATTGGCTGTTATTATTGGACTGTATATTAATAACATCTGTATGACTTAGTTGCATTACTTGGTTTATTATTTTTGCTTGTTTACTCTTTAGTGTGTGTTATATTTCGCGTTATCAATAATCTAGATGGTATTTTGTTCCCAAGTTTTGCAAAACATTTCACTTGATAGCTTGCATGCGCAAACTCATGGGTTCGATTCACATCACCTGATATTATCAGGTTTATATCGTGGACGGAATAACATCAATGTATTAAATTTCATCTATGTTTTTGCTTCATATATGTCATTAATTTATTGGTCTACAGCACGTTAAACAACATTTTGTGTGACTTCTTTGTAGTTTTCAAATTTGTATTGGACAAGCGATCCTTTATTTTACTTCAAGAATTGTGAGTCATTATTGTATATTATGTGCCATTAAGTGCACATAAATGTACTTTGCAGTGTACGCATTTGATTACTTTAAAACCTAAGTATGAAGCGATGTGCTCATTTGCAGGATACTGCTACGGGTCCACGCAGTCTCTATTATTCTGCAAAATTTGTGATGCTTTTGTGGAATCCTTGCATTTTTTCCTGTCCACAAATTACTCGTTTTTCATTTTTCTAACTAGGGCAAAATATTGATATCATTTGAAATTTCGTTACTTTTTGCTCTACTTCCAAATTGTCTCAAAATTATATATTTGAAGTGTGTGTTGAAATTGTGTGCGTGGCACTTCTCACCTCTGCCATATAATATGTTATATATCCTAGTTACTTCTCATCATTGCATTAATTTGCTTGTTATGAATTCGCATTTTGTGAGGAATCCACTCTAGCTCACTACGATTATTATTATGTTGTTTGTTTCTCTCCTGGTTTTGTTTTATTTTTTCCTTATTTCGACTGGGCTTACAAGTGACATGTTTTACTTGTTAAAAGCCTTGAATGTATTCTCTGTCTTTGTTTTCGTTTTCTTACGGGCTACGGAAAAGGTTAAAATCCGAGCCCCTAGAGTTAAAGGATGTTCAGGTAATATTTATTTGTGCCTTATTTCACAATTGCCTCAGATGTTGGATTATGCTATTGGTGCAGAATCGCGTCATGTATGGACATTTTGAGTTGAACTGCGCGGTAGATGTACTTCAATTTGTGTATGGCAAATTCTTATTGTATCCTAGATGGCCTTGGGGGCGTTGACGTAAATTCTTTGGCTACATTACTGGAAACCAACACACCTCACAGTGAAGAGGATCCAAATTCTTATGAACCAAAATGAATAAAACAGTCACCATACTACGACATTGACAAATTGACTCTACACTTGAAACATATGCGAAACCGTTTTACTATAATCAGTCTAAATTGTGAATCATTACGTGCAAAATTTGATGAGTTGAAAATATTTCTCCGTAACTTAGATATTCAAGGTTGTTTACCTAATGTTCTTTGTCTACAAGAAACTTGGCTAAGTAATGATTCTGATCCATCCTTGTTACAATTGGACAATTATACTCTAATCTCACAGGGAAAAATCTGCAGTGCTCGAGGAGGCCTAGCCATATATCTCCAAAATTGTTATAGTTTCAGAGTAGTAGATGTTTATCAGCGGTCGGAGATATATGAAGGTCAGTTTGTTGAAATAAAAATAAATGATAATGCACAAAAAATAATCATAGGAAATATATACAGACCACCACGAGATTTAAACTAGAACTATGATACATTTATTGATGAATTTATCCCTCTACTCCAGTCCTTACAAAAACAAAAGAATGAAGTAGTCATAGCTGGGGACTTTAATATTGATCTGTTAAAAATACACGAAAAACCTGCGTTTGGTCGCTTTTTTGATACTATTACATCATTGAGTTTCTTTCTACAAATTACTTTACCCACTAGGCTTTCTCAGCGGAGGGGTACGATTATTGATAATTTTCTTATGAAACTAATAGACAACAACATAACTCGTTCAAATTCTGGAGTAATAATATCAAGAATTTCGGATCACTTTCCCTACTTTATATGCATAGATACTTCTAAAATAAAACAAGATAAAATACCCAAATTTGTTCAAGTTCGGGATCGGCAACCTGATGCCACACAAAACTTAAAAAAAGAATTACAAGACGCCCATCTGTATGACCATATTTCTACTGACCTCCAAACAGATCCTAACGAATCTTATTCTTTCATACACTCAACCATTTCTACGGCCTTAGATCGACATTTTCCTGTAAAATCAGTAAAATACCATAAACATAAACACTAAAAGAGCTCATGGATTACCCAGGGAATTATACGTTCTATAGCCACTGGAGATAGACTTTATAAGCATCTGAAAGAAATACCCTATGAAAATGAGGTATATGAAACTCGGTTAATAAATTTTAATACCTATAATAGAATCCTAAAAAACAATATTCGAGTGGCAAAAAAAAACTACTATAAATCTTGTTTCCTACGATATAAAAATGATATTAAAAATACTTGGTTGACTATAAACGATATCCTAAATCGACTAAAAAAGAAGAGAGGCTTTCCTGATTCATTTAGCATTAATAATGAGACCGTTACTGATAAATCTTTAATAGCGAATAGCTTTAACGCATACTTCACTAATATTGGACCCTGTCTAGCATCAAAAATTGCTACCTCGGCTAACGCCTCATTCAAAGATTATATTAAGAACCCTGTCGAACATAGATTAGTGCTCAACCTCATTACGGAGGAATTAGTTATAAAACCGTTGACTCTTTCAAACCTAAGTTAAGCTCTGGTCACGACAGACTATCTATGATCTTATTAAAGGAGATCAAAAACGAAGTATCAAAAGCCATAACTACTGTTATAAACCAGTCTTTTGCGACTGGTATTTTTCCAGATTTGTTAAAAATTGCTAAAGTGGTACCAGTCTACAAAAAGGATGATGCATCCCTGCTGGTAAATTATAGACCAATTTCTCTTTTACCTGCAATTTCAAAGATTTTTGAAAGAATTTTGTATAACCAAATTTACGAATATTTCAAACTGCATCATTTGTTATATAGAAGCCAGTATGGTTTTCGTGAAGAGCACTCTACGGAATTTGCTGCCCTGGAATTGATTGATAGAATAATTTTGGATATGGATAAAGGAGAAATTCCTATCAATATATTCATGGATCTTTCCAAAGCTTTCGACACTTTGGACCATGACATTCTACTTTATAAACTTAGCTATTATGGCATTAAAGGTACTGCCCTGGACCTTTTGAAAAATTATTTAAGTAATAGAAAACAGTTTGTTGTTCTTGATAATATCAAATCCGACACTAAAAATATCCATGCTGGCGTTCCTCAAGGTTCGATTCTAGGACCACTGCTTTTTCTGATTTATGTCAATGACATAACTTTAGCTTCTACTTTATTTAAATCTATTATATATGCTGATGACACAACTTTATGTACTGCTGTGCGCCCTCTGAGTATATCTGGACCAAATGATGAAATATCCTTGCTCATTAACTCTGAACTAGACAAGATAAGTACTTGGCTTAAAATGAACAAGCTCTCTCTTAATATAGATAAAACTAAATTCATGATTTTTCACCAACCGCAACGACAAGTCTCATCTCCTACACTTAAAATTGATGATGTTGGCATTGAACATATAGATGAATACAAGTTTCTTGGTCTAACCTTAGACACCCACTTAAGCTGGGACAGTCATATTCAAAAAATAGCTTCAAAAATTTCTCAGACCATCGGCATCATGAATAAATTAAAAAATTTTCTACCCTCAAATATTCTCCAAATCATATATAATTCTTTAATCCTGCCACATTTCAACTACGGTCTTCTTGTATGGGGTCACAAATTAGAAAGATTAGTTAAAATTCAAAAGAAAGCTGTTCGGATTGTCAATCATAGTAATTACAATGCATACACTGAACCTATTTTTAAATCCAGAAACTTACTCAAATTAGTCGATATACATACAGTTCAAATCCTAAAAATTTTTTTCAAATATAAAAATAACCGGCTTCCTGTCTATTTTTATCAATTTCCAATTACACCAACCCCCCAAGTTCATGAACATGACACCCGAAGAAAGGGATTATTTGTAGCACGTACTCAACATGCGTTCGCTCGAAAGTGTATAAGACATGAAATTGTTAATGTTTTAAATGCGACATCTGAGGTTGTTAAGGAGAAGGTACATACTCATAGTTATTTTGGTTTTTCTCAATACATAAAGAAATATTTTATTGATACGTATGAAATGTCTTGCAACATTCAAAATTGCTATATTTGTAATGCAAATTGATTATATTTTTGGACTCTGAATTACCCCTGCCTTTTTGATAAAAGTCTTACCAGTTACATGGTTACTTTTTTTTTGATAAATAGTTTATGGTCATTTGCATGCAGGGTGGTACACATGATAGCAGTCTGTCAAAGATCTTAATGTGTATCTCCCTGACCAAATTATGGATTACTCTCTTCTGTTTTATTCTTCAAATGCTACTTTGCTTATTTCTATACTTTGTATGTACCAAACTACTATTCTTTTGTACACATAATTTGGTTAAAATAAAAATCCTGAATCCTGAATCCTGAACATTTTAAGAAGACGGTGCCAGAGCTGAAAAGTTTTTTGAAGGATAGAGGGGGTAACCTTAGATGACAAAAACAAACCAGAATTGGTGTCCCTCGCATACAAGGCGCACGAGATGAAGATGAAAATCGACGTGACCAAGGACGACACTGTAGAAGACTCCGTAAGACACCTGATAGTAAATAGGAAGGATTTGCCCCAACCTTACACAATAAAAAGTCAATGGACGGACGATCTACGAGACTTGTCTAGCATCGCCAGCTCCACGGTCTTCTTTTACCTGGCTGATGCCTGTGAATGGCCCAGAAAAAGGATAAGAAAAAATAAAGAAGACAATGGTTGGCTCTTGTACAAGGCCAAACACGTTCATGGCGTCAGTGTGTGCAAAGTTGACAGCTCGGCTTGTTTGTTTGTGATTGCCAAATGGGTGCCAGAAACTCGACAAAGTGGTGCTCCTTACGACCTGTGGGTTCTTATCAATACTTTTGGTGACGTTTTATCGGGGGAATGCACATGTGTTTCGTGAGTCTTCATTTATACTTTTTTCTTTATTTTCATGCTTGAAGCTCTATAGATGCTAATGTACGGCATGCGGGCAATAATACCGGAAATCTGGAGTAATGCATTAAACTCAACATATTCAAGTTGAATGACTTTTTAACAAATTTGGTGTCTTGCCAAATTCATAACAAACATATGACATCCCTGATCACTCCACACGTCCAGTGTTTGGGCTTCATGGGTATTGATACCATTGCAATACGTGGTACAAAGTCGACAAACAATGTAAAAATATGTTATTGAAAAGTAGTCAGGCTCATGAATTATGCCATGCCTATGCACACAGTGATGGCGAAATAGTTGATTTGAGTTTTGGTTTTGAATTGAATTGAATTGAATTGATATATTTAAATGACCGACCGGACAATATCTCCCAGTATGCTGAGTTTTATTATCAAGCTGACAAAAGGATGAATATCATGCAGTTTTAATGAAGCAGACGTTTGTCACAGCTCCAAAACTGACATACAGCCCCTGCTTGGGAGTGGCTAGCTGTCAACAACAGCATTATATCATTTATAATAATATTCAACTACTAAAATAATGTTTAGATTTGAATCTTTGCCATTGGCATAGTTTACATCTACATGTACTGTCAGTGTTTCCCTACCCTTTTTCCAGGCATATTATTCATTCACTGATCTGTAAATGAAAATTTATAATTATAATTTTCTCATTCTCAGCTCAACCTGAATCAAGAATTTGCTGTCATCCTGCAAAATGTAACTTGTAAGTTGAGGATCCCGATGTTGAACCACGATAAGATAACTAACAGTGAACTTGCAGAGTGAAATATTCTTGTTTTTGTCTGAAAAGTAAAAAGTTTCATTGTAAACTTTAAATTGTTAAAGCATATAATCAGTACTCCTCCTGGGATAATGTTATGAAGTAAGGGCAGGCCTGCCCAAAGTCGTGTAAAAAGGTATTTTAGGCACAGACAGTGATAGAAAAACATATGGGAGTTCATAGCCTGGTGTACATAGCACTATAGACCAATCTATTCATATAAACTTTAACATTATTTACCTTATCAAATAATGATAAAATGATTCAATTAAATACAAAGTCCCCCACCCAACCCAACCCCCAAATCATAAAATACAGTATGGCATGCGAACTTTTCCAATTGATTGCATATAACACATACACTTGTCACAGAAATTGGGTCCTGCATATGTTTTGACCCAGTTGCCTAAATGATAAAAAAGATGCTTCATATAAAATATGCATATAGCACACACACTGGCCACAGAAATAGGTTCTGCATATGTTTGGACCTAGCTGCCTAAATGATTAAAACATGCCAAGTGTCTATTATTTTCAGTGTCTGATGTTAAACATGCACAAGATACTCAATGGTTATGCAGTGACTGCCTCGCAACTAGCTTGCCTTTCAATCACTTTGATGATAAAGATGATTCTTGTTCTGCTCTTTCAGAATTATGGTATTCTGTCACAAAAATTTGATTACCATAAAATAAACAGCATTGTATTCAATCCATTTGAATTAGATGACAAGTATAATTTACCTTCACATGATTATGACCCTGACTTTAATTACTTTAATAATATTGCTGCCCAAGTTGGTACCAGTAATGACAGCCAATATTACATGGAGGATAAATTTATTAATATGTTAAGGGATAAAGGCCTCTCTGATACATCATTCTCAATGATGCACATGAACATTCGAAGTTTACCTATACATCATTCTGAATTAATTTCTTACTTAAAATATCTAGAGTTTGCTTTCAGTGTAATTGGTATTACTGAAAGCTGGTTGAAGGAATCTGATGTTGAACTTTATAATATACCCAGCTATCATCATTTAAATGTCTACAGAAATGACAGACCAGGAGGAGGAGTATCCTTATTTGTCTACGATGATATTTATTGTACTGAAAGATCTGATCTTAGTCATTTTGATAACTATATGGAGTCAATATTCATTGAAATACCAAAGGGAAAAGCTGGTCTTCCGAAAGTGTTATACTGGGAGTTATGTATAGACCACCTAATACTGATCTACGTATTTTCAATAACATGTATAGTGATTTACGGACTAAGGTGGCACAAGAAAATAAGATATGTTATATCATGGGAGATATAGATATTAACTTATTAAACTATGAGTCACATTTACCGACATCAAACTATCTAGATGTGTTATACTCACACTTCTTTATTCCTTTAATCAATAGACCAACTAGAGTCACGTCAAAGTCGGCTACACTTATATGTCACATAGTGTCAAACAATCATGATAATGTTTCTTCCTCTAGTGGTATTCTTTTTACAGACATGTCAGACCACTTCCCTGTATTCCACTTATGTGGCCAGAGAAGAAAGTGTCAGAATGAAATCCAGATATCAGAGAAACGTATAATAAAATATTCCACTATTAATGAATTTACTGAAAAACTTGCCACTTTTGCATGGGATAATGTTTATAATCTATCTAATTCTCAAGAAGCGTATACACAATTTTATAAAGACTTTAAACAGGTATATGATAACTGTTTTCCTATTGTTAATATTGGAAAGAAATTCAACAGTAATAAACTTTGGATAACTGAGGGCCTGATGATTTCCATAAAAACAAAACATAAATTATATGCAAAATCCCTAAGCACTCCAACACCTCTGCATGAGTGGCAGTATGTAACGTATAAAAATAAACTTACACACCTGATAACAACTGCAGAAAAAACATATTATAGTGAGTTACTTGATGCTTCTAGAAATAATTTGAAAAGAACTTGGAGAGTACTTAACATGATTGTAGACAAGAAGAAGAAGGGTGCTACATCAAAACATTTTATGATTGGGGAGAACCTAGTTTCTAACCTCCAGCTATTGCTGATCAATTCAATGATAATTTTGTAAATGTTGGTCCATCTCTGTCTAAAAATATTCAATATACAATCATATAACAATACAGATGTATTGTCATTTCTTAAAGGAAATTATGATAGCTCCATTTAATTAACTCCAGCCTCAACTGACAAATTAGTAAAGATCATAGAGAATCTAAAGTACTCAAGTCCAGGATGGGATTAAATAAGTTCTAAGGTTGTTAAAAAGGTGGCACAAGTTATTGCTAGCCCTCGTACGTTTGTGTGTAACTTGTCTTTTTTGAATGGTGAAGTACCAAATGAAAAGAAAAAAGCTAGTGTTACACCCATTAATAGATCCGGTGACATGTCAGTCTTTAGCAATTATAGACCAATATCTGTATTAACAACGTGTTCTAAAATTTTTGAAAAAGTTATGTATGCACGTGTAATCGCGTTTTTAAACAAACATAATATCCTCTATAAATACCAGTTTGGATTCAGAGAAAATCATTCTACAGCTGCTGCTTTGTTGACTCTAACAGATTATATATCCAGTGCCTTGGATGAAAGTGACTATATACTTGGTGTTTTCATGGACTTAACAAAAGCGTTTGACACTGTAAATCATAAAATATTATTAAAAAAACTCAATCATTATGGAATTAGAGGTATTGCTCTTGAGTGGCTCCGAAGTCACTTAACCGGCAGATCGCAATTTGTTAAATATGATGCTGTAAAATCAGGTGAGAAAAGTATTACTTGTGGTTTTCCCCAAGGATCAGTGTTGGGCCCACTTTTATTTCTCCTATACATCAATGATTTAGCCCATGTATCGACTAAACTTTTTTCAATTCTATTTGCTGATGATACAAGTTCATTTCGGAGAAATAGGAATTTACATAATTTATTCAACGATATGAATTGTGAACTGTCCCATGTAGCCAAGTGGTTCAAATCAAACAAGTTAACTTTGAATATTTCAAAAACCAATTATATGTTATTTCATACCAAAAGGAAAATGAATGCCACTGATTCTCTCAATTGATGGTAAACAGATAAATCTTATTTCTCATGTAAAATTTCTAGGTGTGATTTTAGATTCCATTTTAGATTGGAAACAGCATATATTTAATACAAGTAGTAAATTAGCAAAATCCATAGGCATTATTGTAAAAGTTAGACGCTTCTTATTGAAAAAGGTTCTTCTTAATTTGTATTATACTTTTGCGTATCCATATCTGTCTTATTGTAACATTGTTTGGGGAAGTACTTATAACAGTACGCTTGAAAAGCTGAATGTATTACAGAGGCGAATTATTCATATCATATCTTTTTCACATTACAGAACTTCAATGAAAGCATTATTCAATGACCTGGAAATTTTGACTCTACAACAGATAAATATTTTTCAAACAGGTAAATTTTATGTATCAACACACTAAGGGAAAATCTCCAGATGCCTGCTTACATATGTTTGTACAGAACACTTCTTTCCATACTTATTATACAAGACAACGTCAGAATTTACATGTCATAAGATGCCGAACATAAATTAAACAATTTTCTATAAAATATCATGGTGTGAAAATTTGGAATGACATTCCACCACTCATTAAAAACTACAGTTATCATATGTTCAAAAGTCATCTACAATTGCATATACTGTCACTATGATCGCGCGATCAGTACCATATCCTCTTCTGTCTTTTTTGTTTATGTGTTTGTTTGTTTCACTATTAGGAAGTTAATCTATGTACATGTTATGTAACTAACAAATTTGAAATATACATATATATATATATATATTTATATATATATATATATATATATATATATATATATATATATATATATATATATATATATATATGTATTCTGATATTGCACCAGTGTTCCGTAATGTAAATGTTTTAATTCTGATCATAAAGGAGGTTCTTTAAGCATGTATATGCATCTTTCCCTCCTGCCAATATTTGTGTCATATATTGTATATATTTTGATTTGTATTGCATTATTTGGCGAATAAAAGAAATCAAAATGAAGAAAGTACTTTTCTGTTGTGGTAAATATAATTTCGGATTTCCAATTGCTATATTTCTCACTTGTTCATACACATCAGGATGTGAAGCTGAACATTGATTTTTTTTTACTTCAACAGGCTTTGGCGGTGTCTCGAGATCTACCAGATGTTCTAGCAATCAGGAGTGAATTTGTTCAAGATGGATATGGATACTGTGAGTATGGTATCGGGATACATTATGGGGAATACTTGTAAGGTTAAATTAATGTATAAGCATAGTGTATATGTAGTTTGTCTGTTAATCAACAAATACACACCGGATTAAGTAGTCTTTAAAATATTTGGTTTTGTTTTTGGTATCCTGGTGTGGTGAATTAAAAAGGTGCCAAGTGTACGAAATCAAGCTTTGCAGTTACTTGATATATTTTTATGTCATACAATTGTCAGAGTCTCACAGTCACAGGCGTTTTGGTGAGATAGTCCCGGGATTGCCTTTACATGGTAAGTTTTCATTTCCCTTGCCATACAAAAAACCTGGTTTAACCCCCCTCCCCCCACCTATACATGTGCATTTCCAAATTTTATGGTTGCCTTGAACTACAACTATACATATTTGTGGTCCCCTACCATCATTTTAGAAGGTGGTATGGTGACATGAAGATAGTAACGACCTTTGCATGCATCCATACATCCATCCACGCATCTGGCTTCCTATCACAAGGACCAATTCAGACAATGCTCATAGTTCTAACGTACAGGTAGAAATATTGCGTGAGTCAAGTGCCCTCAAAGTAGTATGGCTGACGTAATTTCAAGCAGTTGGGTCACAGTAACCGGTAAGTGCTAAACCTTATGCATGCTGTGATTCTTTACACATCTGATTTTGTTTCATGAAGGTTAATATATCCATGCATCTTGACTCAAATTTATTACATTAAGCAGTGGTTGGCTCTCTTGGAGAACCAGCCACCATTTTGAACAGATGGTTGTTGCAGATTATTGAATTATCAATACTTTAATTTTAGATTGATGGTAATCCAGAAAGAGCAGTTGAAATTGTTTTGTCTGGGCATTATGCTGCAATTGTTGGTGCTGTGGGGACAGGAAAGTCATGCATAGTATGTCGTTTGGTGTCCCTCTTCAGAAATATGCCAGGTTGTTGCAGTCACAGCTGCTACAGGCATGGCTGCTCTGTCTCTGAAATACCTGAATGCGACCACTGTTCACATGTTTGCAGGAATAATGGATGGTCGATTTACTTTTGCAGAGCTGGAGAGTAGAATGAAGCAAGAGGCCATGAAAGACGCATTACACAGTATAAAACAAACTAAGATCCTTTTTTATTCATGTGGCTTCTATCATAGGTTCTCAAAATTTCAATCAATTTAAGTATGCACGTAGAATTGCAAAGGGCATCGACATAATATTTGGTGCATCCAATCAGTTGTAGAAATGGACCCCAGCCAGCAACCCCCTGTTCCAAATCATTGGAGAGTACTGCGTCCATAGCTGTCTGTGGGGATTTGTTGCTGCAAAGTGTCCATTGACATGGGGGACAGCTTGCACTCCTTGCAGATGAGGTTTTTGCTGGATATGTGTCACAGGAATCCAATAGCTGAAGTGGCTAGAGAGACCACTTTGTTCGAGTAAAACTAAGCAGGTTTTCCATGCCAGCAGTGTGGGTTGATGCACCCTATATACACAAGCTAGGTATAAAATTCTCATATCCTGAAGCATGTTATTTGTTGTTCTACGTGGAAAAGCTCATCAGTCTCATTTACAATGACATTAAAATCTGGCTTGGGAAATTCGTAGAGTTTGCTTTACTTATTGTAAGGTAAGTCTATATGTGCCTGAATTACACAAGCCTGAGCACTTCACACACACAATTGGGGTTCTCTGAGTAGGGTTCATAGAGTAGAGGATCGAAAAAGCTATATGTTGGTTAATTAACTTGTTTTTGAACTCAAATCAAAGTTAAGGAAGCTTGGCATATATTACTGGAAGATGGTGCAAGCCAAAATATTTCTATGCTTTTAAGTGCTGTTTCCTGTTATTTTGTAACTATGTCGGGGGGGAGGGTACTTTCTTGTAATTGTTTCATTTTTTGTTAAATTTAGCTTCACTTCAGACCATGTGCAATATAAGACCACTTTTAGTTGGGATAAAAATGAACTATTATATCAAGTTTTATTTGTGGTATGTATAGGTATGCTCGAAGAGGCTGTTTCCAGGGTTCAGGACCTAGATAGTTTGTCAGTATTGCACTGCATCACAGAAGCGTGTCCAAGACTCCCAGATAATTTATAATACTTACTTTCTTGCAACAAGAAAGCCAGTTCATGAGCCCTGACCGGTCTTCTAGTCATTCTGTGTCAGACGACCCACATGATCCTATCCATATCAGTAAGTCCGACAATATGTCATGTAGGGACCCAGGCAAGGAGACACTAACAGCACCTTCAGGGAATATTGAACTGACACAGGCAGAGCATGAAGCCACAGAAACATGTTTACCTGGCCAATTTGAATTACATATTCTCAGCTCTGTAACCATACTGAACAGCATCTTGTGTGGAGTAGAACTGGCAGAAACGTCCCCAAAAGATCAACGACACAATAGAATAGTTGCATTGCAATCTTGCAGGTGTAGATTGGTCTGTTAAAATTGTTTCTTCTGCCAGGCAAGACAGTGTTAAAAAGTTTGAGAGGCCACAAATCAGAACAGAAATGGATACCCAATACACATTCGTTTACAATTACACGAAGAGCAGTGACTATAACTATGCAATATCATGTCTTTTCTAGACCATGAAGCCTTTGCAGGTACAGTATCAAGTTTGCGAAAAAGGGTCAATTTTTTTTTCAAAACCACCTCATTCAGAAAATTGTAGAAGTGAAAGGGCCTTGTCAAGAAGAAATTCCAGAAACAAAGCTCAAAAAGATCACTGAGCGAGACAAACATGATGCTGCAAGAGCTAAACTGGTGTCTCTGTTGTTGCCAGATTACAATACAGGGCAAAGGTAGTGTTACAACGCAACCTATTTGGCGAAAAATCACAGCATCCAGAGGGTGTGAGAACTGATTTGGCTTTATATTACAGCATCCAGAGGGTGTGAAAATGAATTGGACGTTGTTTGTTATAACTATGTTCAAATTTTTGTCTTTTTAGGTGGAGATGTAAAACTAACATCAAAGCTCATTGGTTCAGTTGTTCCAGATGCATTTAATTTTCTGCTAATTGAGGCCCCCTGAAGGATAGTACTTAGCCAATTAGTATATTGGAAGTGAGTCGGATTGGCATTGGCCCGTGACACATTGCTGTTTGCTGACAAAAGACACTTTCACATATATCAGAATCCAATGTTCCTGGTACAATTTGCTCAGTCGAATGAATAAAACGTTCCTCAATGAGGAAATTGAACCCAGTAGTATGGATTGGATGTTCTCATGAATTTCAAGAGAGCTACCTTTTTTCACTTTTTTACTTTTGACAAACTCGAATGCACAATACTTGCTCCTATTTCTGGAACCGTTGGGTAACTTCAGTCTATGAAGATATGGATCATCCAGGCTGACCACTGTGTGTAAGTCGGTCAATACCTTCATTATTTTGCTTCTCTGTTCCAGTAGAGACATAGATCTATTTAGCTGGTTTGCAAGAGGATCCTAAACTTTTCTGATACCCCTGAAAATATTATTGCACGTGTATTATGTAAAAATAAAAGGAACAGATGCAGAAAAATTGGACACTTTTTGCTTTTTGTGTGGAAACTGAGTGGCAGTATGATAAATTACTCTCTTTCATCCTAAGGTGACCAAGACCTGGAAGGGTACCGTCAGCTGAGGTGTTGCCCACTTCCTGGGCTGACAAGAAATTGTGTGCACTATGTATGTATTTATAGTAGAATCTTCATATCGAGACCATTTCTATATTAAGACCACTAATTTACAGTGCCATTTTTGTTTATCCTCCCTTAAAATCTATCCCTAGTGAAGACCAGTCCTCTATAAAGATATTTTCTCAGTCCCTTATATGGTCTTAACAGAGAGATTTCACTGTATATGATTATTTCACCATAACTCAAACTAAGAGTACAATTATATGCCCTCCATATATCAATATTTACATTCAATCGAAGTTTTAACATTGCAAGTATGGTAGAGTGACCATAACACATGAGCCTTGTGTGTTATGGGACCGCAACACATGTGTCCCGCCCACATTCCAATAAGCCACGCCCACCTGGGTTTCCAGAATTTAACACTTGAACAAGCTGGGCAATTCAGTTTCTGGTCGTTTATTTTAATTCTATGTATTACATTTCTAAATTTCGTGTAATTGACCAGAAAAGCTACGAGGGAAATGTAAATATAAGCAATGAGGGTCGCTTTTGTGGGTGTTATGGCATAATGACGCAGGTGATTGAAGCTGGCATCAGGCGAGGCGCACTGGCGTGCGCCACGCCCACGATGTCAGCTTTAATCACGCGCGTCATTATGCCATAACACACACAAAATCGACCCTCATTTCTTTAATATTTTACATGCTTCTCACCCCCTCTACCGGAACTGTTTATTTCTACGTCTTTCCTGCCTAACCAACGTTAAGTTAACCCAGGCCCAACAGAAAGATAGACGCCTAGCACTGGCTATAACGACCCATCCTAAAATACATGACTCATATGGAGAGCTTCATATCATGAACAGGGCAAGATTTAAGTAAAAAACAAAAAAGATTTCAGACGGGAGTTGCATTAACCTTCTTCTGCTTGAAACGCCATTCCCAATTCCGGTCAACTAAGGTAGAAAGAAATGGTACTCCACTAATGAAACGTCCACAGTTTCATACATTCCCTGGTGCCCTTCCATACCAAACGCAGACGGCCAGAACCTCGTAAATATGGGCTGATGCGTTCTCCCTCCCCTCGTCCGCCCCCCCCCCCCCTTCTGAATCCAGCCAATAAGCTTTAAAGTGTCATTTTCGAAAGGGCCCTCAGCCAGATTACCAATGCATTTATAGCTCTCAAAACCAGAGAGCGTGAACTGACGTCATGGCATTGGTGTAACAATAAATTAGTCTGTCGACTTGCACTGTAAATACAATTGCGACACAAAAGTACCTACTGCCCCAACAAATTTTGCCTATGTGCAACTAGTCACGGAAAAAATATCAAAAGCCAGCTATCCACAAATATATGCATGATTTCAAATTAAAGTAACTCATAAAATTTAGTAGCTGGCGTTGCGAAATGAATTCTATCCCGAGATCACAGCCAGGGGTATTGCCATTCTTTATATATCTAGTCCAGTGGGTGTTCCTTGATACCCAACGCAGGCTCAGGTCAACGGGATAAATCGTGCCCAGATCAACGTAATTACCAACAAGTTCTTCAGACGATAAAAATATCCCATTCAGACTACAGTACACTGAAGATAAGTCTCTATGGTCTGCTTCGGTAAATCTCCGCTTCGCTGCGGGAGGTGAGTCCTGTATCACCTTATCCTTTATGCACGGTAAATTGTCAACTTTTTCTCTCACCAGGGTATACGTGGCTCTCTGTGATTTAACATTCAAGAACAGTAGTTTTGTTTGAGCGTGGATCTTACACGCTGGCACATTGCGTTAGTTCCAGTTGCATATCCCATTGAAACTGTTGGTCTGCGCTTTCGCCAACTGTTTGAATGCTTCTACAATCTTACGTTTGTCTGAATATTCAAACGGTACACGTTAGATGGCAAGAAAACCGATACTGGCCATACAAAGGCGTGTTACTGAAGGGAACCATGCGGGACTGTACTATTGGGATGGGCTGTTCCCCTACTGCGATGGCGCCACAGGAAGAAAAATAAATATGGATTTACCATACCCGGAGAATGGCACATGATACTCTACACATTGTTATATGTCCTGATGAGCTTGTTAAGCCTTGGTCAAAGGAACACTCACTGCCCTCTGTACTAAAGCCTTGTGACTGTTAATTGCCCAGGCAAAACACTTTTAGTTTCCATGTGCAGCAGTAGGTGTTGTGATGCAACTCTCAGTTTTCTCGTTAAATGCCCCTTTTCATAAAGAATAAAGTGGGATCATTTTGGTGGCCCTTTTGATTAATAATAGTGGCAAGGGTTTTCAATGATGGATATAATTATTCATCTCTGACCATGTGTCAGCCCCTGGAATTATCTTACGATCCTCGCGGTTTGTGCTGAAAAACAACACTGAATTGAGGTCGTTCCCAAACTCAAATTGACGATCCAACAGTTGGCATTGACTACTTGATCTGGTTTCAAGCGGCCGAATCAAACCTTTGCATTTAAACCCATTTTCTTGAGATTTGTTTCAGTTGCACTGCCACAGCAGAAGTGTGTTTGAAATAGCAAACAATTCCTTGGAGCATTCAAGAAAGCCCTGCACCTCTGAAAAAACAGCCCTGACTTTACATTTAAGTGCAAGTTGTTACCGGAAGAAGAAAACCTCATTATGTGGATCCGTCTTGCGATTTGAATATACTAGCATCTTAACTAAGATACACATAATACGTTCCAAAAGAATAAAACAACTATATAAATCAACATCGAGGTACTAATTACTATATATAGATACATGCTAGGATGATTTTTTTTTTAGATATGTGGGCATTGAAAAAATGGAATCGTGTACCCAGAAAACTCCTATTACTCGGGTACTCAATAATACTTATACTCTACTCTGAATACAAAATGGGTGCCCCCCCCCCAAAAAAAGGTATTTTTGCAGATAATTTAAAGCACCAGAAGGGCGCTTTGACAGTTAAATTTCTATGATGGTCCTGACAAAATATGGAAATAAATCGCGATAATAACAAGAGAGGTATTTTTGGAAGGCACATCCTCAGCTCGCCTTGACATGTAACCCACAAGAAGTCTGATCCTGGTCTAGGGATACCCAGACGAGTCCCTGTGCAATTTCAAAGCAAAAGGACAACTGTTTGAGAGAAGATTTCCTCCACCCACCCACCCCATCCTCCACAAAGGTCAATAAAATAAAATTGATTAACTGTATTAAAAAAATAAAATCCTCATTAGCCGTACTCTTGTTCTACCTGCATCCGATATACACAAATAAGCACTTATATTTTGTCTTCGAGTGAAAACAAATGACTGTAACAAGAGACCCAAAATAGAGTTGCGACCTTCATTGTACACCGAATATATTACGTTTCAAACAAAATGCTTGATGGCACGTATGAAGAAAAGCTAAACTTTCAATAAATTGTATATTCTCAAAAGTGACATTTATGAGAAATCTGGACAACCAGGCAATATATTAGATTGCATTTCACGTGCGTGTGCACGAACAATAAAGCTGCGCAATCATAACACAGCACAAATTGACAAAAACGCATATTGGTCAATTGTAGAGATCAAGCTCAACGGACATATTTTGTGAGAAGCCCCACAACCCAATCAGGTAATTTCCTCAACCAAGAAAGCATTTGCCAAACTTCTGACATGGCTTATGTTGATTGCAAAATGACGAAAGATTTTTATTTCAAATACTGTGATTTGGAAGCAGGAAGAACCAGCTCTTGATATTTACAAAGACACTTTCAGATGTTCCCTTGCAGTACTTGGTAATATACGATAACTCACATATATTACTGTGAGAACTCTTTTGTTGACTGCGTGCTGATAGGTTCACTAGATAGGTACAGCACCGTCAGTAAAGTTCTGCCTTATTAATTTTATGTGGCAAAGTTATCCACAACAACGGAAAACTTGCATTTCCCGTTCCATTTCTGCCTTAGACATTGTTGCTTCTCTTATCTGATATGACTGTTTGCTCTCTCCTTGTCCAGATCTTTTTTTCCGCCTCAGCGCTCGCGCAAATTGAAATTTGTTTCTTTCTGATTCGCCATACTCGCTTCGTTTCCCTTGTGATTGGTCATATGGACTCTTTGTGACGTTTTGATTGAAGAACAGTTTTTTCTTTCTCTTCAAGGGTTTAAATTGCTTCCCTTTTTCTTTCAACTGGACTACGTCTCTTTCCCGTTTTAGTGGTCGTGCAAGCTGAAATCTGGTTTCTTGGGATTGGTTTAACTCACCATCCTTGCGGTTTAACTCACCATGGTTGCCTTGAGACTGGTCATATTGACTTTTTATGATATTCTGATTGACAAACAGGTTTTTCTTTCTGTTTAAGTGATTAAATTGCCTCCCTTTTCTCTTTAACCGGACAACTTCCCTTTCCTGCCTCAGTGGTCGTGCAAGTTGAAATCTGTTTCTCTTGGATGGGTCTAGCTCGCCTCCCTTGCCTTGTGATTGGCTATATTGACTCTTGGGTACATTGTGGTTAAAGAACAGCTTTTTCTTTCTCTTTAAGTTATAAAATTGTGACCTTTTTTCCTTAAACTGGACAAAATTTGTTTTCTGCGCCAGCGGTGGCGCCAGCGGTGGCGCAAGTTGAAATCTGTGTCGTCCGGATTGGGCATACTCGCCTCCTTTGCCTTGTGGTTGGTCAAATTGATTATTCGCGACGTTTAAATTGAAGAGCGGGTTTTTATTTCTCTGAAACTCGTTAAATTTACTCCCCTTCCCCTTTATATGGCCAACCATTCTCCCGTGTTTCTCTGATTTGTCAAGTCTTTTTCCCTTTGCATATAATTGGGCAGAAAGATCCTTATTTTCGGATTGCACATCGTTTTCCTGACCTTTTGATCGGTGAGATAAGGCTTTAGCCAATAATTCTTCTATGTCAAGTTTCATAACTTGCCCTTCTAAATGTTCCAGATGTTTATTTTCATTGAAATTATTTTTATAATATCCAGGTCGCTGTAGATCTCTTCGCGCTGATTTTTTGGCAAGAAACTTCTTTTGAACATGTTTATAGTTTTCCACCGTTAATAAATGTTCTGGCACGTCCTGTGTATCTGTTTCATGTTGTAACTCTGATTGTTCCGGCAACTCTTCCGCCATATACAAGAGTCTAGAATCCCGTTTTTGTGATAGCACGGGGTCGTTTTTCGCCTTCTGTGGATCATTTATTGCATTTCGTATCATTGGTAATGATTTCATATTTGTCTTACTCTTTGACAAACTATAAATAATATTTATACATCCTAATATAGCAATCACGGTCAGCAATCGGAAGACAAACCAAGTCCGCCTATAGGTGGCATAAACGCTGCGGCATGCCATGTTGCGAACGGTGCCCAGATCCAATATTGAAACTCTGGAACATAAAGAAACATATTCTATTAATGTGCACCCAGGTGCCCTTATGATAGTTCTGTGACTCAAACACTCAGAGTTCTGTCTAACTTACAAGATAATTTGAGAATTACAAGCACTTTCACGTTTTTATCATGATGTTTATTGTGGTTTAGGACAAACAAGGTTTTCCTAGCTGGCTTTCTTGTTTAATGTAAAATATGCAACAGAATTCATCCTTGAACCAACAATTGTGTTCCTCAGTGACGTTTCTCAGCATTTATAATCGGTAAATATTGGAAGTTAAATGAAGATTTAAGTTAACATGCGATCTAGACCATACAGTTCCATCGGATAATCCCTTTATTTCATTCCTGCTGCAACACGAGGACATGTTCAACCACGAATATTACTTTTTATCTTTACTTGAAACCCTGAGCAGTTTAATTTTTCTCCATTATTACTGACGTTGTTGTGCGAGTATAACTTCATACAGATTTACACAGGTACAACTGTGCGGTCTATGTTCACAGACTACAACCAATTTAAGATTGTGGGCAGAAACCACAACACAAAGACATATGCTGTTGAGCGCAGACTCCAGAATAAACGCCCTTCCCTCTCCATACCATTGATGTTGTGATACATCACGCTAAACGCGACTCGTACGTACATAATACATCTAATACCCATACGAAGGAATATGGTACATCCCCGACTTGTGATAATTGTAAACAGTCAACTGTGATTTAGCGTACATCGATGCTCTGCCCTTTGAAATAATACTTACATCTCTATAAAACAATTGACGGGCCTAAATCATAATTTTGAACCATTTTTAATAGCCAGGTGAGGTGTTTATTCACTTGAGCTTCTATGAGACCTCCATGGAGCTTGAGTTTAACAAATTCAATAGACTAACAATGTAACGAAGCTTAAGTTTAGCAAACTCAATCGACCGCCAATATAACACGGAGTTTGAGCTCGCAAAGTCAATATAACATGAAGCTAGGACATGACACATCGACCAATATAAATTTCAAATCGGAAAACAGGTCTAACGCAGATCGTAACCACAGGTGTATTTATCAAACAAATTTGAGCAATCGTATGGCCGTTGTTGACAGAGACAACCAATTTAAGATCGTGGCCATATATACCACCAATTTTAGTCCTAAAATGACCTTGCCATCAAGATCGATGACCCGGATGCAAACAAAGCAGTGATCATGATCAAAGCGCGCATCATATAATTTTATACACAAAAGCTCGAGAAGCAAAGAACCTTTTGCAATTCAAATTGGTATTGCAGACGAATATGGCGGATTACGGAATAATTATGGAGCAATGTTGCTAGACAAATTGCACTCTATTATTAACCAATATAATATTTGAAGTCCACCTGTGATGTCTCTTTATATACCTGCTGCCGAGCTTATTCGGTTCATATTGCTGTTCTAAGGGTCAGAACAGGGCTGCATTTTTTTTTAATTTATTTATTTTTTTTTTTTTTTTGCATACCGTTTAAGAATTTAATTCGTAATTATACATATATGAATTTTTATACACACATCTCTTTAAGATTCACACACAGGTATAATATGCCAACATTATCTTACATAATTGAAACAGATTAACATATCTGTGAAAGTGTTAAACACGTTTGTGAAAAGATATTTACATGAGTGTGCAGTAGCATTACACAAATACCATAAACTGGACCGTGTCGATTATGACCTGTACTCATACTGACTTTTATTGAACCATTCCTTTCAGGAATGGGGATTTGATATGGTGGGATGTGCGTCTCCTATTTTCGCCTGGGTCACAGGTACCTAAGGTTGCTGGCACCTAAGACCTGGCCGACAATGGGAAACCCGCATACCAACTTCACCAAACCGGCCGTTCCGTAGTCACAGAACAGAGTAGAGCTCTTTTTTAGCATACACATAATATATCGTTTACAGATGTGTGCGTAAATGAATTACAACGTGTACAGATTTATGCGTAAATGAATTACACATGTACAATTTTTTCACATGTATAAAATAAACGACAATTTTACATAATATGTAAATTAATATGTGAAATAGTTTGACACCTATGTGAAAGATTAACATCAATGTGAAATCTTTTTACAAATATGTACATTTGTACTTTGTCAACCTTTTTTCAACTTCAACTCTACATTAATGAAGAAAATCGTGATTCTTTTATTAATTGCATAAATAGTTATCACTTGTAGCAATAATCCGGTTTACTATTGCCTAGAAACGCTTTCATCCTCACCGCGTGGAGATGGGCAATGATTCGTTGGTACTTCTGTTTATTGAAAATAATCATAAGGAACCAAAAGGTGCAAAATGCAACTACAGTTATTTCACAGAAATAAAGTCATGGTCACCCTTGTGCTTCCGGATTAACATCACCTTTTTGCAATAGGGACCGGCAAGTTTAAGAATATCTTTTTTGCCGAAGCCTCTTTCACATGCGTGAAAATAATTACGCATATGTTACAAAACATCCAAGCATAAGTGTAGTAATACTTTTTGGCACTTATGTATTAATATGTTACAAATATGTGCTAAAGATATGTGTAAATGTAAACCTTTATATATGTACAATAAAAATATTTTACTTAAGTGAAATAGTTTTACAAATAAGGATAAAGGTGTATGCATGTGTGAATTATTATAACGCATATGTACAATTGGCTTTATTTACACATGTGTGGAATATATTTACAAATTTGTATAATAGAGGATGAAACGTTTAAACATCTTGTCATAGTTTTCAAGTATTGTTCCGGTGCGATTCCTTCGTCTTCAAAGGATGACACCTACCGTGTCTGGTGTACTTGCGAGAACCAAATTTCCCCTTATGTATTTTTTTTGCCATTGTGCATCGACATGAATTGCTTAATTTGGTATATCTTGTATAATTAGAATATTTAGGTAAAACGTGATGATAAAAGCAGCATCTTATGAGTGTTATAATTTTTGTTAAGATTACAAAATTTGTAATCTAAAGGATTCCAAACCGTCACAGCTCATGGATCACACAGCCAGGAACTCAGGTGTGTCCTAATATAGCTAGTGTATCCTGGGTGTGTCTACCATTGGCCGCAATGAAAGGAGTGCATATCCACTACATGCCATACACAAGTCGCTCAGCCACTCATGTCAAGCTGTGGCCGTAACGGTTCCTGTCTGTTAATCGGTGATGGTTCTGCTGGCCACACGTACAAAAAGGTGCTGAATGGGGTTAAGATACAGTGATTATGGCATCACCACCTCATTTCGTTGTAGTGGTCAGCAGGGGTCATAGCTGGTCTATGAAAGGATCTTCTACTGTGACAATGAATTTTGGAGCCGTCTATGGACAATAAAATTAATGAAGCTGGGATTGGTCGATTCGAGGGCTTCTGATACTGTCCGAGTTGCAGTATGGAATATGTTCCAAAAATGCTACAGTTACATGTGTTGATCTTGTTCCAGTCCTGTAAATGTCACTCTCGGCCTCCTAAAGCATGCTGGGTCATCAGTTGAATGATTTTCATCATATCTTGTGACAGGACAGGAAATGCTTAACTAGAAGAATCAAAATCTATGATCTATTGAAAGCTGACTTAGTTCAGCTTCTAACATGTCAATGGCTCAGAGTGCCATCTTACTCGTAAGACACAACATTTTGCTTTGTTTAATGCAGCATTAGTCATCTACTGCAAACTTCTAGACTGGTACTGTGAAACAAAGCCACATCCCATTGCCTGTCACGCTGACCTAGCGGTTGCTTCTAGGCCATTGCATAACCCTCTGGTGGATAGATGCATGCTCAACATGTGTCTCTACTGGAAAGATTTACAGGAAAATAACATTCTATGATGTAATTGTCTTATCACCTTGGTTTTCGTTTTTGTGGATAAGCAAAACACCTGCCATACTGATAGGTTTATTTGATGATCATCATATAATACTGTTGTAACTTGTACTTCCATGTACAACTCTGTAATTTACTGAGATGAAAATTTAGATTGTTACCAAAATTTGGCGTCAAGGTGATGCAGCATTCATAAGTAAAGGTTAGAAATCTACTTCCTAAAATTACATTTTTATAAGGAACATAACTGTGTCTATAGACACAAGAGTATAAGATAACACTTTCCAATAGTTCCGTCATGAAATTGAGTATTATATTGTTGTAAGTCCAGCATACACGAGTATAATATTGACACAAAACTTAAATAAAGAATCCCCTACATAAATACTCGTTTGTTTATTTCCACAACAAATAACAACGGATACTACACGTTTGAACTTCACCCTCAAATTTAACTTTTCATAGCTATATCTCACCATACTGCAGCATAAACTTAACTTTTGTTTAACTTTCAAAAGATCAGCAATATTATCATGACTACAGTGTCGTCACTGGCAAATACGACTCTATAATTACCATTTTTACATTTCATAAAAATATAACTACAATTATTACATTTTTTTTTCTGAAATGAAATGCATGGCAGAAACATAATACTGATGATATATTGATTTTGAGGGAATGATAAATTTACTTCCCAAATTACAAATTAATATTACACAGTTGCATATTTACATACAACTTTAAAATATATTTAGTTGTGACATTTCCTTCCGTACGCCAGGTATTATACAGTTTTGTGTAACACATGCATATTTATAATTGTGTAGATATCATGGAAAAACGAAAAATATCTTAAACTGAAAAAAAAACAATAAACTAAACAGTCCTACCTGCAGGAACAACCCTTTTTATTCTGTGAAAATTGTATTACCACAAAAAATATTAGTTATATACTTTTGTATCCGCTTTAGCTCCTCATAACGCCTTTGCTGGGTGTCTGGTATAACCAATGATCTAACAGGAGAAATATGAAGCATATGCTGCAAACAGTGCATGTGTTAAGAAATATTCAAATTAAAGCGTACAATGCAGTACTTTTTTTTGGCTCTCCTGTAAAGTTATCAAAACAAGTTACGACAGTATAATTATCATGCGGCAAAATGTGACTCTCTAATCAACATTATGTTTGACTTCTTAACATCCATAAATACTTTCCAATGTCTATTTGTTTGTTATGTTACACCATAAAACAATGATGTTGAAAATTGCAGCTAGGCATACCTGTTTGTAGATGATGTTTTCTCGGACTTCACACTTTTGTTACTCTCTCTAGATTGACTCTTAAGAATGTGGAATGCCCTATATTGTAACTCACATCTTTCTGTAAGCTAGCTTAACATGTTATCCGTACCTCCACCTCCAATTCAATGTTGTCTTCATAATCAAAGTTAGTTTCAGAGTTCAAGAATAATCCATACAAGCTGGTACCGAATTATTGATTTGGCTTTCAGAAAAGGCCTGAATATATGTCATCGTGAGCTGCTCAACACAGGCTCTCACTGCAATGCTGTCCTGGTTGTTCCAATGATAATGACAACTTCATTGTGATTTGTTCTCCCTGTAAGAAATGCAAAACAAGAGGACTGTGTGAACATCCCGTCCTCACATGACCACGACACTCAACCCATAATAGGTCTCACTTTAGTCTAGTGGATGAGTATGTTGGAGAGGAAGTAAATATATCATTTTCCATTGCAATCCCCATTGAATTACCACGGTAATCAACAGGAGTGCATACATTAACCGACAATAACCCGAACTGAAAAAATCGTTAAAAAGCACGGATCCATAGTGTGACACTAGGTGAAGAACTTTGCTTACCCATCCCACAAGCTGCATATTCACTAAATTTTAGAAGAGTCTCAGTGACGGTTTTGGAGATTAAATTGAAAAATAACCTTAACGTCCCAAAATTAGTGGAAACTATAAAAACAATCACAGCGCCACTTGTTGAATAAATTAAGGCCTAGGGGTCCACAGACGTGTCTCCATGCAGTTTTGAAGCAATTGGTGAGTGGTTTCGGAGAATGTTTTTACGATTTTACCAAAAAATAAATAATAAAAAAAAAAACTGAAAACAATGGCGCACGACCAGTTGGACAATATTGGTAAAGATTCACCCAAGCTACATTCCCGCCGTGTTTCATGTCAATGTGACTAATGGTTTCGGAGAAGTTGAAAATGTGAATTGTCGACAGACGGACAGTGGACCATACAACCTCAGCTGACTTGACAATTGAAGTAAAAATAGAAATACAATTCCATGCTGGGGATGGACAGACCTGCATTTAAATTACGGTTTTATTGATTTGAAGATGTGTGCAGGCCTACCACCTGTCTCGTGATATCAGAGAGACGCCAACTGGTATAAATAACTGATGGTTTATTATATAATGTGCCATGAGGCTACCCGACATTTACATATTTTAATTGCCCAGGTTCTGTGCGGTTTTCCTCCCCTACGTATATGTTCATAAATTTTGTATTGCACTACATGTTGCCGGCTTCCCTTATCTTTCTCACATGCCTAATAGATACAGAAATATGCCGGTGTAGGACAAAAACTTGTAATCAACTAGTTGATGACAAGATTTTTAGGGAATCTGATTGGTCAGCACTTTCTTATTTCCCGGATGTTTTCTATTTGTGTGACCATTCAGGCATACTCCTAGCTACGCTGTCTACATTATATAACAGTCCGTTCAACGCTCATATTTTCTACACAAGCTAATATTTAGATCAGCCCGTTTTAAACCAATGAGGGTGCTCAGGGTTTTTTGGGGGGGCGAGGAGTAAATGAATAAATGAAGATGAAAATTTATGGAAGGTAATATACAAGCAAAGCAAAAGTGTCCAACATTACCTTTTAATCATCCTAGTACAAAATGTGTACTCTGGCAGGCTTGGCTTTATTTTTTTCATGAAAGTGTAGAATGACTACATCTTTACTTATATATAAAACTCTTTAAACACGCTCCTCCACATCCTGATCGTTAGTCATTTGAAATACACACACGCGTGACCCGTTTCACTCCGTTCCATGAAATGATTGTTCATATGCCTAAATACTTAGATCTGTAACTGTCTACAGTCACCTTGATAGGCGTTATGGTTCAATGTAAAGCAGTTTTTTATCTGTCAGGGTTAATGTGTGAAAACGAATGGCAAATACACAGATTGAAAAACATTGTTCAAATGTCTCCATATGATTGTGTGCATATAGATGGCTTATTACATTCACACCTGGATATAGCCTTACTTAAATATGTTCACTTTTGCAACAATGCAAATTCGTAGGTCGTCAACGATTGTTAGGCCTCTATAAAATTGAATATTTTCAAAGCAAAACAATTGACCATCAAGGATTGTGCTCTCAAAATTTGTAGCACCTGTATATATCTGATTTTTTTAGATCAACTGCAAGCCATCATATAGTACAAAGTCTGCGTGAATGAGCTGTGTTGATTACTTTGTTCAATTTGTTATAATTATTATTATCATTATTATAATTATTATTATTATTATTATTATTATTATTATTATTATTATTATTATTATTATTATTATTATTATTATTATTATTATTATTTTTATTATTATTATTATTATTATTATTATTATATATTATTATTATAATAATTATTATTATGATTATTATTTTTATTATTATTATTATTATTATTATTATTATTATTATTATTATTATTATTATTATTATTATTATTTGTAGCAGCAGCAGCAGCAGCATTTAGATGATAGCATCATTCGAAAGCAATATTCTATTTGAATCATGAGGAAAAACTTTCTTTTTCATAGTGAGATTTCTCGATTCGCAAAACTGATCTCCTGCAATATCCTTGCCAGTTGATGACTAATGCCAAAATAAAAAACAATTGAGACTAAGTCAAAGTTCATAGGAACAAAATACCAATGCCTTCCACATTCTTCATATACTTTGGTAAAAGATTGTTGAAATATACATTGGGAAAGGGCTGTCGAGAGACAACTTTAAGACGTAAGCATTCTCTATTATTATAACAAATTTAAGACAATTATTAATCATGAATAGATGACATGAAAGCCACAGTGACTTCCATCTAAAGTAGCATGCGCGAAATGGACATGTATAGATAAAGAGCATGGCCATAAGGCACAGACGTTTATCGGTGAAGCCATTTGGGAAACATCAGAGCCAAAGTTGCCATACACAACCTGAACTAATGAAGGCCTATAAAAGTATATTGGATATGTTAACAGGTAGAGATGATAGATAAAGCGAGTATAAACCTTCCTCATTAATACTTACTTGTTCATCTTGTACAGTGTCACCTAACTATTTTTTGTTCTCTAGAAATTTGTGTCATCCCGAAATGTGCATCACATTCCAACAAAACGATGTACATGACCATATAGAGACAACCAGTTTGATCATGACTTATATGCATTACCATTGAATATTCTTTAACAAGAATAGGGGTTGTAGCACAGTGGTTGATTGCACACTGTGAGGATGTAACATTTTCTGCAGCATAACATAAAGGGGAGATTTACCACGCCGTTTTGTTGTCCCTTGCCACTTATCTCTGATAGGTTCTTTTACATATTCGTCCGATCTAGTTTGTTGTTTTTTTTTTTAGATTTTTGCACCTGTTGCACAGTTTTGACATTTCTGTCTTAACAACTTAATTGTATCAGACAGAAGCAAGTTCAATTCAACTAGGTAACTCTCTTACAGATTGTCTTTTTATTCAAGTACAAATGATGCCATTTTAGACTTCCATTTCTGCATAGGCCCCTTTTGCTCTTTACCCAGTGTTAAGAAATGACACACTTGGTATCTGCTGCCACTTTATACCCTGTAGCTTCATAGTCTTAATGAACAAATCGTTTCACGTTTTCATGTGTAGGGATTCCACTTCAAATGCTTGTGTGTTTAGGCTTATTAGGACGTTCACAATGAGATAAAATGGACATTCAGAATTTTATAGTTTCTACTGGAATGTATACGTGAACTTTGTGTTCATTATCCCTGGCTACACCCATAGCAATTACACGATAAAAAACTTGCTCAGGAAACTGACATGCCCTGACTCGTTTGGTGGTATGAATAAATAAGCGTTTCTTTGCCGCAGCTTGCTATATACAAATGCAGTCAAGAATGGGCACAATAAAGTTTTGCGACAAAAGGCGTCATGTCTTCCAATGGGGTGGACATGCATAATAATTCTTAGACACTACAGGTTGACTCTCTTTCATTGATGAGGGACACCTTTTTATGACACATATTTATCAAGAAAACAAGTGTTATCTTTAAACCACACTGATGCCCATTTTTTTTTTCAATTCTGTCTTGAGGCTTTGCAATAGACAATTAAAAGATATATAACTTAAGGTACTGGAGGGGATTGAGCCAGACTCAAGGGTCCCACTCATTTGACGTTGCAAAGATGAACTATGTGTTACATTTTTCCAACAAAACCACACATTTTATTTATTGTATAGATACATAAATTTCTTAGAAACAAGTTTCATATCAATACGATATTTTTTAAGTATTTCATAAGACGGTTAACAGGACGGTAGCGTATTGCTCATTTTACCAGCATTTCTAAAAAAAAAAAAATCAAAAGAAAAGTGTTTTACATATGTAAAATTAAAGTACCAAAAGAACCAAATGTCGAAACTGTATTTTTGTTTACAAATAAAATACGCAATAAAAGAAAAATCGAGTTTTTGATCAACATTATAAACATCAATACTTACTTCATTTTGTGACCTACAGAAGTCTTGGAAGGAGACATCTTAACAAAAGAAAAGGCAGAACTTAAACAATATATTTATCTTTCAAAAGACGATTATTTGAAGCAGATCGATCAATTAGCCTTTCATTAATGCTGTCTGCAAAATTGATTGATATGCAGAAAAATTTAACTTTGATAAATCAGCGTTGAAAGACTTGAGGCACCTTTGCCCACATTGTTGACCGTAATGAATATTTCTTCTCCAACCCATGTCAGTTTCGGTTGCAATACTCGCGGACCTGTCAATCAACAAATTTGATATATAATTCCCAACATATTATGGATAGACTCCAAGCTTGCCCATTGAATGTTCGGAACGAGCGGGACTCGAACCTGCAACCTTTGGCACCAGTCGCCTAGCTGAAATGGGAAACGCATGTTAACAGTGGGAGATCTCCCTGCTGCAGGCACTGAAAAGTGGTAGGGCGAGTGGAAAATGTGCAAAGCGTGCTAGGTGGATCACGGTGCACGCTCTCACACAAAAAGATTTAACTGTGTACCTTCGTTCCTTGCGTTTTGAACCATTTTAGGCACCATCAGAGTCATTTTTAGTCAAAATGGTAATAATCACTCAGCTGCCTAAACATTTTGACAATCGGCACCTGTTATCGTCCATTTCTGCCCCAATCACTATCAGAATAGAAAAGCATGAGCCCATTGATTTTATTATATTCTGGCTATTTGGTCACCCCAACAAACCAGTTAAACGGTGGTCCTGATCTTGTTAAGCAGTTTACACAAACATTACTAAAAGTACACATGAAAGGTTACAGTTGGTTGCTTTCCATTGCTACGGCACTTGGTTGTGGAAAGCAGTCGACTGCCATCCAAAACTTTGGTGTATAAGTTAGCATGCGTTTTTCAACAGACAAGCACGCACTTAAGCCGACTGAAATAAGGTCATATTTTTGTCCCTTATTATCACATAAATTTCACTTTTAAGGGATCCATGTTTGTAACAAAAAGTAAACGGCCGAACTTTATTAAAATCGAAAAAGGCCATCTTGAGTCGGCTCATGATTTTGCCGCTTTTGCTCAATCCCCTCCTCTACCTTAATTGTCTGAACTATATATAGATAAATAGATAGATAGTTCTCATGCAAATTGACCGTAACCATACACATAATCGACAGACAATGTGATGCATGCTGTCTCGATGTGGTCTGATTGGCCACCAGTAACAAGGCCAAGGGTGGGATTGGAACCTGAGCTTGGTGATATTAAAATGCCAGTGCAAACAATAACGAAGGGGTATTTTGTACATTGGAGGATATCCACCTGACAATTTTAAGCAAGCAACAACAGTACTACGTGAGAGTATTTTGGTAGTAGCAGACTTCAAAACTGGCGTAAGTAATTAGTAACGTTTTATGGTTGTCAACTGATAGTTTCTGAGGGAAACCTTTATAAATACATAGCATATCCAGGGCATGTATTAGAAGACATACGCATCTCTTGCCCATCTCCTCAAAATAAATTTCTTGTTAAAGGCATTGCCACTAAATTGCTGGTATTGTTCGGAGTTGTCTTTGATTGTGTTGTCTCTAAGTTTTCTGTAAGATGCCAAATTACACCAACGTTGACTGCGTGTTTTCATATAAAACTTGGTCATGGGCCTATCCAATCCTCAATGCGACCTTATTCAACCAGTCCTGCATATTCTTTAACACTTTTTAGATCGCGTTGCTACAGTCCTCTTGTTTACCAGTTTTATTACAGTTGACCACTATGCAGCAGATAGGCAGGAATGTATTTTTGCCAGGGCCAACTTGAAAGTAGTGCTCAGCTTTCCATTATGTGTCCAGCATCTTTCCATCAGCAAAAAAGTCTATTTCTTCTCAAAAAGCGTCCTCCAAATTCTTTTCAGACTTTATTGGATCATGCCTTGCGCCAATTTCTGCCAGGTCTGTTAAACATGTTACACTTCACCAAGCTTAGACTTTTTTTTTTTTTTTTTTTTTTTTGACAAAATGTGAAACTTTCTTCTTTCTTGAAAGCACTGGGCCAATTACTTTAATTTGCACAAGGATATTTCTGGGCGCTCCAAGACATTAATTCAGTTTGTTAAAGACCTGGTTCCACTCTTTTAATTTCTATGGGGTTTTGTGTGGTTTTGTATTTTCTCCAAAACCACACAAGCCTGATTTTCTTTAAAGGTAGAACTATACCTTTTGCCCATCTCAACGAAAGATGTGCACAAGGTGGAGGCACTTTTGTCTTTACTTTAAACGAAGTTTTCAAATAAGATAAGGATTGGTAAGAGTACATGCTTACAAAATCACAATGTGGACGTTTGTACAAGGTATAAAAGTTTAAATATAAATAGATACAGATGCTTGAATATTTTTACTGGGTTTATTTAGACATCATCATCAACACCCACTGTCCTAGGGACGCTTAATCAATGTTGCTGAGACCATGTCTGCGCTGCAAAAACAGTGAAAGCTATACCTTGTCCAAAGGCAACTATTTCAAAATGCAGATTTTCTACCAATTATTCAACCTGGGTTGATACATTGGCATTTTGCTATGTGGCCTTCAGGTTTGGTTAGACTAGAATTTTTGATATATTACAGGGCATGATACTTTAGTCCAAAACATGAGTAATTTCAGGTTGGGACGCTCGTACTTTATTTTTACGTGGTTAACCTTTTAACCAGATGCATGTCTGGATAACCTGAAAAGACTGTTCATTTATTTTTTCAAAAGGGCTAATTTAGACATTCTTGGTCATTTTTCACTGTCTTTTCATAACGTTTAGAAATTCTTGTGGTTTTCATGTATAATTTTACAGCAAACCCCTTATGATTGGACAGCGTGGAATACACGTCAGTGTTATGATTACAGTTTTGCACTTCAGCTTGCACAAGATTGCAATTTGGAGGCATTTTTACACACATTTTACTTTCAATGATGCTGTTATTTTGTGACGTTTCCCAGTACGACAGTTTCATGCCTAAAAATGTACACACCAAGACAGTACTTTAAAATGTTTAATGTATTTCTTTAACTGACAAACAGTGTCTAGTGGTAAAGATCTTGTGGGTAAAACATTATTTGCTCTGCAAATCCATCCCTGACATATACAAGTAGTATTCCCCATGAAATGTATATATACTTAAGCTCTAATATCTGTAATGCTTATACCAGACAGTTTAGTATACATGTGTGTCATGGATGTTCTTTTTGGTTTAAAATAATCGCTCTCTTAATATTTACCAACGTACCTGATATAGGTGTTTGTAAATCTTAACAGAATCTTCAAGGAAAGGCCAACATGGTTCTCTACTGTGGCAAGTCTATTCTATTTTTTCTTTTTCTGTAACAGGTGCAGCCAGGTCCTGTGTTAGACAAGCAAATATGACGTCTGCTTCATCCTGACTGCTTGAGAGACACAAGTTAGCTCACATGATGATACAGTACCCAAAAGCCACACACAAACAGGTTTTGCAGCATAATTCCTTGCCAAAGGAGATAAAACACAGTTTACAAAATATGCGATTTTGCTTGCTGCTCGTATGTTTCCTACATAGCGTAGTACGTGGAGTTACATCTGCAAATATACTTTTGTTTCCTCATCCTTTTGGTTACAGTCACATCGCCAACACCAAGAGTCTTGGTGAGGAATTGACTTTTGCTGGCCATACTGTTTTTATTGCCTTGACCAGAACTTTTAAAATTTGGGATAAGTTTCCGAATTCAAACATAACTGTAAAATTCTATGACAGTATTCATCCTATTGTAACCAAAGAATACGTTCAAAGACCTTTCCAGGAAGCCTTCAGAACCGATTTCATGTACAAGGATATAATACAATGGAGAATCAACAAAACAGACTACATATGTCGCAGTGTGCTCTCGGACCAAATATTTTATCAAGAATTATTTGATCTGCAGCTCGACTTGATAGTATTAGATGGTATGCACGCAATAAGATGTTTCTGTTTATTTAGCTATAAGATGGGCATTCCTTTTATTGTTTTACAGAATATTGGTTTATCTGACCAATGGTCAATGCGGATCCCCGCTCTTCCATCTTTTGTCCCACATAGATGGCTATCGTTTACAGATAAGATGGATTTACTTCAGCGATTGACAAACACCTTTAGAATGTTTTTTGATAGTTACGTACATAATTTCTACCGGCAGCCCAATTATTTGGTAAAAGATTTTATTCCCAAACAAGACGGCAAGACCATTTCCCAACTGATAGAAGGGGCCCAGCTCTGGCTACTCAACAGGGATACACTAATGGGAGGCCCCCGCCCATCTATGCCCCACATTGTAGATGTTGGTGGGTTGTCTATACAGCCAGCTGGGCAACTCCCAAAGCAACTGGACACAGTAGTGGAAAGCGCCAGAAGTGGCATTATTGTTGTTTCATTTGGATCAGCAATCATATATATTCCACAAACAATAATCAGAAAGATCTTGAAAGCTTTTAACCAAGTACCACAGACGGTTATATGGAAATATGAGGGTGTGCTGCCAAACGATATTCCCAAAAATGTTATACCTATATCCTGGCTGCCACAAAATGACATCCTAGGCCATCCAAAAACTAGACTCTTTGTGACACACTGTGGTATCAATGGACTCTTTGAAGCTCTCTACCATGGAGTGCCAATAATAGGTCTGCCCCTCTTTTCCGACCAGTTCCATAACGCAATGCAAGTGGAGGAACAAGGTTATGGCCTCGTGGCAGACATCCGTACGTGCTCATCACAAGACCTTTTTTATATGATGCAAAATGTGCTTAGTGATAACAAGTACTCCAAAAATGTTAAACTAGCATCTGCACTATTCCAGGACAGGCCACAAAATGCACGCCAGAAGGCAGCTCAGTGGGTGGAACATATACTCAAATTTGGAGGTCGGCATCTTCGATCAAATGCGTACAATTTAAGCTGGTACCAGTTTTATGTGCTGGATACATTTGTAGTTTTTACCGTAGCTTTCATTTCAACACTATATTTGTGTAAGGTTGCATTGTCAAAAATGGTGAAAGCTATGTTCAGAATGAAGGACGCTTGCTTCGCGGCAAAAATAGTATAAGGACCAGATTATAAAACAAATCTGATATTTCCTGAATTTATTAGGAATGGGGATTTGGTCGAGTGCATATGTGCGTTTCCTATTTCAACTGGGCGACTGGTGCCAAGGTTGCAGGTTCGAGTCCCGCTCGTTCCGAACATAAAATATCACAAAGCGACAAGCTCTGAATTGTTATCGTCATTTGTTATACGATGAATATGACTTAATGGACAGATGTTTTGGTGGATACGTGCTCCGGATTGTATCGTATGCTGCGATATTGTACCTCGCAGTAGTATATGGTAGGGGTTTCTTTTAATATGCTATTATGTGGGTGGCATTCAACCACCTCTTTATGATTTGGCATGCCTTAGGTAAAATGTGGTGAGCGTAACAAAAATCAATTGTGCGTGTCCAGCCAAGAAGCTGCACCTTATACTGCTAACTGAGTTTACAGCAAGACTATTGCGACGTATTGATCAAAGTCAATTATCAATTAAAAAAATTTAAACATCTTGATTTTGCTATTAGGCACCTAGCCTATAAAACATAAACGTGACTCTGGTACGTGTGCATTTTTTGTAACACGTATCAATGTATATTTTGAAGTGTGATGTGAGCTCTATTTTGCATACATGTGTAGAACGATCGTTCTTGGCCTCGAGTGCTCTGCGCATTGTGAAATTCTGTTAATTTTAGCTTGATAACGGGGACGTAAAGCACACTCTAAATTCCATCAAAACTATACAATGCTATAGGCACCGATAATTACTAATCACTATTTTATACAAGAACCTTGTTATTTTTAAAAACATTATGAAGCCACCTTACGTATCATATGACAAAATGCCTAATAGGTTTACAACTGTAAATGGACATGAAGTGTGTGACAGGTAAACAAATGAATGACAAATATATGGAGAATGCTATACCAAGCCATAGTACCATGTTGTACAAACAGTTTAAAAAAAACATGATCCATTGTCATAAATTTCAAACCCAAAAATGGCAGCAAAGAGATACCACAGTTACCAAAGCATCAACAATCATCTTCCAATACCAATGTGAAAGTGATACTCGTATGTTGGAGGGTCAGTTCCATATAAATGCTGCTTTCGACGTATGCGTGAAACCGGCCTTAAATTGGAGGACGCATGCAATAAATCAGAGCAAATAGCAGAATATAATCGAATCTGACCATGTTTAGATAGATATATCGATTTGAATACACATATGCAAATATTAAATAAATAGCTTGCGTTTCCTTTTGAAGCATATGGCGTTTGGAATCGGACCCAAATGTCAAAAACCTCATGCACTTTAGTGATATAAGTATTAGCCTTCACACACGTAAAATGAATTTGCAGATGCGTGATATAACAACAACAACCTGCCCTGTGATTTGCAGTACGTACGCCCTGAATTTCATCCAGACGAGATCTTAATACAAATGTAGACAACACGTCCTTAAATCATTCCTGCATCCTGGAAAAAATCGGGCATACATGCTTGTATTACAGCACGTGTCTACAAATTCATTCAGATGTGTTGTTAACAGAATACGCATCCTAAAATTGATTTTACGCGTCCTATATTCATATTCAATCTAACTTTTAACATTGCAAGTATAGGAGAGAGCCTGGTGTGTTATAGGACCATAACACAGTAGCCTTGTGTGTTATGGAACCGTTACACATGTGTCCCGCCCACATTTCAATAAGCCACGCCTACCTGGGTTTCCGGAACTTAACACTTGAACATGCTTGGCAAATCTGTTTTAGTCGTTTCTCGTACTTCTATGCATTAAGTTTCTAAATTTCGTGTAATTGAGTAGAAAAGTTAAGAGGGAAATGTAAATATAGGCAATGAAGGTCTCTTTTGTGGGTGTTATGGCATAATGACGCGGGTGATTAAAGCTGGCATCGGGCGAGCCGCACTGGCTTGCGCCATGCCCACGATGTCAGCTTCACTCACGTGCGTCATTATGCCAAAGCACTCACAAAATCGACCCTACTTTCTCAAGTGATTCCAGTTTTTATTTTATATCATGCAATAAAATCTAATTTACAAGCACATCATGGTGTTTTTTTTTTCTGTACATTATGCTCATCTGTGCACGCAAAACTGGCACCCCTCGTAAGAACCTTCCGAATATTTCAAGATTTTGGTTAAAAAAGCAAAACATGTGTAGATTAAGTGTTCTCACATACCCAATGACACACTGCATTATGGCGTAGAAGTCAGATATCAACTAGGGAAGATTTGCTTTACTGTATGTCTGTCTCTGTGTCTAAGATATTGAAAATTTACATCTTGACATTCACTCAGCTAGGATAATTTCAATCTACAATATCGGTGCTGGTCATTAAGTGTGTCGACATCACAAACCAGGTAGTGGAACAGGATAGGTGATTACAATCTGTAATACTATTAAATATACTCAGCATGGAATATTGTATTTTATCTATTATACTTTAAAACATGTGAGACGATTAAAGTTACATCAAAACATAATTTGCTCAAATTTACACACCTTGCCTTCTCAAAAACAGGCATACAATGTGACCTGCATAGCAATAACCAATAACAAACCTTATTTCAATTAAAGTTTCATAATGTTTGTGAAAAATTTGTGTACTTAATTATAACCAAACTCCCTTTACTTTCACTAAAAATCCCCTTCAAAAGTTCCATGAGAAGTTCATAAAATGTATAATGGAAACGTATGCACCTTCAGCATGGCTCATACTATTTTCAAAACAAAAGTAAAGGAAATTTTATAGACATGGCTTGATTTAAAAAAGGAAGGCCTTGCTTTGAAATCTTAAAACGCATAGATGGCCGCCATTATGACCCAACCAGAGATTTTCGTAAATGTGCATAACTCCGCCTACGCTTATGGTATGGGGATGATATTTCTTGCAGACATATAGTAAGTAAGCCTGAATATCGTGTTGTAAAAAGGGGAATTACGATTTAATGCCTAATAGCAGGGCCATACTGTTAAAAATTTTACTCCCTTTACATTAGATACGGCATCTGTAGATAAATGCAAGTGTGTGTGTGTGTACGTGTGTGTGTGTGTGTGTGTGTGTGTGTAAATGTATTTGTGTGGGTACGTTTGTGTGTGTGTGGTTTTCGTAAATAGCTATTGCTAGCGAGCACCTGTCAGGAAAGTTAGAGACGAGCCAAAAAAAAAACCCGGTACGGAAAGGGTTAATGATAGAGTATAAAAACGTTTCATTTGTTTGATGTAAACGTGAGAAATATTTGGAGTAGTTTAAAATCATTTTCATTACACAGTTTAAAAGCATGTCGTTTATTTTATGTACAAGTAGAAATATTTGGATGGTTTAAAATCAATGTACATATTAACTCATAGATTTAATAATGCTATTTGTGGATGGCAATTGAGACAGTTTTAAGTGCACTGTGCTTTCGGGTTCAAAAGATTCATAATAAGGTACATTTATAGCATTGTTTGATTAAAGTGTTAATGTAGTTTTTTTTTCACTCCAGGGTAGAGCAATTTGTAGTTCCTGTTACTTTGCTTAGTGTTTCAGATGTATAAATATGACAAGAACGATACAGGCTTTCTTTGCTGTAAACTTCCCTGAATGACAAGTCAATAGAACCTTAAAGTGACATCCCTAACGTGTCTCTTTTTTTATTTGTCACAATTGATAATATTTGGGGTTTGGGTGATTAGGCCTATATGATTTGAAAAAACTAAAGTCTGTAGTTAATGAAGAATATTTCACAGGTTTGAGAGTACCGGGGTGACTGCCTGTCTTAAGGACAGGTGAGACACCCAAAATAAATCCCACTTTAGTCAATCAAAGCTCAAAATGTATTTGCGTTAGGTTAACATATCATATGTGTGTGTAATCGTCATACTACAAAGAATTTATATGTCCCGTATCTGGGTGTGTGTGATGTTAATTGTTGAATAAACAATTGAAAATTGACCGCAAAGCATCCACCCATAAAGGTCGATATAAGTCACTAATTATTTGTGATAAAATCATATTTACACTGGCATCTTAATTCTGACATATCGGCAACAAAATACGATCCTGCAATTTTTTTATGTTTGGTTTAGTTTTTCTGTTATCCATCCTCAATGTTTGCGTTGCAATTTTCCCTTTGATTTTCAGGATGTTCATTTTCTTCATTTCATAGAAAAAGAACGAAGCAAAATTTAGAAAATCGCTGAATAGTTTATGCAGTTCAGACATTACAGAATCAAAAGCCGTTAACCGGATTACATTTCGCTCAGCCGTTTTCTTGGAATAACCATTCTCAGGTGGGGTTATCGTCCTATTATCCTTTCTGAAATAACAAATTCCAAAGGCCTTTGAAGTTGATCATATGCCTCTGAAACAATACCATTTGCTCAAGTTGAGCTGATATTTGTACAAAACGTAGTAACTCTCACAGAACTCAGAACTCAGAAGTGGTTTATTTGACACAAATGCATACAGGTGAGGTATAAACACGCATACATAACAGTTCCATTGATAGATAAGGGTACATTATGCAAAAAATTAAGAGGTTATATCAGGATGACCCCAGTTAAGAACATGATGTCCGCTGTCACTGGGGCCACCTAGGATATGAGTAAACATAAAACAACTTATTTCTGCAGTAGATTGATCATATTGGAATAGCAGTTAAATGAAAACGAAAAGACAAGGCGCTTTAGTCGTTGCACACAAAACAATCTGGAATGGTACATGTTTCAGGGTATTTACTAATGAAATGAATTTTAGCGTATTTTGAAAAACCAGATAGAGAATGTGTATGAAATTTGTCTTTAATGCAAGGAGGTGTATTCTTAAGGAGTGAAGGAATTAAAAATCTGATACATTTTCGGTTTCTATTTCTTTTTGGGACAAGTAGTTGCATGGATTTTTTGTTTCTGGTTTGATATGGGTGATTTACAGGTGTTTGTGCAAAAATATCATTGAAATATGCAGGCAAATTGTTCTGTAGGTATAGAAAATAAAATTTCAGAGCTTTAAGTTTGAATAAGTCTTCGACTTTGAGAATGTTCAGTGTTTTAAAAAGTGGATCTGTATGGGCGTTATATCTTGTAAGACAAATCAGCCGAACAATAGATTTCTGTAACTTGAAAATGCGGTCACATGAGAAGCCCCATGCTAGGTTGGCATAATTAAGATGGGGTAGAAAAAACGAATTATACATGAGTAAGAGAGTGTTTAGAGGTAAATACTTATTCAGTTTTCAGAAAATACCTATCAATTTCGAAAGTTTATTGCCAATTTTGTTCATGTGTGGTTGCCAATTTAAAGTCTCGTGAATGCGTAAACCTAAAAAGTCAAATTCGGATGTTTTTGAAATTGAAGTATCGTTGATTTTAAAATCTAAAATTTCATTTATTTTTCGCTGAAGGAAATGGAATATCATATACTTCGTTTTTGCAATATTCAAATATAGTTTGTTAACAGCTAGCCAGTCGTACACTTTCTGTAATTCCTTATTGATATTATCTGACAAGTAACCGTGTGTATTGGTGCTAATCGAGGAGTTAAAAGAACAGAGAGGATTTACCAAAGTTGTGTCGTCTGCATAAAGAATAGAATCAAATGTTGATGAAGCAAGGTGCATATCATTTGTGTATATTATAAAAAGGAGAGGTCCAAGTATAGATCCTTGGGGTACCCCAGTTTGAAGCGGAAGAGGGCCTGAACATACATGATCGAAAGAGACATACTGAAACCTGCTAGTAAGATAACTTTTGAACCATTGTAAAGGAATGTCGTTAATACCATAATGTTTCAATTTATGTGGAAGAATATCGTGATTGAATGTATCAAAGGCCTTGGATAGATCTAAGTAAATGCTAATAGGTATTTTTCCAGAATCAAGAAGGCTGAGAAGTGTATCGACGAATTCAAGATCTGCTGCTTCAGTCGAATGACCAGTTCTAAAACCGTGTTGGCTTTTGTAAAAAAGTTGATTGGACAAAAAATAATCATAAAGTTGCTTATAAACTACTTTTTCAAATACTTTGGACAGAGCAGGAAGGAGTGAAATTGGGCTGTAGTTGTCTAATTGAGTACTGTCTCCCTTTTTGAAAAGCGGTAGTACTTTTGCAATCTTAAGTTTGTCGGGGAAAACTTCTGTCATTAAAGATTGATTGATTATCAAGATAAGAGGTTCAGAAAGAGAAGGAATTATGCATTTGAGAAGTTTCATCGATATATCATCGTGACCAGTGCTGGTTTTAGATTTAAAGTTTCTCAAAATAGATGCAACATCATTGGGGTTGATCTCTCTGAGGGAAAATACATCATCAGTACGGTTTGGGAGGTAAGATGCAAAAGAAGGTAAGCCCGACGTGTTTATTTTGTTGGCTAAGTTTGGGCCTATATTTGTGAAAAAAAGTGTTAAAACGTTCGGCTATTTCATCTTTATTTGTAAGTTTCTGATTCTCAACTAAAAAGAAGAGGGGAAAGTCTTTCTTCTTTTTGTTTGAATTAAGAACTGACTTGATTGTGTCCCATGTTTTCCGCATATCATTTTTGAAGGTTTCAAACTTTGAGTGATAGTAGTCTTTCTTCAGTTGGAAGATATTGTTTTTTAGGATTTTGTTGTACACTTGAAGATTGTGTTTAGAATTATCGTGTTGAACAGAATCAAATGGGATAGATTTTAGTTTTTTTATATAAACCGTCACGAAATTTTATAGATTTTAATATACCAAGGGTTATCCAAGGAGATCGTTTATGTTTGTACTTGTTAAACTTCACTGTCTTTACGGGAAGGTGTTTCTCCTTTGCTTAACACAGTATTTTTTTCCAATATGTCATAATTAATGTTTGGGTCGTGATTTGGGTCGGATATCAGGCTTTGCATCATGTTTGTATTATTTATTTCGTCATTGAAACTTTGTATTGATGCACTGTCTTTTGTTACTATCTTGACAGATGTATGGGAGTCTTGCTTTATTAATGTTTGATCTATACAAGTGAATGAGGGTAAGTGATCGGAAATTTCAGTGAAGATAATACCAGAAAGACAATTAGTATTGCTGTTTGATAAGCTACAAAAAATATGATCTATCAATGTTGCGCGTCTATCAGACAACCGAGTTGGGAACGTTATTTTCGGATATAAACCATTATTTAGCATGACGTCAAGATAGTCAGAAAATTTTTGTCTGGTTGAATTTAATAAGTCAATATTAAAATCACCGACGATGATTTTGTCTGAAGACTCTTTTGAAATTACGTCAATGGTTCTAGACAAATCATCTATAAATAACTGAATGGCAGCATTTCGGTCCCTTGGTGGTCTATAAATGTTACAAAGAGTAATCGTTTTTGTCAAACCGTTTCCAAAAATATCTAAAAATTGGCCTTCCTAATAATCGTTAGGTGAATAAAAGTCTCGTGTATTGTACTGAAAATTTTTGTGTAGGTATAACAAAAGACCACCATGGGAACTACATGTAGCATTAAAGGGGATGGACGTATAGTTTTCAATTTCAAATAACGAGGAATCAACTGAGTTTTCGCCCAGCCAAGTTTCTTGTAGACATATGGCACTTAAGTAAAAATTCTCAATAGCAAGATCATCAATAAGTGATTTATATTCGTCAAATTTGGCGTTTATGCTTTGAATATTTAGATTAAGCACTGAAAAAGTATTAATATGCGCCTTTAGATAATCTACAATATTTTCTTGGGTAACATATGGTGAGTCAGACACAGTGGACATAGCGTTGTCCAGATCATCTGGATGTGACAACAGTTCGTTTTGATTATTTTTGTTGACTCCACCAAAATGTTGAAGAACATCGTTTTCTACGGTTTTACCATTCATGAAGTAAGAACAGAAAGTAACTTAACATGGCCTAGCATGATTCCGTATTGATATGATTGTACAATAAAGAAAATTATCAGTTTAAGTTACGGTGTTGCGGTCCGGCCGCTGCCGCTGCCGCTGCCAAGAAGGCAGGTTGGTGTGATCTCAGTCAGGAAACTCCAGTTTTCTGTTCATTGTAGGGCCATAATATTGCAATGTTGCATGCTTGACGCTACTGCTGACATAACCTGTTTGGCGAAAGGAATCAAAACGTAAAACGTTTTTCTTTGCAAACTGTATAGGGTAAAAGTCGTCCCTCCCATCCAAAGTCTTGGTTTTGCAGATCCAGCTTTCTGTTTGATTCTTGAGAAGGTCCTACCATATCGGTACCACTCACCTGGAGCACCCAATCCTACTGGTAACCTTAAACTGGGAGAGACCAGCCTCCATCATGCAACAGTTCCTGCTTCTGTTGAATTCGGTGAACTTTGAGTGGCTGCACGCCATGCCATGATACAGTCATATTCCTCGTGTTGCTAGTGGCCCTTTATATAGGACATAGGCACCCTGCTAGCAGGAACACTTCTTTTGGGTATGTGGCTATTATCTGATTTCCTTCATGTTTTGTTTTTGTATGACCATCCAGGCATACTCCTAGCTACCTTTTTGTGTTACATAAGCGTTATGGCTCAATGTAAATCAGTATTGGTCCGTCAGGACTTATGTGAAATGACAGATACACATTGGAAAATGGAATCTGAGCATTCAAATGTCTGCATATGATTGCTACATATGGTGGCTTGTAACATTTTCACATTGATATAGCTTCACTTGCCATATGGTAACTTTTTCAACAAGGCAACGTCGTAAGTCCAGAACATATCCTTAGGCCTCCATAAAGTTGGAAATGTTCAAAGCAAGACAAGTGACCGCCAAGACTTGTGGTCTCTAAATTTGTAGCACCTGCCTACATCTGATCTTTTTTTTAGATCAACAGCAAGTCATCATATATTCTCACATTACTATAATAGATACAGGCATTTACTGATGAAGGACAAATATTTGTAATCAACTTGTTAAGGATAAGGTTTTCAGGGAATCTCATTGGTTAGCACTTTGTGCCACGATAAGGACCATCCAATAAAATTGCCTTTGAGGGACTACTTTCAAAAGTAACACTATAGTAGTCACATGACTGCTGTGGCATTTCATTCATAAAAAGAGCTGTAATTAGCAGACGACATTGTTGAGAAACAAACAAAATTGGAAGGCGCTGCATTTAATAATCACAGTGAAAAACACAAAACATTTTTCGCGTCCTCACTGGCAGGCCATCAAATTTGCTAGTCCCAGTCCGCCTTCCACCAGGCCAAGCTTCTCGTCCTACTGCTTTCCCAGAAGTTCGACATCCCACCTTCCCTATTAGCAGTACTAGTAAGCTTACTGGGGTCACTGATAGACCACCGTTGACAGTGTTTCCGCAGTTTCAGTCCAGCTTTCTACCAGAGAACGCGGGATGTGGCCTGTTTTGTGATTGCACCATCACAAATGTCTACATAAATAATTTCCATAACCCTTCTGTTGCTGTGCAGCGACGTGTTTGTAACGCCACCATTGAGTCAGGCAGTGACAGCCGGTAACTTGTTAGAAACGTGATCTGCAGCTGGAAGTTCCATACTAATTTCAGGACCATAACTTGTGTCTCCAGAGCACCGGGTCCTGTTAACCTCATTACATGGATAATTTAACAGTGACAAACCGTTAACTTTTGAACTTGTTTCCTGTTTTGCACACTTACATGAACTATAATTATACAGCGGAAAAACATCATTCGTACAGTACATCAATAGTTTCATAAAATGTCACTGCGTATGGATATGTAGGCATGTTTTGGATTATACACCAAATAAAAATAGCTACTTAAGTTGGAAACTTCTCAGCTCAGAGTTTTTTTCTGCTGTAAAATTGCTCTTAAGGGTATGTGAGAAAAAGAATGCATGGCTTGCATTTGGTATTGCGTTGGTGACACGAGTTGGGACATTTGTCAGTATTCGCTTAGTCTAACCTCGCAAAAACCGACATATTTACCAACTCGTGTGACCAACGCGATGCCCAATGCTTTGCCATGCAACATTCTATCAGTCCACGGACTGTGTGAATGAAGTGCGTTGATTTAGGGAGATTGATCATGGCCCTGCCTTTTTTAGCTTAGCTGTGCTGTCAGTCAGCTGAGGTTTTCTGACGGTCCGTCGCCCGTACTTCTGTCGTCCGTACTTCCGTCGTCAATCGTCTCTCGTCCGTCGACTGTCCACAATTAACATTCTTGCCTTCTCCAAAACCGTCAGCCAGATTCACTGGAAACTTGATGGTTATGTTCCAAGGGTAGGTTTATACCAAGTATGTTCAAATGGTCATGCTCTAGTGATACTGTAATTTTTTTAGGTATTTTTTTTCGGCAAACCTGAAAATGAGACAGTGTCATTACCATATCCAAACCGTAGTCCTAATAAAACAAATCCAAGTCAAAAATCTTCTCCGAAACTGCTTACCAAATTGCTTCGATATGACAGAAACACTCACAAGGACTCGTAGTTCCCAATGAGTTCACCAGGTAGCCCTGCATTTACGAGAACCATCACTCAGATTAAGCTGAAACATGGTGGATATTTTCCGTGTGAAAAGGTCAAACAAAGTTTTTCACCAAGTGGCACTGCTGTGATTTTTTTTTTTTTTTTTTTTTTTTTTTTTTTGATTTTTTTTATTTATGTATTTTTTTTAAAATTTCAGTGATTTTTTTCAATTTGGGTGTTTATCTTTAAATGCACCTGTCCTATTGATAACCATGTCAAACTCAGTAGGGATGTACCATGAATAAATGTCTACCTATTTTGTCCTATGCTAAGTTCACAGAACCACAAATGTGATAAATCTCTAGGTCAGCTGAGCATGGGCTGTTCACATAGCCTTCTTGTTTTCTCTCTCTGCTACTTGTTTCTGATAGTTTCTTATATATATTCGACCCATAGTTTAGTTTTTTGCACCTGTTTCTAAATGTTTTGACATTTCTGTCGTATCAACTAAATTGTATCAGACAGAAGCAAGTTCAATTCTTTTAGTTAATTCTTTGAAAGAATGCCATTCCATTCACGTACAAATGCTGCCATTTCAGGCTTCCCTTTCTGTCTAAGCCCTTTTTGCTCTTTATTCCTTATAAAAAAATATGGCCCGCTGGGTATGCCACTCTTTACCCTGTTGTTCCATGGTAAAAAAAAACAAGTAACAAATCCGTTTAACTTTCATTGTTAAGGCATTCCACTTCAGAAGCTTGTAGGCCAAAAACTAGCACTACATAGCGCAGCATAGGTCCTCCATATGGGTCTTAAAAGCTATTGTTATTTCCCGCTTCGCTTTAATATACTCTGATTGCTTCATTTCTATTTCTCGTAAGACTTTTGTTTTTCACTTCACTTTTTATGACCAAATACTTTTCACTCCACTTTTTACAAAAAGATCTAATAATACCGGTTACATTTTCCTCCAATTAAAAAAAAAATGACAGAACATTAGTACCTGCTGAATATGCATTCACTGTTGTGAAACACCTGGACATCATTATACTGCATCCTATCAAGGGGAACCTTATGATATTCCAGATTAAATTAAGTGAATATTAAAGAACTGTGAAATTCTTCAACACTTAAATCGAACACTCCATCAATCAAAGTATAGAATCCTCGCCTACCTGAATTATGCGGGTTCACTTAGATTGGGGCCTCAAACTTTCTTAGACTAAAATATAGGGTCTGGTTTCAAGAAATAATTTCCCACATTTGTTGCAATTACCTTATTATTATTGTAGAGGTCCAACTTTCTTTCAACATTCATTTGCGTAAATCTAGCAATTCTTCTTTATTTTGAATGTGACGTAGACAGCATTACAGAGCAAAACGCCCCTCGTAAATTATCACTCAACACAACTGGAAAAACATCCAAGAAAAACGACGGACATACTGTCCTTTCCTGCAAATACAAAACGTACATTAACACCATTCTGCTCTTATTTCGAAAGCTGTGAAGAGGTATATATATATATATATATGTGTGTGTGTGTGTGTGTGTGTGTGTGTGTGTGTGTGTGTGTGCGTGTGTGTGTGTGTGTGTATGTATGTACTGTATGTATGTTTTTAATTATATGTACACCTTTCCTTAGCTTATATATAGAAACTGAAAGAATTGTCTTGAAAACATTTTGATAATAATGGTAAAGCGTGAAGAACTTACGTTGTCATGATATTACATGGACAAATGCAATAAAGATGCGAAAAAAATATGAGACACCGTAAAACACAATAGCAATCATAACCAGACGTCGTCCTATTCCACAGTATCCATCAAAGTAGGACATTCATCATCTGGAAACATGATGGTGCATAAGATTATTTGAATCTATGTATTTCGTTATGGTGATGGTATGTGTGTTGATCGATGCATCAGAGTCGGCGGGAAAACACGAAAAAAATAATTGATTCGGGTTCATGAAGTATACATTTTATTGAGATAATAAATAATCAAAACATTGGTATTTCATGGTTACTATCTTGCAAACACATGGTACGTTGATTCTATTGAAATAATAACGCAGAACATTCAACCTATAACACATGGGCACATAGGCCTGGCGGTGGCAAGAAATGCATGAAGTGCTTTGCATCGGTCACGTCATTGTCAAACTGAAATTGCGCGATAATACTGTCTTGTGATTTTCATACAGCTGCCGGCATATGTATCTTAAAAAGTGTTTGCTGTGATATGTAAGTGAAGTTTGGCATGAAGGAATACCCCTGCACATCAAATAATAGTATTAAACCATTGCACATCACTATCGTTTTTCTTTAGATCAGTATAAGTTGAATACCGGCCAGATTCTGACACACCCACCCACATGCATATCGGCAGATATAACCGCAAAACGTTTATATCCCCCAGCAATATATTATTTAATTGAATATCTTAAGACAATAACGTGCCATATGACAACTTAAAATGGCGACTGTCATAAAAATATGAGTCGGCCGCAGTTGTCAACAATGCCAGAGAAACGGCACGGAAAATTCGAGCAATCAAGAACTCTCCATGATAAAATAAAATCAGCCTTTTAATACTGACAGTTACTTCTCTCTGGCCACATTAATTAAACTCAAATCTTCTACCTTTTCTAAGCTTTTCAGCAATTCTAAAGTTAAGCAAACTGTGAAACCTGCTATGAATCAGAACTTTGAAGGATTTTTATGTTGTTTCAGCAGTGAGTAAATGTTGGGTAAATGGGCATATACCCCCAGAAACTTTCATACCAAAGAAGATTAAAATAGTTGGTATTAATTAAGAATCACATCCAATGATTCATTCACTTTTTCACATGTGGCAGAACTTAAGTTAGTCAGCAGGCCTAATTCGTCAATAACAACCCGATAATAAAATTGTTTGCATATGATAATAATAGCATTGGATGTTTTATCAGCAGGTGCAAAAACATATGCACAATGCATCGCTTGCATGCACTGAACAACATCTGGATTTGGTGCTGTTTTTAATGTTATTTTGCTTTAATGTTTTACTCTGTTTACAGCGATATGCCATATTTCACTAATAATTCATCTAAGACCGAAATATCACAATTAGCCTCTTTGGCCATTTTCAAGCATATCCTTCAACAGGATCCATCATCATTTTATTGTATTTGTGTTGTTCGTTGTATTAAGATTCTTTGGAAATTAGTTTAGGTGGTGCATCATTTCGTACAATAAAGAGATCGCCAGCAATTATATGACCATGATGATTTCAAATGTACGAATTAAGGATTAGACATGGGTAATCGTTTTCTTTATAATCACCAGCATTAAATTCTTTAACAACTTTTGTGTGCTTAAATATCATGGAAGCAATATATTTTTGTAATATTTATATGTTTTGTATCGAAACTGTGGTGTCACATAAGAGTGATTAGACTTATTACGATATTTCCGGTGATAAAATGGAAACCCAGGATCTCATCGTTTAACTGTAATGTATATTTGGTCTTTGTGTTCATCAACACTGACTACACCCATAGCAACCACATGATGAACAAGAAAAGGGCCCTTTAAACCCAGCAAATTATCGCATGCACACTTGCCTGCAGGCCAATCTCAAAACATTTTTTATTTTAACGATTAGAACATATGTGAAAGTAAAATCTACACAACCAGGAGTCCATATATTTATTATGTTGTCTGTCCCGATGAGGTTACAGGTCTGTGCAAATGCTGCTAGGGTTGACCAACTGTATGACCAATTCCCAAAGGAAACACAGTAGTCTCCCTCTTATAATAGGCATATGAAAGGCCATCTGCCAAATGCAGCAGGCAAAAGTGGCATTATATTACTATTAGACTATACTAATTGTAATAGAAGGTCTGTGTTATATGTGAAAGTGTTAATCAAACCTACTAGAAATTGACATGAGATATGCAGGCTGGACCGATGTGGGTCACATTTTTCTATGAGTCTGGCTGTGAGTTTGCTTGTCTGCAGCAAGATATGGTGAAAGCTGGAAGTGATGGGATATGATGCATCATATATTCCTGATGATGAACAAGTTTTGCATATTCATTTCATTTCCAAATTTATATTTCTATTGTCAATAAAACAGTGCATGGTCATGGACCTGGTGGTTTGCTAGACTTTGCTTCCACTGCGCAGCAACCTGCTCTCACTAGCACTGTACCAGCTCTTTGACTGTCCTATTTAGAGAAATGCCATATGTTTTGTTTTTTGTATATAACTGGCTGCCATCAGTGGGTATATCAGACGTAATTTTATTGACAATCACTTACACCCATGAAGGTCTTATCTGATGTAAAGCTGGGTGTCTGAATTTACTGCCTGTGCTGGACTGATCATATAACCAGTTAACACGATTTGTTTATTACATCAGGCTCTCTGGTTGGCCAATTGTGTTTACCAATTTTTGAATTAAACAACACACAAAAATAATTTCGGCAATTTCATTCAATTTCCTACTGTAACAATTGAGATTGTGCAACGTAATATCCATAGGGAGTATGTGTACTTTGAAGATGACCGGATGCCAGAGAAAACTCGATACAAAATAAGAATGTTAATGAGAAACGGCAAATCTAGCGCCACTATAACTATCGCGCTGCTACATGGCGCGATAGTTAAAAACTTGCTCAAGAAACGGATATGCCCTGGCTCGTTCGGTGGTATGAATAGATAAGTGTTTGTTCGCCACAAATTGTTGTATCAAAATAGGGTCAAAGATGGGCACTGAAAAAATGTGTGACAAATGGCTTCATGTCTTCCTATGGGGTGGATATGCATAATAATGCTACGCCACTACACGATGACTCTCCATAATTGAGAATGAACACTTTTTAAGGAACATATTTATCTACAAACAAGTCTTATCTTGACACCACATTCTTGCCCATTTTTCTTACATCTGTCTTCAAGCATCGCAATAGACAGTTTACAGATATATAACTTATGATAATGGAGGGGATTGAACCGGGCGCAACGGTCCTGCGACTTTGACGTTGCATAGCTGAACTATGTGTCGCATTGCACCAACAAAAACATACATTTTATTTATTGTACAGATACATAAATTTGTTAAAAGCAAGTTTCATGTCGATACCATATTTTCAAGAATTTTATAAGTCGGTTTACAAGAGGTTAGCAGATTGCACATTTTGTCAGCATTTCTGGAAAAATAATGGATGGATTGGTAACCATTAAGTACAGAACAAATGTAGAAACAGTATTTTTGTTTACAAAAATACATACTTACAGAATAATCGAATTTTGATCGTCATTCTACACACCAACAATTGATTCATTTTGTAAGCTACAAAATTCCCTAAAGGAGGCATCTGACGGGAAAAACGGCTCCTAAATAATTTATTTATATTACAACAGACGATTATCTGAAGCAGAGCGATCAATTAGCTTTTTAATAACGCTGTCTAAAAAAATGATTGATAATCAGAAAATTTCATTCTAAGAAATCGGCGTTGAGAGATTTGAGGCCCTTTTCCCCACATTGATTATTTTTCATCCTTTTTTTTACCAAACATATTTTGCTTTTAAGGGATCCATATATCATGGCAAAAAGGTAAAGAGTCAAACTTTATGGAAATGGAAAAAAAGTCATGTTGTGTATGTTCATGATTTTGCCGTTATTGCTCAATCCCCTGTGCTACCTTAATTGTTTGATATATATATATATATATATATATATATATATATATATATATATATATATATATATATATATATATATATATATGATTTATATCTGATGCAAATTGGACGTGACAACACATACACAGAATCAGGCAGACAATGTAATGCATACTGTCTCAATGTGCTCTCATTGGCAACCAGTAACAAGTCATTGGATGGACTAAGCACCTCAGCCTGCTAATATTAAATCTACACAATACATAAATGGTGTTTTGTACATTGGAGGGAATCCACATGATTATTCAAGCAAGCAAAAATAGCACTACATGAGAGTATTTTGGTAGTAGCAGACTTCCAGACTATGGTAAGTAATCAGTTACGTTTTATGGGTGTCAAGACATAAATTCAGTTTGTGAAACGCCTGGTGCCGTTTTTTTTTCTTTTTTTCTTTTTTTACATTTCTTTTGATTTTTGTGTGGTTTTGCAATTTGTACTTCTCCCAGCCATTTTTTTTAAATTAGAACTGTAGCTAGACTCAATTTCTACCGAAGCAGTGCCCATGATGGGGTACTGCTATTTTCTTGATTTTATACAAAGTTTTAACATTGCATTATCATCGGTAAGAGTACTTGCTGACATAATCACAACGGGTATGCAAGTTTAAATATACGCATATAAACAGATGCATGTATATTTGAGAGGGGTTCAGACATCATCATCACCACCCACAAGCTATAGACGCATTGGAATCTTAACAGTGGGCAACTTCACCAAAGTTATGCAGTTGCACAATTGATGTTTTTCTAGATTATCAATTCCTGATTCTTTCTTTCAACCACAACAAAAGCAATGGTGCAGTGACTGACAGTGAAAATTACCCTCTGCTTGCCTGCCACAGCTTATTCATGAACATGTTTAGGTCCTAGAGACTTTTATTCAATGTTGCCGAGACAAGGTGTAATAAATCAGGCAGTCGTTGCTGCAAACTATTTAGCTACAGCTGGTTCCATGGTACCTATTTGTAAAATGCATATCTACCAATTATTTTATGTGGGTTGACCCGTTGGCATTTTGATATGTATATGTCATTCAGGTTTCGTTTGACTAGAATTTTGGATATATTACAGGGCATGATAATTTGGTCCAAAACATGAATAATTTCAGGTTGGGACGCTCGTAATTTATTTTTACGTGTCTCACCTTTCGACAAGATACATGTATGGATAACCTGTAATAACTGCTCATCCTTTTTCAAACAGGCTCATTGAGGCATACTTGATTAACGTTAACTCTCTTTTTTTCGTAACATTTGGGAAACTCTTGTGGTTTTCATGTTTAATATTTCAACAAAACCCCTTATGACTGCCAAGCCTGGAATAAACGTCAGTGTGAATGATTACAGTTTTGTACTTCAGCCTACACAAGATTATGATTTGGAGCCATTTTTACACAAATTTTACTTTCAATGGTACTGCTATTTTGTGACGTTTTCTGATACCTCTGTTTCATGCCTTAAATGTACAAACTAAGACAGTACATTGAAATGTTATATGTATTTCTTTAACTGACAAGCAGTGTTGTCTAGTGGTTAGGATCTTGTGGGTAAACCATTATTTGCTCTGCAAATCCATCCCTGACATATAGAAGTAGTACTCCCCATGAAATGTACATATGCTCGAGCTCTAATATTAGTAATACTTATACCACACAGTTTAGTATGCATGTGTGTAGTAGATTTTCTTCCTGGTTTTAAATATTTGCTCTCTTAATATTTACAAATGCACCTGCAACAGGTCTTTATAAATCTTAACAGATGTGTCAAAATTCAGCGAAAGCCCAACATGCTTTTATACCGATGCAAGTCCATTTAATTTTTTTTTTCTGTGACGGATACAGCCAGGTCCTCTGTAAGACAGGCAAATATCACGTCTTTTTCATTCTGACTGCAAGACAAAAGTTAGTTTACATGATAATACAGTAAACCAAGTCAACATACAGACAGGTTTTGCAACATTAAGGTAATAATACACAGTTTTTTGAGAAATTTTACAATATATGGCATTTTGTTTGCTCCGTTCTTGCAAATGGCCACTAGTTTGGTAAGGTAACTGGTCCATAGAGGAACATACAAGCTTATGGAAAAACTGTTATGTACAGTTTTGCTTTTTTGTCATGTTTTTTATCTAGTTTGAAAAAATTAAACATTTCGTTTATGACCATGGACGTCTTTACCTTATTTTGATCTCGTATATTTACAGGATCAAATGCACCGGAAAATGCAAATTATGTTAGCGCATATGTAAATGCAGAGACTTCTTGAAAAATTGAGTTGCTTCTTCAGATATTCCTTGTGTCATAATTTGTGTAACACTGTGGCAAATTGTGACTGTAAGCCTGAAATAGCAAACATTGTATTTCTATTTGGGGGATTATGCATCAAAGTGAATCATTTTTGAGATATTTTCAATATATTCGGACTCTTTTTAGCAGGATTCCGTGTCTTGTATTTAGGTCCCACCCCCTTCTGTGTGTGTGTGTGTGTGTGTGTGTGTGTGTGTGTGTGTGTGTGTGTGTGTGTGTGTGTACGTGTGTGGGGGTGTACGTGTGTGTGGGTGTACGTGTGTGGTCATGGCTTGATTTTGTTGCGCCACTTTATTCTCTACGATAAGTAAAATATACATAATTTGGGATGCTATTTTCCCAATGAGATTTCTATTATGTTGGTCTAAATATTAAGACTGATCTGAAATCCAAATTTAACAGTCAAAAATGTTAAATTTTTCAGGGGTCAAAGTAACGACTAACACAATATTCATTATCTAATTCCTTAAACACGTTTGAAATACGCAATAAACAGCACAAACTATGTTTTGCAGTTGTTACGGGTGCCCTGATTATTTCCTTTAAAATCAATATGCATACAGTGAAACCGTGATATTAAGACTACCAAATGGTATTAAATTTTTTAATAGGGGAATGACTTTGAAATGGACAACAAAAGAATAATTTTAAACGTCATTTAGAAGACCAACAAGACGTTTGCATGGTGGTTATATGGAGATTTTAATATGCGAATTAATTTTATATGAAATCTCCATGTTGTGACCAAACCATGAACTTATAAAAATTGATATTAATTGGATAGCAATATACTATGTGATAAAAAAAGACTAAGCCAGTGAAAAGGTAATTGTAATTCTTGAAGAAAAGTTCCTTCATTACTCTCTTTCATGCTGATATGTTTCTTCAGTTGCTAAACTATTGGATCCACATAATGTTATTCGCATCCTGTATTACATCTACAACGTGAAAATGTGACATTTTTTTTTTAGATTAAGATGCAGAAAGGTCCTATGAAAAGATTTGAAATGGTGACGAAAGTTATGGAATGAAACTACCCGCAGGATGGGCATGGGTGACAGTAAAGCCATGTTTATCGTCAGTTGACGCGCACAGACACAGTGGAAGATTGTCTTTCCCATATATTCTAGTTTTGACACGACGAATCTTATCGCTAATCGCTAATTACTCGTTGAATATTCATGATAATGAAATTTGAAGCACAGGAACTCCTACATATATAGAAAACTCATTCCCCAAAGTACTGGACCAAAATGAGGTGTCATCTTTCCGGGGATGTACGGACCACGTCTGTAGCGGCGATCAAGGATTATGGGCCTTATGATCACTGCTTTTAGTTTGATGGCAGCGATTATAGCACTTCAAAGTTACAGAGTTTTAACCTGTTTGTGAATGTCCATATGTTCATATAGGCATTGCCTGCTCCCCAATCGTATTTACTTTGAAGAAATGAAATAAATTTGAGCCAATGTCCACAATAATATAACTACAGATAGTGCTGCTCGTAAGGACAAGAACAGTGGCGAGCAGTAACACTCTGACTATCTTAAAGATAGGCATGAAAAGCAACAAATATGACCAGCTTGGAATCTTCTTTTTTTATAACTTCTTAGTAAACAAAAAATGGTTTTTGACATGGTAGCATTATCTCGCCATTGTTGTATACTATTAAAATGTATGCTGATGAGTTGATTAAACGTCTACAAAGTTCAGAAGTTGGGTGCCACATTGGTCACGTTTATGCGGGTGCAATCTGTTATGCATATGACACTGTTATTTTCAACCCAAGTATAAAAAGGACTACTGAGAATGTTGAAAGTATGTGAGGAGTTTAGTGCAGACTATGAAACATTATATAATAATAGAAAAACAAAATATATTCGTTTTACCGGAAACAAAACCATGGTTGAATTTTGGTTTATCTAAATGGCAATGCTCTTGAATCTATTCACTCAGTTAATCATCTGGGCATAGTGCAAACTTAATCTCAACGAATGAAGACCTTATTCATAACAGAGGAGATTTTATTGTTCCGTGTAACCATATCTTAAATAAGTGCAGATCATTAACAAGTGAAGTTCAATCGAAATTGCTGCAAAGGTATTGTTGTCATCTTTATGGCTGTGAGACCTGGTGCTTTGATGAACTTTATCTATACAAAATCTATTCACTTCTTGAAATAGTACTCTTCGGGGGGTTTTAGTCAGCCAGCCAGCTTCCAGAAATGAAATTTAAAATTAGTTAGATGACATTTACATGTTATTGGCAAAGTAACTAGCAGGACTTCTCGTTTATAGTCCCACGAAAAAAAACGTTGATTTGGCTTCTTCAAGTACAGATATACATTTAAAAGAGATAATAAATGATCAAAAGATTAGTATTTTATGTGTTTTATCTATCAAGTGTATGTTAATTCTATTGCAACAATACAGTAGAATAATTGACCCAGAACATTTGAGCATATAGGCCTACAGGTAGCAAGAAAAACACATAAAACACTTTGAATCTGTCAGATCATTTACAAGCTGAAATTGCCCGATTAAAATATGTTGTGATTTTCAACACAGTGGGCGACATATGCATTTTGAAAAGTGTTCTATGTGATCTATAAGTAAGGTTTCGCATACAGAAATACCCCTACACATCAAATAGTAGTATGAGACCATTACACATCACTATCGTTGTTCTAAAATCCAAGTTTAAAAGCGGCAAAATCGTGACAAGCACATCCACATATAAGGACAACTACATGTCATGTGACAATATGCAACAATAACTGTCATGAAAAATAGAAGTGAACAGCAGTTGTCAACAGAAAATTGGGGCGAACTAGAACTATCCAAAATCGAAATTTGTCAGCCATCAAACAGAGTCTAAATCCGGAAGAACCAGGCAGACATACCAATATCTTTATTATCATTTTTACATCAGCCAATAAGTATGAAATGCAGGAAGACGGACAAAATATCTCCTCTGACCGGAAGCAGGTGCATACCAAACTTAAAATGGATTTAATGCTGGCAACTCTCAAATTTAAAAAACATTTTGCTTCATACATGCATTATACAAAATGTCAGTTACAACTGTTCGGTTTACATATTGGTTCACTAAACCATCTGATATCTGTCTATACAATAATTCTTCGTTTTTAAAAAGCCCAAATTGTTCAAATAAATGCAAATAATGTGAGTCAAAATCCGTCCGAATAAGTGCAAATTCGAGCAAAGGCAACCAACCTTGACACATAGACATCATAAATTCTCCCAAGTCAAGTCAAATTAAATGTGAGGGTAATTAATTCTGTTCAACTCAAAATCATCACGTTTGTCATAAAATTTAATCTTTCATTCATTTTTATCATTACACATCATCGTATATAGAAATGAACATTCCATGCCATTCTCCAGTTTCTTTTAATCCCGAATCATCGGAGTATAATTGTGAAATGTATTCTGGAAAGTATTATTGATGCCAAATACTCCATTAATATATCTAAATCTCAACGACAAACATTTCTCATGAAAGGCCTTGAACGAGAAAGAATTAATATACATTGGCCAAGAGAGCAGCAAAATTAGTACCTATTGGAATACCAAGTCTCTGTCTAAATATGAAATCTTAAAAATTGACATATATGTTATCAATAACATAGGTTACCAGTCCACAAACTGATCGTATTCAAATGCAAAACTACCATCCGTCCTACCATTACCAAAATATGCAACTTTATGAGGTATGATCATTCTTCCAATGTCATTTTTCGTATATGTTTTATAGATGAGGGGCCTTGATACATTCTGTCAAATAGCTTCGCCGTGTGACTAAAATGTGGTATGAATTCCTGTAAAATCCCACCATGCCAATAAACGATTGCACTACACAGTTGGAGAAGCGGATATTTTCTGAACAGTATCCACTTTTTCTGTTTCTGGTCTTATACGAGAAGCATAAACAATATGGCCAGCGAACCTTCTTTCGTTTTGGGTAAATTTACACTTTGACCCGATTAATTTTGAATCCTTTTTACATAAAGGGTTGAATACCTTGCACACGTGGACCAAGTTGGTTTAGACGTCAGGTCGGACTAGCAAGTCAGATGACCCATAAATACCATCATGTAAAAATACGGAATACCTTGAAAGAATTTATACATAATTGCCACGATCTGATTAGCTGAGATGGCCATGCCCACTGATAAAGGGTTTAACATGAGGATACTCATTTGTTTCAATAGGAATGGGCAAATCAGGTCCTTCAACTGTGCCCAAAAAGACAATACAACTAGAAAGGAGGTGTGTGACAAAAACATACTCTCTAAATTGGACATTTACAATCCAACTCTGAAAGAAATGCTCATAGGTAGGACGGTTAGACTTGGACTCGGAATTTAGTTACAAAACCTCACACGGATGATTTAGCAGATGAACTATACTAACCAGTCCATAATTTTCTACTACAGGGCTGTGTGAACAGCTTATGTTCGGCTAACCTAAGCTTGTCCCACAAAATCAAGGTTGCAACTGAATACACCTGTGTTGAGGTTTAGCATATGACATTTGGAAGTATTTCTAAGACGGATGACTCAGCCTCTTAAAACCACAAGATTGCCAGCAAGTCAGCTGAGTTAAAAATTGCAGTGTCACCTGGCTAACAAATCAACTACTAGGCGACCCTAGGAGTACTCCTGTGTGATATCAAGACAATTGGGTCAGCAGTTTCGGAGAAGAGTTTTTGAAGATTTGCCCAAAAGAGAACAAAAAATGTACTGAAGTATGGCCATTGCAACAAACTTTGTAGAGATTCACCCAAAACACATTGCTGCCAAGTTTGAAGTCAGTCTAGATGACGGTTTTGGAGAAGAAAATGTTAAGAAGCATTACAATGCCTATGACTTACATAGTAATCGATGGGAAGGGTGCATTTGCCGATAAATACCTATATTGAAGAATAAATGTTAAAATAAGGAAACCACAGCAGAGCCAACCAGTGAACAACTTTGTTCGACCCTTTCACGCAAAAACATATCCACCAAGTTTCACCTTAATCTGAGTGATGGTTCTGGAGGAGCAGTCAAAAATAGCGAAAACACACAAAATCTTAAAAAGTAGGGAAAGTTGCAGCGCCACCTATTAAACAAATTGGGAATTAAAAATCCCTAGAAGTGTTCATGTGTAATAACAAAGCAATTGAACGAGCGTGTTTTGGAGAAGATGTTTTAAGATATGACAAAAAAAATCATAAAAATCCAAAATCTACTGAAGCATGGCCATTTGCACAAACTTGATAGAGACCCACCCAAGGTGAAGTGCTACCATGTTTGATGTCAATTTGGATGACGGTTTTGGAGAAGAAGACGAAAATGTGCATTAGTAGTAGAATGTGGTTTTGGAGAAGTCGAAAATATGAATTAGCCTTAGAATGCCCATTGACTTACATGGTAATCAACAGGGATAGGTGCATACCGATAGGTACACTAATTTAAAAAGTCGTTCAAAATCAGAAATCCACAGCAGTGCCACTAAATGAACAACTTTGTTGGACCTTTCCACAAGGTAAATATCCATCAAGTTTCAGTTTAATCTGAATGACATTTCTGGAGTAGAACTCAAAATAGGGAAACCCGCAATAGGTCATTTAAAATAGCAAATAGTTGCATCGCCACCTGGGGAACAAATTAAGAACTAGGAGTCCCCAGGAGTGTTCATGTGTCATATCAAAGCAATTGGGCGAGTGGTTTTGGAAAAGAGGACTTTTTGTAAATCCCCCCCAAAAAAACAATCATTTAAAAAAAATCAAAAAATCACTGATGCATGACCATTTTAACTCTGCAGAGACCCACCCAAGGTACATTGCCACAAAGTTTGAAGTGAATCTGGCTCACGGCTTTTTAGAAGATGCCTAAAATGTAATTGTAATCAGACGAACAACCCAGCCTCCTAAAAACTCAGCCTACCTTGTAATTCAGCTGAGATAAAAACGAAGCTGGGGTTAGGAGAGTGGGAAGCATGAAACTGTGCTGCCAGATTTGATAGACACAAGTTTCTTCTCCACATTTGTCAATGGAACAAAAGTTTTCCTCTGCGTCACCACCGTCTTTTCCAAATGCAAATGTGTTGAATCCGTTGAGAAACAAGACATGTGAATCCGTAGCCAAAGTGTTGAAAGTTATCTTCAAAGAGAGACACAACAAAAAGAAAATCGGTTTGGTAAGGATATTTAATTCTACAGTAAACATGCTCTTGCTCTTGTGGATCTCTACACCACCGATAATGCAGAAACATCGAGCAATGTTGAATATGGAATACAACCCTGAAAGCAAACTTATCAACATATTTTTCCACCAATTCTACCAGCACATAAATTACATTAACTAGTGACAAAATATGTCAAGACGATTCATTTCTCCACGAAAAACAACCCGGGGGAAGCAAGAAATAAACGAACATCTTGTCGGCAGGAATGCATACCCCCATATTCGACTGTGGATACAAAATCTAAATTACGTGCAGAAGATAAAGTGATAATATAATAAATAAATAAGACGAAAGTGTGCGAAAAAAAGTAAAAGCCGAAATTTACACAAGAAATATTGGCAGTAAGTGATGTCCACTACACCCGGACTTATATAACTAGTGATACGAATAAGCTAGTGATACAACGTTCTTTTTAGAAGCAATACTTGCAGAGAATAAATACTCAGGATTGAAAACGTCATTTGTAAACTCTCTGAGATGTGGCTCAGAAGCGCCCTGAAATCGAGGGAAGGCTTTTGGTATCTTGAAAGACCAATGCATTGCAAATCATGCTGAAATTGAGGAAACGCTTTGCTGACTGTGGAAAACCAACGCATCGCCAACTAGTGATGCCTTAGTTGTCTTGCATATATAGAATAGTAGTTGTGTTAAATTGGCTAAAAATTTAACCCATCACCACCACCAGTAGTATGAGTCGATTTTGGTGCTCCATAATCGATCGCTTTACAGAACCCACAATGTATGACGTTGAAATGATCTAACTCATACACATGAAGGACAGGGCCACACATCCAATTTCATTTTAAGGACGCCAGTGAATAAATTAGGGTCACCAAGAGAGAGAGAGAGAAAGAGAGAGAGAGAGAGACAGACAGACAGACAGACAGACATAGACTTATCTGTGTCCGTCCTAAGCAAACTCAGCTGCCAGTGTTTCATTTCACCATGTAAAATAGTCTACCAAGCAGAGAATATATATCTCCAAATAATCTGTAAATCCAGACTTATAGATTTGGGGTTTTAGGGGCACAGTAATGCTGAATGCATGGTCCGCCGAGCACTATTTCAGAGACATTCTGCGCTGAAAACATAGTTTAAATCAGTATAAAAAAATATCTCATTCCTGAAAGTTCTTACTTTTGAAGTTTCCGGGTGAACTCCCACTTAACTGAAAATATTCAAGGTCTTGCAAATATGCTCACTAATTTATCACTTATAACTCTACCAAAGCTGGGGTTGTTTTGGCTTTCTTTCTTGTTTTCTTGTTTTTTGTTTTTGTTTTTTTTTTTAATTTTTTTTTATTTATTTTTTTTTGTCGGGAGAGGGTGCTGGTTTTAAAAACGTATATACTAATTGTGAATGACCATATATGGGCACTTCGGGTGTCCCATTGGTAGTGCGGCATTATGTTCATTGAAGCCTTGCATGATTATAGAGTTTTCAGTTACGTGAAATTGCATGTGTTTGTAACCGCCAGATGACATTGACCGAAGCATCATTCTCCGGGAATGCTTCGTTGGAGGGAGGGGGGTCCCGTTTTGCTTGTTTGTCAAACATTTTGGTACAACATTCAAAACTATTACACATTCTGACCACAACTGAACAGAAAATGCCGCTACTCTTGCTTTTTCACAAATGTTCAAATTTACAAAAAGCAAATACTTTAAGATGCAATGGAAGTGAAACTAACAGTTCTAGCCAATTTAGAAAATGTCCCAATTTAAAAACCGTCGCAATAGCTTTCTAATCATACTAATCTTATCAAAGTTTATTTTAGATGAACTGGCTTTTTTATTATTGTCCTCAAACGACACTCGTTGCTTTATATTTCTATTAACTAGTCTCCTCATTTTAGACCGAAATTTGTAAAAATCTTTTACAATTTATTATTTTGTTACTGTTTTAATAAAAACTTTGTATGTTTTTAAGACGTCTCCATATTCAAATCGTGTGTTCTTGTCACCATTTTCAATAAGTTTATAAATATATCAGTGTAAATTGAGTAAGGGGAAAGAAGTTGCGTTTAGCCGTCAATATTATTTCAAGATCAAATGAAGACAAAATCCCATTTTGTGGCACTTTTGGCCCTATGTAGTAATGACAGTAGCATCATGCAGTAAACAATCTTAGGGGAAATTCGGGTCCTAGTACATTCCCACCAAGTTATAAGAGAATCCCGCATGCAGCTCTGGCAAGACAGTAGAAAATGGCAAAAATCCCCCCCCAAAAAAAAAAATTTAAATAAATGAAAATCACTATGCCACATGTTTAATAAATTATGGTAAAGCAGTCCCCAAAAGTGACCCTGTGTAATTGCAGGTTTGGGGTGGTTATGTTTGTTTGCTTGCTTGTTTCTTTGTCTTTTACGATTTTGCAAACAATTATAATAAAAATCTATGAGAAAGTTTTACATCGCCAGAGCAAGACCACACTCATCTAAGGTACATCCATCCCCACCAGGTTTGAAACGATTCTTGCTGATGGTCTTGAGAAAGAAGTCAACAATCTGAATTGCCATTGCATCCGCTATTGAAATACATGGTATTCAACAAGAAGGACTAAATTGAAGGGTAAGTACCCAATTTGTAAAATTCTTTCGAAGCTAGGGATCCAAAGTAATGCCACCTAGTGACAAAATTGTTTGATTTTTTCACATGTATATTCCTGAGAAGTTCCAAAATAATCCGACTTTAGGTTTGGAGTGGGTAGAATTTTCCGCCAATTTCGGTGGCTGCATATGCCCTTGTACTCTTTGATATAGGTCGCCGGCAACAATGTGGTGCGGAATTGAAAATTTTGTTGCCGAATCACGTAGGCTGCAGGTTCGAGTCCCGCTCGTTCCGAACACAAAATATGGATAAAAACTTTTACTTGGTGGAGTGCAGCATGCTTAGAATACGTTTAGTCCTAAAAATTAATAGCATTGTCTATGCCCTCTTTGATTAAAAATGAGATCTTCAAAATAATAAGGCAAGTGTTGGATCTGTTTGATGGGGGTATCCTCATCTTATACATTTGTCAACAAAATCTTGCAGGTGAGTAAGTATTTCATTAGTGTCCATTGATATCATGAAAAAGAATATTTGTTTCTACAGGTTTGGTCAAAATGTTTTTTTACCTATGTGAATAACACTAGCAATACATAATATAAAATTGATTTATGAAGAATGTATATAGGATACACATAAATAAACATCTTCATAGATGTAATAATCTTTAGTATCACCTTTTACATTAAAGAACATCTTCATGGACGCAATAACTTTGAATATCACTATTGTCTCAATATTGGTGCAATTATTAAGTAACATCAACATCAACTTAGTGTGCGCCGGTGCATAAAAAAGAATTACCTATGCTCATCATTGAAGCAACATGTTTGAAACCTGGGAAAAAGTGATTTTATTCATTTTATATTATTTGGCAAACGATTAGACAAATATCAGCCCTTCACAATGATAATAGTTAGCCTAAATTATTCTTGTAAGCCTTGGTGTCTGATGCTGCCGCAGCTAATTCCAAAATGAATTTGGCCCTGTATGCAGATATTCACTTAAATGGTTGCATCCACCCCACATATACTACAACGAGATATGTAATTGCCGCTTAGAAAGATATTATTTCAGACATATAATATTTTTTATGGATACTATACATATCTAGTATTACCTTGCTTCCACAAAATATCTGGTGTAACTTTGATGTCTCAGGGATATCCGTTCAGTGATTCCCATGATCAGAACATCTGTTGCGGATTCAATCCATTCTATGTAAATCACACCCCTTCACTAAAGTGATATAAAGATTGTGTGCTCAGCATGTCTGCATATGTAATGGAATTTTACACTATTGGATTTGCTGTGATTTGTTTTCTTAATATTTGCTAATTTATCCGATTAAGTATTTGTAAGTCTTAACAGATGTGTGAATATTCAGGGAAAACCCGACATAGTCCCACCCTCTGATGCAAGTCCATTCTAACCTTTCCTTCTTCAACCTGCAGGTGCAGCTGAATCTTGTGTACAACAAGGGAATACAATATCGCATCCATTCTGGACGCCAGAGAGACAAAATACCACATGCAAACAGGCTTAAAGGATGATTTTATGTCAAAAGAGAAAATACAGTAGTTGAAAGAAAATCTGTTGAAAGAAAATTTACAAAATATGCATTTTTGTTTGTTGCTTGTATGTTTTCTCCATAGCATGGTAACTGGAGTTACATCTGCAAATATACTTTTGTTTCCTTATCCTTTTGGTTATAGTCATATCGCGAACACTCAAAGTCTTGGTGAGGAATTGACTTTTTCTGGCCATAAAGTTTTCATGGCCTTGACCAGGACTTTTGCAATCTGGGATAAGCTTTGGAAGTCGAACGTTACAGTGATATCCTATGATAGTATTCATCCCACTGTAGCAGAAGAATACTTTGAAAGACCTGTCAAGGAAGCCTTTAGAACTGACTTAGTGTACATTGATATGATACAGTGGCGAATCAACAAAACGAACTACATATGTAGCAGTGTACTCTCTGACCAAACATTTTATCATAAATTACTTGATCTGCAGCTGGACCTGATGATATTAGACGGTATGCATGTGACAAGATGTTTCTGTTTGTTTAGCTATAGGATGGGCATTCCTTTTATAGTCTTGCACAACGTTGGTTTATTTGATCCATGGTCGATGCGCATCCCCACCCCTCCATCTTTTGTCCCACATAGATGGCTACCCTTTACAGATGAGATGAATATCTTACAGCGATTGACAAACACTTTTAGAATGTTTTTTGATACTTATATACAAGCTGTCCACCGGCAGCCGAATTATTTAGTGAAAGAGTTTATTCCGAAACAAGATGGCAAGACCATATACTAACTGATAGAAGGGGCCCAGCTCTGGCTACTGAACATGGACATACTATTGGGACGTCCCCGGCCGTCCATGCCCCATGCTATAAGTGTGGGTGGATTGTCTGTACAGCCAGCTGGGCAGCTCCCAAAAGAACTAGACACGGTTGTGGAAAGTGCCAGCAGTGGCGTAATTGTTGTTTCATTTGGATCAGGAATCAGATATATTCCACAAACAACTATCATAAAGCTCTTGAACGCTTTTAACCGTGTCCCACAGACGGTAATATGGAAATGTGAGGGAATGCTACCAAGCGATGTACCCAAAAATGTTAAACCTGTGTCCTGGCTGCCACAAAACGACATCCTTGGTCATCCCAAAACTAGACTCTTTGTGACACACTGTGGCATCAATGGACTCTTTGAAGCTCTTCACCATGGAGTGCCAATAATAGGTCTGCCCTTTTTTTCCGACCAGTTCCATAACGCGAAGCAAGTGGACAAACATGGCTACGGCCTCATGGCAGATATCCGTGCATGCTCATCAGAAGAGCTTTTTTATAAGATGCAAAATGTACTTAGTGATAACAAGTACTCCAAAAATGTGAAACGAGCATCCGCATTATTCAGGGACAGGCCACAAAATGCACGCCAGAAGGCAGCTTACTGGGTAGACCATATACTCACATTTGGAGGTCAGCATCTTCGATCTAATGCATACAATTTAAGCTGGTACCAGTTTTATGTGCTGGATATATTTGCATTTTTTATCTTAGCTTTGATTTCAGCATTGTATTTGAGTAAGGTCGCATTGTCGAAAATGGTGAAAACTATGTGCAGGGCAAAGGGCACTTGATTTGCGGCCAAGTAAGTATAAGGGCCGTTTAATGATATATTGCAAGTCCGAGTTTGCCTGAAAATATAAAAACAAGGTGGAACGTTTGCTTAGAGTTATTCGTCATTGGCTACATGGGCAGTGTGAGTACAAGCACAGATGTTTGTGGGATACGCACTTGGTGTTTTAAGGTATGCTATGATATTGTATAAAATAGTATATTATGATAGTTTTTTTCGTATTGTGTCGTATAGTATGGTAGCAAGTAAATAGATTCAATTGCTCCTCGTGATTTGGCTTGCACTAAGCAAAATTTGATGAGCATAACAGAAATCAACTGTTGGTATTTATCCAAGAAACCGCACCTTGTGCAGGTAATTGAGTTTACAGAAAGGTCAATGCTGCCTGTTGACCGAAATTCTTCATCAATTATAGGGTCAGGCATTTTTATCAACATTTCCAAATTCAGAAACAGAGTACACAGGGGGAGGGGGTCAAGAACAATGTACGTTCTTAGCTAATTTTGAAAACGTTGATCAATACTTCGCCAAAAATCAACATTTTTAGAGTACTCTTTTTTGGGGGGAGGGGTACAGGAACTCCTAATGGAAATTTAAATGTTTTGGTTTCGTTGTATGGCAGTGTGCCTATGTAACATAAAATCACTCTGATACCCATTTATTTTAACACATCAAATATAATCCAGGTTGATGTGAGCTTCATTTTGCACATCATAATTAGGGAACGATCGTCCTTAGACTCAAGTGCTATGAACGCCACATAATTACTTTAACTAAAGCTTGATATTGGAGACATAAAGCCAATAAACCCTTGTATCAAAACCATACATGGATACGGTACTGAAAATGATTAACATGTATGTTTTATTACAACACTATCGTTTTTAAAAAGATTATAAAGCCACTTAACATATTGTATAACAAAGTATTTATACAACTCTACAATTATAAATGGACATGAAGTACATGAGAGGGAAACTAGTAACTAAAAATATAAAGATTCCGATTGCAAGCGACAGTAAAGTTACAGTCAACGAAAACGCACAGCTGTTTTGTTTTCTTCTGTACTATTTGTTTCTGAAGGCATAGCTCTGTTTAAATCTTAAACAAAAGGTCCTCAGTGACACTGGCTATTAACTTGTCAAATAACTTTGTCTTCACGTACACCATTATATCCGGACACGCATTGCATAATTTCATCCAGCGCTGCCAACATGTCATTGAGTTTCATCTCTGGAGTGATTTCAAGAATATTTCACATTGCCTCTATAAAGGCTATTGAAGAAAAAAAACAGAAAAGGACACTTCTATACGGCCGTAAGCCAACATGCTCTTTAGGGATGATACCTGTGAGGTGTTCAAATTCAAAGTTTGCATGTGAAATGGGTTGTGCCCATTCCATTATCAGCAGGCTGGCTGCTTGTCATTAGGTAAGGGAGTTCACATTTGACAGGCCGCTCCAGGGCATAAACGACTCACCAGAGTGGCACAACATAGACAAATACGACTCCTCCATCCATGAGACAAATTCTGCACAGCAAGGGATACAGCCAGAGAAACGGCCAGAAGAGACATCCCCTGAATGAACAGTCTGAAAGTGGGGTCACGTCTGCCTGAAAATTATTTAGAAGAATCATCAGCTAGAAGACCTTTTAGAGGAAATCAGTTAACCCAGCTTGCCATCTTGCCAACATGCCCAACGGAAGCAGGCGCAGTGGACAGGAGTCCTGTTCTCGGCCACACCTTGCTTTTGCTTGGAAAGGACTGACGGCTGGCAACGTGTGTGGCATAGATGTGGTGAGAAATATGCCACCTGCTGCATGTGTCAAGCCAACTAGTGGGGAACTGCTAATGTCATAGTTTGGGCTTCTGTCACTCTGTCCTTGCATCACAAAATTTTTCTGCTAGTGATGGATTGCAGTGCTATTTCTGAGTAATGTTGTATAAATAAAATTCGTCAGCCAAATCTCATGCTCTTTGTTCAAAACCACTGTGGCATTGATTTGTTCCACCAGAATAACCCACACATGGCCCATGTGACCATAGCATTTCAAAAGGCTTACAATCTTCCGTGTTTTGCCCTAGTCGCCATATTTCCCAGACACACGTCAAATTAAGCACCTCTGGGACTATCTTGGCTAGTGACTGTCCAGGTGAATGCCCTAACCAACCAGCCAGCAACCGATCGAATTCCTGTGTAGCTCCTGCTGGTTGGATACGTGCTTCTAACATGTAACTTTTGAAATTAGAGGGCGCTGAGAAAACCTTACGTAAATAGCCACTCTTTGACTCGCCTAAATGCATTTCAACAGTCTAACCGACCGTAAAATGTGTAAACAGTTTTCATATATGATAGAATCTATGATTTATGAACACATAATAAAAAATTTGAACATAAAACCTGCTGGTCATTTTCACTTACTGTATTTATATGTTGTGGTTTCCACATATGCATAAAAAGCGCGTGCAAGCCTTGAAATTGCAGACACGCACAATAAATAGAACAAACAAGCACAATGTAAACAAATCTGAGTAAGTTTAAATTGAAATTTTCAATTTTAAAGCAGGCGTGTATATATTGAATATAGATCTCATGTCTCTTTTGAGGCGTGTCGTTTCGAAGAGAGACGCCCATGTGCATGTGATACACAATTGTCTCAAACATATACATCGGTGTTATGATTTTGTCTCTTATCTATTACATGTTTGAATTTTAGAGATTTAGAGTTGCGTTTGGGCATGATTTGCAATCCTTATTGACTGTTCCAAATTTTGTGCATAATTTGATCTATATTACTCTAACTATGCCTTGTTTCAGAACCCATTTCAATTCATAACTCAATTTTAGACTCATTTTGTTAAAAAATTGACTGGAAATTTGTACTGGCAAATTAACGAACTCCCATAACCTTTACCAAAAGTTAGAAGCTCTATTCGAAGTTTAAAAATTGGTTAATAGAAATAAAAATCAATGAATGCAGTTTCAGGAGTACACAATTCTCTTTGAAAACTTCCTTACAAATTACGATTTATGTTAAACATATATTGATTTTTAAAAACAAGGCCTCACTTTGAATTTTTCCAAAATCATAGATGGCCACACCTTGACCAAACGAGAAGTTTGCACACATGTGTGCATAACTCCCCTTAAACTTAGTATTAAAGATCTACTAACTTAACCAGAACTGTTTTTTTTTTCTTTTCATTACATTGCTTTTTATTGTTTTTATTGCACTCACTGCTCATTAACTTGATAAAAACCGGGGAAATATGAGCTTTAATATTTTTCCTTCACCTTTGTCAAATGAGAACAATGACCTCAAAGAGGCTTCCCACCCTACTATACTTCAGCAAGGTCATATGAGAGTCCTCTAGCAGTTGCCATTTCTATGAACCCCAACACTCTATAATCGACAGAAATTTGTTCAACAAAATGTTGAGCAACTTATGTAACAGGCATAATTTGCCCCTAAATGGTCAATTGGCCCAAGTTTGCGAGTATGTGATTGCGTTTGTGAGACCTATTTTTCAGTTGTTGCTCAGTCTAACCTCCGCACACAAGAAACAGCCAGGCTTGCATTTTAATAACAGAATATTCGTCACCTCAAAGGTGCTGCCTTGATAATACAAGGATGACATAAGGCAAAAAGCTGATCTTTAAATAGTACGAAACAGATCATTGTAAAGTTCTTGATCAAGCCTTTCTGCGATGTCAGTTAATCTGCCAAAAAATCTGAATTTCGAATAAAGCTTGCAATAAGCTGTGCTTGTTAATAGTTTGTTATTTCACAGCATCAAATATGATGGACCTCTTAAAGTCCAGCATATCGAACAAGATGACTGTGCACCACCGTACTATGGTACATGATGATGATTATAATAATAATACCTTGATTGCTGCAGGTCTCTGCTCCATGGCATATCGAGCAACCTTCAAATACTGTAGAAAGTGCAAAACCCAGCTGCCCAGATACTTACAGGCACTGGATGGCGAGATCATTTAGCCCAGGTGCTAGCGTTTACGTTGGTTGTCCAGCTGATACAAAATTGGATTGAAAATACTGGTTATATAGAAAAATAATTAAATATTATTCTTTATTATTATCATCATCATAAAAAAACACCAGGGAGCACACATAAAACTGTTGACTCAGTCCTTTAACATGACCATATTTGGTTTAATAGTTTTACACATTGATCTGACAGTTAATGATTTGCGCATCATTATTTAAGCGACACTGTTGATAAAAGCCCGAAGTGGGAATCTAGATTTGATGCCCAATCGTACGCCTTTACTAGTATACTACTTGTGTCGATTAATACAAATTAGTTTTCTGAAATGTCCCACCATTCAATTTTCTAACAGTCCAAATTAACCACCCCCATCCACTTCTCACTCACTAGGCGGCGCTGTGATCACTTAACTATCGCAGAGCAAGGCAATGAAGCGAAATCCCTGCATGAGCAGCAAAGCAAGATGACACTGGATAATGCTAATTGCGGAGTGCTAATACAGTTGAAATATGCTATATCAGTTCTGGCATTAAATCGTGACAATAACAACAGGAAAAGTGCACCGTGTAAAACTCCCTAGAGAAAAGTATGATCTGCGATAACAAGGTAAACTATGCATTCAATTTTTGCTGTTTGTTCTGAGAAAAAGACATTTTAAGTCCGAAGAGGTGTATTAATATTTTTAATTATTATTGTTATTATTATTATTATTATTATTATTATTATTATTATTATTATTATTATTATTATTATTATTATTATTATTATTATTATTATTATTATTATTATTATTATTATTATTTTTGGAAAATTCCTTTTGACAGTTATCGGAAAATGGGTTTTAAGTACCTTTCTTTGCAAAATATGAATACATGTGGAGAAAAAAATACAAAATGTGCACCCATTTGAAATTACCCATTCTGGCCCGTTTCGCGCCAAACATGTTGACAATAGGGAGGATCTGGCTTGGTTTAATGACTTGACACACAGCCATTCATTCCAATTGTGCATATTTTTTATACCTAGCAACCCATGCCATTTGAGGTAGGGTGTAAAAGTGGGTCAGCAAAGCCCATAACATTACAGTGAACCTAAAAGTCCTGAAATTTTTACCCTGCATACGAGGAAGAATTTAGTATCTATCATCTAATCTACCTAAAGTACGTATAATCACCCTGCAATTACACCCTAGTGTGATAAAATGAAAAAGTAAAGCTTATTTAACAACATATAGAGAAGTTATAGGATGTGGGCAGTCAACCATGAACAGGATGGTCAGCACCATCTTTAGGTAAACTTAGAGCTAATCATCAACCAATTTGTTCCGAAGTAGCTTCTGCAAGACGCAATAAATAAATGAGTGAGCGGGTAAATAAAACTAAATTGCGAAATACGATTGACCACACGGTGTCAAAGGGTAAATGCTACAATAATTTCTGCGGTATACATCAAAGGTCAAAACTTTGTCTCGGGAAGTATGAAACTATAGGAAAAATTACCGACATACCAACGTCACGTTTAAAAATGTGAAACTGCTCCGACAGCCAATGGATATTAAGATTGGCTGGGAAAAAACACGACACATGTGAAATAAGGACTGGACTTCATATGTAAAACAGAAATCAAATCACATTTCAATCTCAAATTAATGTAGATGACGTTTACAGTGAAAGTGCCTACTTTGTTTTTGCAATATAACCACATTGAACCTTTCCACAGCCATCAAAGCCATCATATCAAATTTCTGATAGAAACACACACACACACACATGTATATATATATATATATATATATTTATATATATATATATATTTATATATATATATATATATATATATATATATTTATATATATATATATATATATATATATATATATATATATATATATATATATATATATATATATATATATATATATATACATTGCATTCTCTTGACTTTAATACAAATGAATTTCATTCTTTTCTAACTTGCCCTACAATTTTGCTGTTAATATCCAAAGATTATTAGAAAATTTGGCTACAATAATCTTACAGTTTTTAGACTTGTCTGTTTTGCTACTTAAATTTATCTTTGGCATCATTTTGTTTTAATGTTCACCTTTCAGACATTTTAGGCTAGCTTATTTTCTGTTAGGTCAAAGCCCCAGGGGCTAAAGGTAGCAAGCAGCCACTGACGACTGTTACAAGCTTGCCTAATTGTACTTGTAATCCTGTTAAGAAAGATGATTTGATAATATGTTTTTGGCATAAATGCTAATGACTTTCATTCTTTTCTAACATGCCTAAATGCACTTTTACTCAATTGAAAAAAAAAATACTCAAAATTTACAGCATTTTCGCAAATGTCACAAACCTGACACATTTATGTTGATACATTGACTCAGTGTTGGCAGTTAAATAAAGCATAATAGTTTGAAAGGTGGGTGTCATCATTGAGTTTGTTTTACATTTCTGGTGCAAGATGTCCATTGTTGCAGTCCTTGTTAGGATTTCCCTTGGTTTGTTCAGGTGATCGAGCGACAACTGTTCATTTTACTATCACTGGGACTAAATATAATGCCCCAGCTTGTTTCCACTTCAGTTATACACTGGCGTGTGGTTTAACTATAATGAGCTGTCCAGCAAGAAAGGGTAAATATTGGTTCAGGGGTAAGTCAAATTGTTCTTATCTGAACCTGTACTATACAAATTTAGTAATTAAGATTTGTTGACAGGTATTTTTCTTTCATAATGAAGCTCTGCATTTATAAGCAAAACTTCACGTATTCAGTTAAGTCATCGTTTGCCACGTTTATATTTATTCTTTATTATGTGGGTTGTCTTTTTCTGAATATTTAGCTTAGACAAGGATCAGCTGCTCAGAGAGACATGTACGGGTAAAAGGCTCCCAAACATGTTGAGTAGTTGCCCTCTGAAGATCATTTAATTTATTTGGGCTGATTATGTCAAAACTTGACAGAGGAACGTGTACAATATGGACAATAGTAATTCGATATGTATATAGATTAGACAGGGACAGGTTAGCTTATGGAGAGTAAAGAGTTCGGACTGTGGAATAGGTTAATGACTACTAGGAAGTGGTTCTAGGTAAAAAGACACAAATACAATAAATGTATACAAATATATATATATATATATATACATATATATATATACATATATATATATATATGTATGGTGTGTGTGTGTGTGTGTGTGTGTGTGTGTGTGTGTGTGTGTGTGTGTGTGGTTTAGGTAAACAGCTTTTGTCGGTGGACAGGTCGAGGGAAGCTACAGAAAGCTTAAACCTGATATGGAAAGGGTTAGTAGTCTATGTTAAAGCATGTTATTTTCTGTACGGAGAAATGTTTTTGCACAAAACTACACATTTGGAATTATGAAAGTGTCAACTTGTGGGTTTTTTAACATATATATCTATATATATATATATAGAGAGAGAGAGAGAGAGAGAGAGAGAGAGAGAGAGAGAGAGAGAGAGAGAGAGAGAGAGAGAAAAGAAGAGAAATTATGAGTGATTCTTGTAAACTTGTCTATCTGGCAGCCCGAAGGAAGCTGTTGATCTCAATTATTTGTCCTAAAAGAATATGAATATGCACGACATAAGAATCATTGTCTTCTCGGACTATTCAGGCAAAGTAATGGTTAAAAATTTGTGTATCCGCGAGAGAGAGAAAAAAACTGTATCTGTATATTTGAATATAGATTTCATTGCATGTATACCATTAGGGTAAACTATATGTATGCCATACGGTTTTCTCTCGACAGCAAGTTACCTTAACACTGGGCGGAAAAAAATGAGTCGGACACCAAATAAATTCTGCTGAAAGATGCAGGGACAAAAATCCTGTACGGTTCAATGGCAATTTATGGCATATATGAATACAGAAAGATAAAAGGACATGGGGGTTAATATATAAATAAAGTAGCATTGTCAAATATTAGTGTTACCTTTCTTACTCTCCCAGTGCAAAATTGATATTCCTGCAAGTAGAACTTTAATTTCGAGATAAGTGTATAATAAAAACAAATTACTTATACATATCTTTAAACATACATAGCCCCCACTCACCCATCCCTATCTAATAGTTGGCCCCTCAATATGAGTATTGAAATTACACATACGTTTCACCAAACATAGTTTTTAGATGTCTGCATGCGCAAATGGTTGTGTGCAGACGCTGTTTTGCATGAGCACATGGATAAAGTCCTAGCTGTCATATTTTTACGCAACTCCACTTCCAGAATGTATACTCAGACCAGCATAAAATTTCACACTTTCAAAGAAAGACAATTGACCATCAAAGATTTCTGCTTTTTGAACACAGTCTAGAATATATTGTCAATTGAACTTTCAAATTAAATGTAAAATGGAATTGTTGAAATATATAACTTGACCAGACTGAATGTATATCATTTCATTTTAGCACAAATATACAAGCAATATTTAAGTCTTGAAAAAATACCTAGGACGTTGATAAAGGGGTGTATTTTCTGTAGTTGTCTCGATAGTCACACACGGCTTTTTTTCCCTGAAATGTGCTGAACAAGGAAAAGGGTGTATAAGATGTCGTAGCCCTCAATCTACGCAATATTACGATAGAGCCATTGAACCTGTGTAGAGCATGCAAGAACAGAACAAAGCGACCATCAGCTCTGTGTAAAATTTGTTGAAGACACACACACAGGTGTATCCAAACAATATAACAGAAAAACAAAAAAAAGAGTTTTCATATGAAGAAGAGGTAAAAATTGCTGCATTGCCACTACAACTGAAGAGAGGACTGATATGAAGTTCCCCTTTAATTTGGAACAAGGTTGATTAAAATAAATTTAATGAATGAACGATAGCTGGCGAACCTGCATGCTTTGCATTGTTGCAAATCAGAATAACCTGGCTCTATAATTGTCAAATATATGGTGAAAGAAAGGGCACGCCGCATTTAGTAGAAAAAAATGTCAGAGACTGTTTTGGTTTACAAGTAGAAGTCACAATTGAAATATAAAAGTAGGTCCTTTTCAACCAACTTATGGATCAACATGTGCCACTACACTCTACTGGTTCAGGAAAACTAATTACACCATATTTAAAAAGCTCCCGAAAATATGAAGCCAGGCCCCCTGAAACTTGGACCCATATTCTGGCCCCCAAAAACTTTTTGCTATCTATATATGACCAAATCCATAATGCCACGCCCTGAATATAACTGTCTACGCGTGTTTTCCATATTTTAAGGTTTAAGGTTTCAAATCTACCCAAAATCGATCATTTCTACATGCACACGTCACGTCTGACAATGACCCACATTCTTCACATACCGAAGTGATTTGACGTTGAGGGGAGTAAACGAAAATTTTCCACAACCAAGTGACCACCCTCCCATATAGTGAAATGGCTCAACTATTAGACTATATTCGTGAAACTGGCTTTAAAGACTAATTTATATCATTTATCGCTTCTCGTAACATTCTTTTAACCCAACCGCATGTCAATCATTGAACTTCCGGTTAGCAGGATAGCTTTGTAAACGGTGTGATGCCCGCACACACACTGAGGTGCTTCACGAATTTTCGAAACTATAAATGCAATATGCACAGATACGTTAATATTATTGTATTAGAATATCAGAAAAGGTAGAGAGCGTGATAAAAAGTGATAAAAAATTAAATTTGAACACCGAAAGATGTGCGTTAGCGGGCTGTTATGTGGCAGACATCGTATTTTCAGCCAATCACAATGCGAACCAGTCATTTCTCCGAAACATTATCAAGCGGGGCTTGATAGGGGTTTTGGAATTAGGACCTGGCAGGCAAGGACGTTTTTGTGATAACAGAATCGTATAAATGTGTTTCAAACCATTGATTGTCAACTTTTACAAATCTTTAACTTGGGGTTGTAAGAATTTTGTCCTTCCTATGCACGACTCGTTTGTGCTGACATTCAAAGCGCATATGTAAACAAAGCCAATCAGGGGCTCTCGTCTCGCATTTTAGCACCCACATGGCTGGTAGATTTCCACACACAGTCAAACAGGAACCGGCACCTGAATATTACTGGCGACACAGCACGTCCTCGGCCCTGGCTATACAGCCAGCATGTCCCTATAAAAGGGGGACACGTGCACTGGGCATTTTCAAGCTTTCCTTTCCCCATGAAAGACCCATCATTGGGACTACAATATCCCGTATGAATCGCCAAAGGCACTTGTCATATTCTAAAGATTTTAACGGATGTGTCTGAACAGTTCAATCCACTATGCTAAGCCAATGTGGATAAGCCAAATAATAAAAACCATATTTCTGGTCCATGTGTGTTGTTACATATCGAGGCTTAAAATCGTCTCAAGTCTTCGTTTTCATGAAACCAAACACAATGGCAGTATACGAAAGAGAAAATCCCATCTTTACGTATGAAGATAAATAAAAACACCGGTTTGCAGAAAACTTTTATGCCAGCCACTGGACAATCATTTTAGGTATACTTGTAATTGTTTGCCGGCCCCTTTCAATATATATATATATATATATATATATATATATATATATATATATATATATATATATATATATATATATATATATATATATATATAAAGAGAGCATACATGCTCTCTGCAGATTCTATATGTACACAGTTTGCAGGGATACTCCACACTATTTACGAAATCACCCAATTCTTCAAAAAGGTCTTGATGTCGTAGACATATTTGCCAATTAAGGTGCAAATAAATAGTGACACAAAAACATTACAAAACAATATGGGACGGGTAAAAATTATTAAATAATGGTATATGCATATACTGATATGAGTTATTAAAACATGAGCATGAATATCACCCAGAGGCTGGTAACAACGATACACAAGAACGAATGCAGTAATTATAATTATGTACCATAAAATTGTAAATCAATTATATGGCATGTGTAGGATGTGTTTTTTGAAAGCTGGAAAACCTTTTTTTTTTAAATGTTGGATATCTTTACAAACTTTAATGATAAAGTACCTAAAAGAAAAATAATTAACATTAGTGCGACAACTTGCATGAAAATTGTGAGCTTATCTGATTTCATGGTCGTGAAAGACTATTATCTACACAAGAAATTTGAACATGCTGACGCAGAGGACTTGACCAGGGAAACTAAGCATGCACAAAGGGGCATTTCTGAGCCACGTATCGGGCGATTATCAGGATCCGTATATGTTTAAAATGTTCTTCTTTTATCAGATGCCTTTGAAAACGAATGTTTTTCTCCAAATGAATATGGTTAAGATCCAGCTCATTATATTCCAACCCATGGACTTAAATGCTACACGTCCTTAAAAATTACAGGAGCGTCATTTGAATTCTTGGATGAAGTTGACATGCATCGAATGATAGAGGAAGGTGTGCAAGGAGGTGTGTCGAATATAGATCATGGATAGTTATTGTTTCCTCGGATTTCGATGTAGTTTCTCTGGCGTTGTTGATAACTGTTTTCCGCTTCTATTTTTATGACAATTCCTATTTGATGCTGTCAATATGACATCTTATAGCTTTTACATATTCAATAAATTACCCATTGCCTGGTTGATCTTCAGGTCTTGCTGTTATATCTGTTGCTCAGATGAAATAATGCAAAGAAGCCTTAGTATATTTTGACACGGTAAATTCACATACTGCGCCAATGACAGGTGTAATCTACTCAAAGGTGGATTCGCATTGTCTAATAAAATACATGCTGAGAGTACACACTTCACCGCTGAAGAATATTTTGACTATCCCTAAAATTATATGAGTTGGACAATGATTATCCTCTTGCTTTAGAAAATGTATATATTACACATGATATGATTTTGTCATACTCAAGCCTCTCAGAAAATTCAGATGGAACATTTGGCTTAAAAGACCTTTACATATATAATGAACTGATGCTATCACAGCAGAACTTGTCACAGGATTAGACGGTTAAGGACACAACCAAAGGAGAAATTATTGACCCATTAGTGGTGTTTCAAGGCCTTGCACCTGAAATGGATCGCCGAATATTGAATGTTAATAGAGAGCACTCATAACAAGAACAGAAGTGTCATTCAGATTATTTAAAATTTATTTGCAAACAAACTTTTTTTCCTACATTTAGTCTAAATGAACAATGCAGTGTTATCTTTGGAAATGCTCGAGATAAACAACAGGAGTGTGTTTTTGCAAGACAATTAAAGTTACAAAAATAAAGCATTTGATCTATGGCAGAAGAAAATACTTATGGATGTTTGCTCATAGTCTGTGCACCATGTAGCACGACGGACACAAGGAATAGTATATACTATACTCCTGCTAAAAAGGGGTTTCTTGGTCCAACAAGGCGTATGATAAATACAATATTTTAAATGAAATTGGATGCTAGACTCTAATGATATGCAATGTGGCCGAGGAGCACCAGTTTATCCATGATCTTCTGCAGTAGAAATAGTTGTCCTGAAATGGGATAATTTGGTGTCCATTGTGTGAGGTTCTAAAATGTGCTCACTGGCATAATGTTGATACTCTTTAAAGCTTATGTACTCTGATTTGCAGAACACTGCAAGCTGACTTCACAGTTTGATAACGGAAGATTATTGAAGTTTTAGAAAGCAGCCATTTTCATCAGCCAAGACGATGCACAATACCGACACTTACTCTCCACATTATGTCCAAGTGCTATATCAATTGTAGCATTCTAGTTGTTTTTTTTTAATTCGAAGTATGTACCTATTCCTGTCATTCTTTTTTAATTCGAAATATATGACTGTACTTGTCATTCAGAAAAGCTAAAGGGTCCATACAGGATGCGTCATAATGCTGTAATATTAGCCTGTTAAAGGCACGATCTTAATATGATGAGAACAGGGATGATTCACAATTTTCCTTCTCAGATCTCGTTAATATAATTTGGGAAATTACGGATGGCATATTTAATGGTGATCTGAAACTGAAGAACGCACAGGAAAGAAACCTTATAAAACACCAACATCGACTACGTACATTATATCAAGCAAAGTTTTCTGGCCAAGAAAAGAAGATTTCAACAGAGAGTTTGTTCTCTGGGAGCTTTATCACCTGTACGTTGTCATTAGTATCTATTGTTTTTGCCAACGGAAAACAGGTTTCTAAGAAAATAAGTTCATAGATACAGATGTTCCACCAACGTCTTTGATTTACAAGCTAGTCTACATGAATATTGCGCCTTAAAGGACAATACAACCAAGGATATAATGAAAGGCAAAGAACTAAGACAGAACTTTCGACACAACATAACAGCCAGGCCAAAAAAGCTTTCTCTCTCTCTCTCTCTCTCTCTATATATATATATATATATATATATATATATATATATATATATATATATATATATATATATATATATATATATATATATGATGTCCCCAAGATTTTGTAACAGTAGGATGAAGAATTTCTTCAAAGGATAACATGTCCAAAAGTGACGCAGCGCATCTACATTAGGATTTATAACATCTCAAGTAACATTTAAAGTAAAAAAAGCACATCAGATTGTGCATGAAAAACATCGTCCCACCAGAATATCAAAGAGAAAAGCATTAAAGTGCCTATTGATTGATGGGGTCTTACGTTCATAATCTTCGCCTTCGGATGTTTTTCAAATAAAATCTGGTGATTTTTCACAAATAGTGTAATTTCAAATGATGATTTTAATCCATTTAAAATGATCCTCTTTGGCAAGGCATAAGCACGGCATTTCTTTCAAATCATGGTCACTGGCACAACGTTGTTGCTGACCTCACAAACGCAACCTTTCTCCAAGCAGGCTTCCAATGATCTGCAGAACTGAATTAGTGCAAATACCAAGGCCAACGTGATGACACAACCCAAATCACCCCAGATTTCGTTCCTGAGTTTGGTGAAATGAACCCTCTGTTAATAAATATCAAACAATATCATTTTTCACAATTCAAAACGGTAAATCTTTTTACTAAATTTCAGTCTTGTATCAGTCTTAACGATTCTGCTGGTAAAGCAGCCTGGTAAAACTTGTTGCAAGATGTTTGGCCCAACCATTTGAACCTTTTGAATGTGGAGTTTCATATCGTAGGGTCCCACAAGTAGCTGAGTCCTGTGAAGTTTTCTACTTTGCTGACAGGAACTCCGGTTGATTTTTTGTTACTGTGGCAGTTTGTCTTATGCCAATGACCCATATGACACACACAACCTAGGCCCAGAGGGCTGGGAAGCTGCTGGTGTTACACGAGCAAGGTGAATGGAATCAAGAGACATGCAGCTCTTGTATGACGTTATTTACTATTAGTACATAGACCACAGTAGGATTAGCACAATAGCGTCCTCCCTGAGGAGCAATGGTTTTTATTTTTTGGTCTTTTTTCTGTATCATGTTGACCCGTTGGTTTGTCTTTATAACAAAAGCACCAAATTCAAGTAAAGTAGGCTGGGGGCTAACGTTTGATAAGAGGCTTCCAAGGTCGAACTAGTTTCCCTTTATTATTAAGCAAATAGTTTGTATCTAATAGACGCTTTATCTCTTGTCATTTACTTCATACTTATAAAAGCTACACACTGTTCACTATACAAGAGTGTCCTATTGTTGGGTCCATTCCACTCAGAACGATGAATCCATCCAGCACGAGTATGATGAAGAAACAGGCCTTTGAAAATTGAAACAGGCTCATCTTGGGCGTTTTGGCGTTGCTACATCTGGCAGCAATACAGCAACCCATCCTACACAGGTTCTGAGATGGAAATGCCTATTTCTGTGCCCGTTTCAAGTCCTGTTAGAAAGAGACATGTGACACTTTGACAGCTAGTTCTCCATATACCAACCATGCTTCCGATCTGCACACTTCATAGTGTTGCGTTTGTGACGTCATTGCACAACTGCTACAGAGGTGTCAGAAAAGAATGATGACTCACGATGTGTGCATTTCAATGCAGCAACGTTGAAATATGACAAAAGATACTGTTTTGATACCACAAGTGTAAACAAGTGATGTACATGGACGAAACTACACATCTACTTCCCATATATGCAAATACAACAGGTTGTAACTATCAACCCCTGCAAGCCGTATTTTAAAAAGCAACAAATAAGACACCATTTCAGGGGAAACTTCTCAGATTTGGTTCATATATCTTCAGGTCTGGAACTGGAAATGGTGCTACATTGCCATTGCATATTGATGCGTTTTATTCAATTGCTTTTCAACCGAGATTGCACTAAATCTTTGTATACTCACATGGAGATAAGCGCACAGTGGTTGGAGATATATCTACATCTCTTTTGCAAACAGTGAAAGTCACAGCTTTACATGGAAACCAAAGTGTATCAATGTATGACTCAATGTTATATGCTTCTGTGAGAAATAATTAGACTTAATGTCATTACAATTAAATTGGCATCACTAACTGGTTGGATTCTACTTTATACCAGTCAATCATTCATCACAATCTGTTTGCGACCATGGTTATGTAAGCTACTGGAATGAAATGTAAAGGTTCAGAATTTGTTGTCTCTGCATAGATTAACCAGGCTGGACTTGGTTTGTATAGAATAAGGTTGGAGTTCAAAGGATGGTCATGAAATAGGTAACATTCTTGGTAGCATATTCAAGTCTGCAACTACCTTGCTCAAGCCAGATGCTAAACATGTAGGACGTGTTTTGAGTGTTGGAGTGGCTTAGCAACAGATGCCCTACGTGATAAGATATAAAAAGTTCTGCTGCTAAGAAAGGCGATCTTACGGGAACCAGTCTCCTTGCCAAAGCTGTCAAAGTGGCTGACCAACACCCTGCAACAGTGGTGTCTCTGAGCAAAGGACATCAATGAAAACACCAGGATATCTTTGAGTAAGAACACATCATCACGACTTCTCTGTTACCTTATGTAGTACTATTAACATAAAATCAGAACTGTATCTTTCACACTACCAATTATAAAGACAGAAGTTGTGAAGCAGTTTATGAGACTCGCCATCAAGTCATATCTTTTGACTGATGACGGACCAAATTGGGTTTTTTTATGGATCAGGAAAAGACTACATAGACTTTGATAACACATGTTTTCTTCCACAAACAAATAGTTGAAAAAATTCATGTTTTTAAATATCAGCACAAAACTGATGGAAGCTTAGAAAAGATGAACATCTAAACTTGCATATTAATACTGATTCTGGTTCCATGAACTAACTCTTTAGCCTGTATAGTTTGTTCCAAAAGTGGAACTGAATAGTAACAGTGTAGCAGGTATATTTGAAGGATACCCGTGCAACCCTGTCTTGAGATCTTATTAACACGTGCATTTGCAGAGAAGCCAATTGACACAACATTAACTATGATAAACTGATACCGAAATGGGGTTGACTTGAGGACCAAACATTAACAGTTAAGACCAGCATTTCATCTTATGTCGTTTGCAGGAAATGCCTTCAAAAACTCATACAAACAGGTGTTCCCTATGTGCATAAAGTACAATTGGAATTTATAGGGTGTATGGGACCTGCATGTCAAGGCTATTCAAACCAAGACTACTAAGTATCTGATGAAATGCAGTGTCTTACAAAGTCTTATCTACCAAGTATTATACTCTCCAAACATCACAGAGCCTGAGCACTGATAAAATTTTACATGAAATCATCTTTGGCATTGTGGAAAATGATGCTGGTGATGGATCATTTAGCAAAACCAATTTCCTCTCAAACATTATTACGAAACACATCCCGCACTTAAAGTGACAATATACATATCTAAGTCATTCAAAGCAGAATATGCAGCAGGTATATATATACAGCTCTGAAAATTTATGGATGACTTTGGGAATATCATCATCTTAAACTCATTTGCCTTTGCCCTCTTTCCTTTTGACATAATTCCAGATCTATCTAGTGATCCTGATCACTATGAACTAGTACGGGCTGGGAACATTGACCCCAATTTTTGAAAAAGCCCTTACTTCAGCCGTGATCATGATCATTTATTTGGCAATATTGTTGACATTGACAGCACAAAAGCCTGGTAACAGGCTGCTAAAATGGATACGCAAACTATCAGATTTCCTGGTAAGATACTATTCTTTGACAAGACATTGTTTCTTTTATGTTTTAGCTTGTCGTAACCTTCACCATTTACGTGATGAATACTGCACCATCAACAGCTGGGGGGGGGGGGGGACAAAGAGTAGCAGTATCTGCGCCCAGACAAGGTGAAAGTGGACAATATTATTTTTATGGTTCGCCACATTGGTCTACTAAAATACAACAATTTTTGATGATTTTATTACGCAACTTCATACAGAATTAAAGACTAGTTCAATACTTAAGGTAATCCACCTATGGCCATTTTTTTTTTCTCTTTTTTTTTTTTTTTTTTTTTACTCGAACCCAATAGTGTCAATGGCGAAGCGTGAATCTTCACAGACTGAAAGCTTGGCGCTCACAATTTAAAAAACAAAATAAAACATGATAATCAGTGAACGGATGTGTCGCAATATCAAGATTTCTATTTATGTTTAAAATTCAACGGTATGGATAAATCAGAAATTAAAACATATAACTTATTTTTCATGTCACCAGATATATCATGTAGTGAAATCACAAGACACCCGATCCATGTAAAACATGACATTTGTTACTATCCTATTTATTAGCAGGCATAATTTAAGTGATAGAAATATCATGTCTCTTACATCACACGACTTTTAAAATAAATGCTAAATGTGGTACATGAACAGACAAATTTAAATGATGAAATTAGTCACTTGTCAAGTGATACAGCGATTATGCAAAGAAAACCCATATATGAGACAAAACGCTGAAGCTTAACAGAATACAATTGATGCTGATCGTTGTAGTCAACACCTTGACTGTTTGGTGGGAGGCAAAAAAGCCATTGTGTCTTATAGGCACATGGCAAGACACCCTGATGGAAAGTTAAAACTTTACCAAACAAATTGATTTTCAACATTGCTTTTTCTTCGTCCAAAGTTTGTTGAGAAATTACTGGAGATTAAACAAGAACTAATCGGTAAGATTACGGAGAGTAAAGAGTTCGGACTGTAGAATGGGGCAATGATATCAGGAAGTGGTTCTGGACAAAAAGACACAAATACGATGGAAATATGCTGCAAAGAGCTAAAAGAATAAAAAAAAAAAACCCATGGGTGACGGAATCTATTTGACAATCATTTTCATGGACATTTAGAGCAAAAGCTTCATAGCTGCGATATCCGCCGTTGGTTCCGTGCATCATGAATGGAGTAAAGAGCTAGTGTTAAAGGGATCGGCACATGCCTGCAACCTGGACTCGAGTCACAGTAAACCTACTTCTCACAACTTGCAAGGCTCATTAAGTGGACTTTATTCATTGCAGCCCATTACTGTCACGGCATCTGTCACTTCTGTCCAAGGACGCACTGCAATTCCTCTCAGGCCATTTAGAAAAAACCAACAAGAGAGGAATTCCATGTTCTCTTTGTGATTCTGGTAAAAGGGTCAATCAGGACACATATGTTCCTCAGAGGAGCAGAAAGAAATCCATAAGATATGTTGTGTATTGCCCTTGGAGATCACTCCAAAACCATTATAATGATATGCCGATACAGTTTGTGAACGTTATAAATAGGATAGCAGGTGACCCACTGACAACTTTACTACCAGTTAATTTTAACATGTGACAAAGAACACAGATTGACTGCGTGATGACCTGGGAACAGAATGTGGCTTGGTATTGAAAACGACACAGGTGGAGAATAACGAGCAAAAGCTACCATCTGCTATTATGCTTGCATGCTGACAATATACATTCTCCCGAATTATTAAGCAAGATCATATCTTCATGAAATTAAAACAATACTTGGAAACGGGACGGTGCAGGATGCTATAACGGAATATTATGATATGTATCTTTACCGTTAGGGAAGGGTCTGCAAAACGGAAAAGAAGAAAATTGACCCAGGCAAATTAAATGCACAGCGTATTTAATGATACGCGCTTGCCTTTACCCTATGTCGTACAGTTGACTTGAAATAATGGCACAAATAATCAAATCGATGATGATGATGATGATGATGATGATGATGATGATGATGATGATGATGATGATGATGATGATGATGATGATGATGATGATGATGATGATGATGATGATGATGATGATGATGATGATGATGAAGAAGAAGAACTTTATTTTAGGGAAGTAACCTCATGAATTTTCCTCAGGGCCATCCTCATGAAAAAATTACAAAGTGTACTTAAAACTATAGTGCGGTGTAATTAGCTAAAAAGTGCACAATCCATATACCACAATACTGCCACCGAGTGCGAACAGTGCAAAGTCTATATTCCTCTGGGCCCTACAGCATGGAAACTGTACTAAATATATTCAATTTTCCATACCATGTAACAGGTAAATAATGTACCATTTATTTCCACAACACTGACACAAGTTACAATGTACAAATGTACTTTAAAACCCACTAGACATAAAAGCATGATCATAAGCAGCCGTTGAGGTCTGTGTGTTTTTGCATTTTTTTACATTGCTTAAAAACGAAATGAATAAGTTACTACAAGACACTTATTTAGAGGTCAAGCATGCTGCCTTTTTATATAGGGATCTCTGGGAAGGCTATTTTGTGCTGAGTGGGTCTTTCTGTTGAGTGCGTCCATAACATGTACAAGCCTGAGGCTGTGCACCAGGAAACAATTCAAATGGATAATAAAAGAGGCAGCGTTATAAAAGGAAAAGAATGTTTGTTTCAAAGGACACATATTTCAACAAACAATCCAAGTTGTCTAATTAGAAGCACGTGTCCCCACTTTTATTGGGACATGCTGGCCACGTCAACAGGACTGCAGAGACTGGTCAGGGAAGATGACGGATCCTGATAAGGAATCAGACCAGCAAATCCCGCCAAGCGTCAAAGTTCTCAAAAACAACCCTTCCCAAGAGGATCCAGGGTTCGGGACAAATCTTGCCTACCATACATATTTAAGTTTCTGCACACTCATATTGTGCACCGGTGTATTTTTGGTGTTGCTGGTTAGATTTCAAATGTATATCCATTTTTTGTTTTAAATTGAACCGTCAGTTAGTCTAACCACCTTGTCATTGCTATGTTAGGTAATGAATGAGGCAGTGAAACTTGGTATTCGTTTTCCCGTCGATTAAGGCACAAGTGAAATTACCATGCTAACGTATAACCTTCTCATTTTCGTCCACATTGTACGGCTAACTACGATAAAAAGTTATGAGTGTCCATATGTGTGTGTGTGTGTGTGTGTGTGTGTGTGTGTGTGTGTGTGTGTGTGTGTGTGTGTGTGTGTGTGTGTGAAAACTAATGATGGTTTCCATTCTAATCCTCAGTATTTATATATGGCTGAGTATCCGACATTCCGTCGTAATTGACATTGTCAAAGCACAGGTTCGTCGTAAAGTTCATTGCGAAAAATCCTACATCGCAACAAAGGCAATGGGCTCAAAAACGTAATATGTCACATGTCGTTTGTATGCAACTTCGTTAATTTAGATTTGATCGCGAGGTTGATCAAAAGATTTGGCACGGTGACTGTGTTTATTTTCATTCGATCAATGAACGTTATGATAAAAACATTTGTGTATTCGGCGTGTAATATTCCTTGGTGAATGATTAATAGTAATATGCGAACAATACAATTGTCCATTTAGAGCAATATTTTATATTGCCGTTCGACGTTTTTTTCAAAAGTACTTAATGTGATGGACGACAAAAATACGACAATATGGCGGTGAATACATGTTGGCCAATAGTCACTTCGATGAACTGACTTTCCAAAGAACTTCATTTTCGATTGAATTGATTACGACAGTCTGTCAAATGGCGGTTTGTCTAACTACCTTACCCTCTATGACGCATTCTTCCCACGAGTTTGTTCGCCTAATAGCTTTGTTATTATTACTTTACCTTATGACATATCCGTCTAATTCACTTTCGTCGACACATATCGATCATTCACATTTCCTGCTCCATTCATTCCTTCCTTTTTATCTTTCATTCGGCTTAGGGTCTCCATTCGGCAATAATTATCAATAAATAGCCCGTTTTCAGATTCGACATGCCATCTGATGAATTGAGAGGAGCTTGTGGCGGAGCGATCGCGTTCGGTACCACACACCCATGCATTTGCGGTGGCTTAAAATTATCGCTCCGTTTGTATCGCCGCAATAATGACAGATCAATATTTCACAGATCAATTCTATCAATACATCAATATTTCATCAAAATGGTGCAAAGTAATTGAGGTAACTATATTCGGAAAATGGATCCTTTTCAATGACCGGGAATATATTTGATCACAACTAAAATTCGTAAGAGATGAACCTTGCGGCAGCACCTACAACTCATTCCTTATATATATATATATATATATATATATATATATATATATATATATATATATATATATATATATATATATATATATAATATGGACATATATAGACATATATAGACATATATATATAGATAGATAGATAGATATGATTTAGCTGGGGCCATCTCTATTTAAAATTTTTTGTATGATTTGAGTTTTTCTACTTTGTAAAGTCAAAGACATACTACTGATTATATATATATATATATATATATATATATATATATATATATACATATATGTCAGACAAGTTTATCATGGGTTTTTTTCATAAATGAAAAGAGGAGAGGATTTAAAGGGTAACGCTTCGAGCTATACATTCTAAATGCCACCTTATGCGATAACTTGAATGGAAGGTCTTTTCACGAGGAATGTGAATCTGATATCGCTGAGCACAACTGGTGTCGTGCTTAGAAATGAGAGGTTGCTTTTCATTGTTTTGTTTGTGGCCTTGTCTGCATATTCCATGTCACAGCTATAAGAGATATACTAAGTAAGGAAGTTTTGGGATTGCAGCGTTTAATGTGTCGAGATAACTTATAAGAATTTTCTTCATACAGAAACACACTGATGCCCCAACGTTGTAGTTGGCGTCCCTGCTTAAGGGACTCTGAAGGACAAAGGTCAAGTCTTTCGTCGGATATGAGCTGAGCTCTGAATGTTGATACAGGATACATTTACGTTATTGAAATGCAACTCATCAATATTATAGCTGAAGGTCAGCCAAAGATTGTTGGCTATCGGTTGGAAGTGATTACGAGGCGAGTAGCATCATGACGCTGAGTAATTATTCCTGTGAGTTGAAATGACCACAGATTGCCATTTGTTGAGTTTTATTTTCATGAATTTATGGTTACAAAATGTTAATTGATATTAACTTTGAAATCGTGTTATAAAAAAATCTCGCAATTAACTTCAAATTAACTCCAAGTTAACATAAGCGCGAGTTAACTCTGACGTCTGCAAGTGGACAAAAGTGAAATAACTTTTCCCATTGAACAATTATGGGTAGTCCTCGGCCGTCGAGTCAGGGACGAGTCGGACGACCATGCGGTCACCCTGGACCGACCAGACTGAAAGCACTGGTACAATAAACAATCTCTTCACTTATGTCCTTACACACATACCGAATGTTGACGAACGGGCGTACTTTTTATTACTTGTGTATTGGGGTTTTTCAGCGTCTGCGACAGCAGCTATCCTGCTGAAATCAAAGAAAGCCACATATACAAGCGATCGGCCAGTATCCACTTTAAAAGCAGATTCGCTGAAGTACAACCTGTTGGCGCGGACGCAGTCTTATACTCAGCAATCTGACATTGCAAAACCTGATACACGTTTGGTTTGTATATTCGACTGCAAATTTGTATGTGGGAACATCGGTGGTAAACCTGGTCATCGTTTGAGACACTGCCACTGTATTTCATCTAGTTTATTCCTCCATGGTGCAACGCATCGGAGTCCAAAGTAGTTTCTGCTCAGTGTGAACAACGTTTTATCAGTACGCACAACATGCTTAATATGGAGTCATCAAAACAGCATTGTTGAGTGAATCTATCAAGGGTATTCTGTACTACTCCGCACACGCGTTGGGGGGGCTTTGTGGATTATTGCCTGGAAGTGAATCAGCTTCTGCATTCCCAAACCAGTGTGACTCTTAGGGTGGCCGATGGTAAGTTAAGAAGTAGAACAATGTGCGAAATACAGGCTACAAAGCAATAATTTTCAGAGGAAATCCGGATATTACTGGTGAAAATGAACGCGGTGTTAAAAAATAAAACATTTTCTGAAAAAGAACAATTTTTCCCGTTCGACTAGTTTGGAATAAAATCGTCCTACCCGGTCAAAAACAAATTTTGCAATACCATGCGCATGTTATGAATCTAATGTTAAGCTTTAATTTGTCTTCATGAAAATACATACATGCACACACACACACACACACACACACACACACACACACACACACACACACATACACACACACACATACACACACACACACACATATATATATATATATATATATATATATATATATATATATATATATATATATATATATATATATATATAGACATACTTGTGAGGACTGTCGTTCGCTTTTGGCAAGGAACAGGTGAAGGGACAGATGTGCATAAGTTGAAGCTGTCTGTCATTATTCGAAGAGGACTTTGCAGAGTCTTCTACTCGTTCCCAATTACAGTTGCTCATAGTATTGTTTTCAACCAACACTGCAGAACACGGTCTAGCACAACTACTGGAAATGTCATGACACAAACGTAAAGCAACGAGTAGTGACGTTAATGAAACTTAACTTATTAATGGTGAAGAGAAACGGTGAATTCAGCAAGCACAGAAATCAAACACCAAACCTACAAATATTCGCATAGCGTCTATAAAATAATGACGTTGAGGAATGTAAGGCACATAGAACAAATGTAGAAATGTCACAAACTTACAAAAACGATTAATAATACTCAACCATCAGAGGATCTCCCGCACAACAAAAATTACAGGCGAGAAAATATGCTTCTTCTTCCAATGACCCAACGATGAACGCCGCTTCAACTATCTGCCATGCGGCTACCTGTTTTGTTTCGCTTAATCACAGCCATCCAGGATAAAATATTTTCAGCAGTTTCACATAACAACTAACACACTCCCCGGAGCCATCCAGGTGGCTTTGAAGGATTCACCTTGCAATATAAAATGAAAACCTGTATGGCGACCCAAGTGACCACCGAGAATGAAGAAGCTTTTAATCGTATGAAGAGAAAAGTCTGTCAAATTTGTATAACCTCACTGGGTCTAACAAATTTTTACTGGCTGTCGGTTCGAATGTCTAGTGGTCTCTCATTGGAGTATTCTCTCCCTGATGCGCTTGATCCTGAGGATATCTGGCGTCAGTGGAATTCAGATGCCTTTGTATTTAAGGGGCAGTCTAGAGACACACATATTGAAGTTAGGCAATCGGATGACTTCCTCAACTCTCGCTTGCTGGGTAATAAAAAACAAATAAAATCAAGACTTCCGCCAAAACCTATCACAGTTTGATATCACCAGAGCTACAAGGCAACTTACATATGAAAAAGGGTCCATGTTTTTAGAAACTTAATGCAGATATAAATTAAAATATGCAAATGCACGAAACGAAGCCTAAGATTGGGTGTATCAGCGAAAAACAAATTTACAAGGAGTATGTTCTTTGGACAAGTGATTAGTTCATGATGAATCAATATTGTCACAGTCGTCAAAATTACATTCATGTAACCTTTTCCCTCCGTATCCTAAAGATAAGCTTAAAATATTAGCTTTATCAAATATTAAACACCATTTTGCCAATTGAAAGCAGCCTGTGTCCACAATGGATGCCAACCAATCGAGCGCACTGACTGCTCGCTTGTCACCACAAGGAAATACTAAAAAAGAATAATCGCTTCAAAGCAAACCTGTGTGCCTTCAAAAGTTATAAATATGGCTAGATAAAGGTCCAAATGACCTTACCCTTTGGAGGTCCTACTAAAAAAAAATAATCGCTTCAAAGCAAACCTGTGTGCCTTCAAAAGTTATAAATATGGCTAGATAAAGGTCCAAATGACCTTACCCTTTGGAGGTCCTATGTAAATTACAAAAAAATGTGCACTGTTGCAAAACTTGCAATTCAGCCTGACATGACTGAAATTGGATGAAAATTGACCATGTTATGGCTAGATGAAAAGTTTAAAGGGCCAAACAAATAACCTTGATCTCTGACCTTTAGAGGTTACATTATATTACGAAAATGTGCAGTGTTACAATATCCACAATTTGAGCCCAACGTGATCAAAAACGAATACAAATTAAATGCTTTATGGCTAGAGGACAATTTCAATTGGCAAATGACCTTGACCTTTGACCTTTAGAGGTTACATGTAAATTGCAAAATTGTGAACTGTTCCTATACCAATTCGTACAATTTGAGTCCAACATGATAAAGATTGGATGACAATTGACCAAGTGATGGCCAGACGAAAATTTTAAAGGTCCAAATCACCTTGACCTTTAGAGGTTACATGTGAATCACAAATACTTACAGTGTTGCAACACCTCCAATTTGGATGCAACAAGGTTAAAATTGGATAAAAATTGACTTGAGTTATGGCTGGAAAAAAAATCAAAAGGCCAAGTGACCTTGCCCCTTGAACTTAAGAGGTCACATGTAACTCACAAAAATGTGCAGCGTTACAATATCTACAATTTGAGTCCAACATGATTGATATTGGATGAAAATTGACCAAGCGATGGCCAGATGAAAATTTCAAGGTCGAAATGACCTTGACAAAAATGAGCGGTATTACAAACCTATGAATTGAAGCTGGGCTTGTTACCTGTACCTATAATAGTTTTGGAGATATTCAAGATTTATAATTTCAAATGCCCCTAAGTTGCATAATCTTCAACAGGACAAGTTGGACGTTTCTGAGTGTAATAGTATTCGAGAAAAATGGCCAACAAAAGAAAGAAAGAAAGAAAGAAAGAAAGAAAGAAAGAAAGAAAGAAAGAAAGAAAGAAAGAAAGAAAGAAAGAACAGAATGTCTGTGTTAGCACACAGACAAAATAATTGGTCTCTCGACTTACAAGCAAATGAAAATCATAATTTGGATGCACGGCTGGGTGAGCGGTAAAACGCTGGTCTTTAACCTCTGCGACCCGGGTTCGATTCTCGTCGTCTGCAGCATGTGGAAAAAGTTCCTACCACTTTAACCGTGCACGGTGGCTTTCTCTGAGTTCTTCGGTTTCCTCCACCACAGACAATGTAGGCAATATAAGTCAACAGCTGTGCCATGGATAGTAATTCGATAAGTCAATGCTTGACCTTTTTCACAATCCATGTAAAACAAATGTGTCTATACTTTTAAATAAGCGACTGCGTGCGAGTGCCACTGTTGGTTTAAATGGATCATGCCTAGGCAAAATGCCTTTTACTACAAAACATGACCGTTCAAATAGACTGGCCCAGTCTACCGTCCACACTGTAGTTATGACTGCGTCTCAGTGTGTTTATGTTTACGAGTGAATGGCATGCCTGCTTGGTTTATATTTCTGCCTGAAGCTGTTCAGAAAGCAGATAAGACCGCCTGTAAATACAGCAGGGCCGCTCTGATATTTGTCGGAGGCAGCGAAATGGCATATTGTATGGCTGTATGCTAAATGAGAATGGAGCCACGAAAAATAGCCAGAGTTTAATATTACTCAAAGTGTAGTAAGCAGCCCGGTGCCTGCAGAAAACGAAGCAGGCCTTGTTGTTCACAGAAAGAGAGCTGAGCATTTTCAAGACCTGCAGAAAATATCTGTCTTCATCCATTTTCACCAGGTACCGAATACATCCGTATCTTAGAGAGATTACTACCCAAAGTGATCCAATGAACGCTGCCGAGCCAATGGCATGAGGCAGGCTTAACCATACAGCTGCCACTTTGGCACGGATTTCCATATATAACCAAGAGGTCACGATAATTGATACAAAAGAATCCAGTATCTGCAAGAATTTTTGACGCAATCCTCTTCTTCATTCGGCCGAGTCGTTGGTACTCAAGCACATTGCAGTGTGGTATACTGTATTTCTTTATAAAGCGTCGATTCACTGCAAGAAAATTGTTTGCCATGACTCTCATTATCATTTTCTTCCTTATCTCACATTACCTATCTGTGTGCCAAACTTTTGTTCAACGGTTCACAATGTATACAGCTTCTGCTATTTTCTATGGTGTATCTGCATGAAACTGTATCATAAAAGTTCACAGTACATAGCCATCTGTGCAATCCTCATAAATGTTGAGCAATGGGAAGTCTCTGTATCTTACATGACGAAACAAAATTAAACATGGAATGGCAGATAGTGCCTAATCTTTTTAATATGTTTAAATATATAGCCATATTTGACAAATTTTGGGGACTTGAGTATGCCGTGACAAATTCTTATCAATATAGAGTCCCCACATTCTTAGCGGGTTTACAGTTTCCAGCCTTTCATTACCCATATGAATATCTTAATCCTCCATTCCCTAATAAACCTTACTTTATGTTGGAGCAGATTAACATGGCCTTTGATTTCTTTTAATTTACCAGAAGTCTATTTTGGATGCACCATGATTATGCTTCTTGTGCTATGAAATTCAGACTCATCTCAATATATACTGGTACCAGTGGTATGAATGGTTGTGTCATCTGCATACATATTAATTTGAGCATTGTTTAACAAAAGTGGAAGATCGTTTATGAAAAGAATGAAAAACAGCGGACCCAATATAGATCCCTGAGGGACTCCGTAACTCGCTCTTAATGGCTTTGACATAACCCGGTTCACACACACTGTCTGATACCGATCATCCATATATGATTTAAACCACTAATAAGCATTACCAAAGAATCCATAAATTTTAAGTTTCTGTAACAGAAGTACATCATCAACCATGTAAAATGCTTTTTTACAAGTGTCAATGTTCTAACTATTATTCCGTCATCCAAGGCCTTGTAGCACACATCCATTACAGCTAGATGAGTCAAGGGTATGAAATATGTTACTTAATGAACGCATTGGCAATTTACACGTCATTTCATTGCCTTCTGTTACAAATACAATGTACAGAAGAGGTAACAGCGCACACTGCGAGATTCATTCCATTTGCGCTGTAGCAGAACCCCGAAAGCAGAAATACATAATACGGTCGACTTCTCCTTTTTGTCTTTTCTGCATGTACCTACAGTAATTTTGTTTGAAAAAGTGAGATATACCCTGTAGTCAGTACAATTAAACCAACTTTACCTCAGACCAAAATTAATACCGATAATTTGCAGAAGTTAAACGCTGTAAACGTTTTGGGACATGAACACCTGGGGGGCCACCAGCATTTAAAACAGAAAAGTACTTTGAACATCGGTAGTGCGTTCTTTAACACAGCAGTCCTTAACCAGAATTTACAAAACAATGATTCGTATTCTCAAAGTTTTACAAACGGCAATATTCTGATTTCTGTTTTTTCCTAGTTCTGATTTTTACTGTATTCTAAACTTCTTTTTGCTGCAGTGAACTGTCTTAAAAACTCTCAGTAAACTAAAAGCAAATACATTTTTCCGCATGCACAGTGACACTAAATTAAAGCAATTTCCACGTAATCATTTTAGATTTTAAGACGCTTTCTTGTTGCCAAACTAAAGAAGACGGCGTAGTTTACTGAAACCAAATACGTTTTTCCACGTGCACAATGACACTAAGTAAATGTAATTTCTAGGTTTATATAATTGGACATCGCGGACTCTCAAGTTGATAATGATACCTTGTTATACAACCAGAAAAAAAAACATGTCTAGGCCATGAGGAAGTGCAGAGAAGTGCACATTGCACTTCCCTTGAAAGTGCACTAGAAGTGTACTTTTACCGAGTGCCGGTTCTAGACGGCATATGTCTTGTAAGGCAGTACACCGGAAGTGCGCGTGCATACATGTTAATGAGGCTGCATGTGCACTGAAGTGCACGCCACTTTCGGGAGGAAACTGGAACCGAATTAAGTATCCTGAACTTCCTGCCCGTACATCGAAGCCAGTGTACATGGAAAAAACACGTTATCGAACCCTCCGTACATGACACGCAAAACAAGAAATACGTATACATGTACATGATATGTTACTGTGTTTTGCTTAAATCAATATTTTCCCCAGGTTTCATGCGATAAACACAGTCAAGTTATTACGATTTAATTTTATACGTTGAAATGACGTGTACTGTCCTATTCGGATATTGTGTTAAAGCACTAAAATTTACACAGTTTTAATGCCTTACTCATACTTTAATACACATACACGATTAAGATTTCGAAAAGTTTGACATATTGAAATGGAAATTTTACTTCCCTAATGATCAATAACTATTATTTGCACATTTTGATTGTAAAGTAACATTTACTATCTACGAAGAGTCAGCGATATTTTTCTGATTCAGAGCCAGGTGGCCTCAAAACAAATATATGTTGTGCTTGAAAAAGGTCCATGTCCTAGAAGTGCACACAAAGTGCAAGTATGCTGGGAGAAAATGAAGTGCCCAAAACGTGCGCATTTCTTTGCACTTCCTAATGGGCTGGTTATTCCTGAGATGTCACTGTCTGATGCTTCAAAGCTGACTTTTGACAGCTAAAAAGTTCGTAATCAAGAGTTTTTCTAATCGTAACAACAATTTCATGACTATCAAAAGTAAAATACAAAACCCTTCGAGTTTGACATTAAATTGATGATATTAGTAGCGCGCCAACAGGTTCACAAACGCGAAACAGCTACTGTATTGATGAACATCCCCGCAGACTGAGCTGATGACATCTCTCTTTTTTCCTTTTGTTGTGTTTGCATAATATGTGCCATTTCTTCACAACTATTGGTTAGATTCTTTAGTACATGTAGGAAAGTGTTTACGACAGATACGTTAACTAAAATTTGTTAAATCTGTGGTGATTCTAGAACTTTCAGATTTTAATAAATTTTGTTAATGTGTAAGACCTGACATTCTCTTGCCGTACCAGGTAGGACAACCATTTAATTGGGGGCATTGAAAATATTTGACGAACTTTAGAATCGTTTGAAAAAGAACTATGTGCAATACATAAGTAATCCCCACCCTTTGGCAGGTTGGGAACTTCTTTCTGGCATTGTATCATTGACACAAGTTCACTCATAATCAAAGGGTGAAAGTAAAGCTAAAGCACTTTAGACTTATGAAAGCTGATGTTTATTTAATACTATCATACGTAATCTTCATGTTCTCTGAAGTCAGAACGTTAACTGATACCTGTGATGTCACATTACCATAAATCATTATTTTGGAGTGCTTTTCAATTCTACTTATTTGCATAAATTATGCTAATTAGCAACTAAAAGGTGGTTAAGTAGAAGGGGCCAAATTCTATCGTTGAACAGATGGTACATGAAAATATTGCTATCTCTCAGAAGAACCAGCGTGTAAACAGTTTGCGATCGGGATTTGTTGTTCATGACCATGACATCTAACTGCAACAAGTTTCGGTGCACTTTTCCTCTTGAACATTCTCATTTGGTGTACCAAGTGATGGCAAAGTAATTCAACGTAATATGTGAAAGAAAGTATTAATATTGTGCACTGCCTCAGAACAATCTGCATCAGATTTTTTGTGCTTAATTGCTTTGTAACTCCAAGTAAGAAGAGCAATGATATTTGCTGGTAGTTTGCCCATTAGCTACTTTCATATAACTATAACGACACACGTCATGACATAAGGACGACTATGTAATCAAACAGTTGTGAACAATCATGGGCAGATTTGAGTTCTCTTCATTTTCTACCAAATGTTTTGTGATGAACCACGCAGTTTGGTTTATCTTTTCTGTACATGTGTAATATTATTATGTGGTGCCCTTGGTTTTTGTGTGATGAACAGTTTTGTGGATATTTATCCAGACTTGTGTACGAGTTAGTCGTTCTGAGTCAAGATTCAAAAGCACTGACAAAATTCAGAACCAATAGTAAATTACTAGAAACCATCATTTGCCCACAATGAATAAAGCGATTTAAAGTTAGAAACTGGAAAAAACATTAAATGCGTAGGACATATTTCTTTCAAAATGTCAAAAATCAAATGTGTTCAATTATATGGCACGTTGTCTTTTAATAACTGTTTTCGTACAATATTGTATTATGATTTATATGGATTATGTTTTTTTTTTCTTGAATTGCACATATTTGCAATATAAGAGGTCTAACAAATGTTACATGGCTATACTTTGATGACTGACTTCAGCATTCGGTAAACTCTAAACATCGTTATGAAATGATTACAAAAAGAAATATAGTTTTCCAGGATGCATTGTAAAATAACGGGTCTGTATGACAATTTTTCTACGTAATTTTGAGCGATAAAATAATATATCGATATAAAGTCAGAGCATACAGACAGTCATTGAAGCTATATAAAGGGTTTTTATATTTGTTATACCACCAGCGCTTGGGACCATGGTCTTAGTCAACCCCCAATTCCAAAACATCTGAAGGAGCAATGATAATGAAATTGTACGGGAAACCTTTATCACTTTCTAGCAACCTGTCATGACATTGTAACACTATCAAGAAAAGAAAAAATGGAGCATGTGGTACGGCTTGTTGACTAGATCACAGACCTTAACCCTACGCATGTTGCCATGTCAATATTAAAATGAATAAAATTATTAGCTTGGTATATTTGTAACAGTTAAAGAGTAATTTAAACAATCTGGAAAAAAGGTAGAAAAGCTCCAAGAATTAGCTATCGGTGCAGCAAAAGATAGAAGACTAAAACAACAATTCCTATTCAATAAAAATACTAAAGACACTATCAAATACGTAATGTTACCTCTCAAGCACCATTGCAAAGACCTCTGTGTCTGGGCACTACACCCAAGAATCGAGTTAAGTTTCACTTAGTCGATCCTGAATACCTGACGGTCCCGTGGCGCCATCTCTCGTTTCTTGTGGAACTCATGGTGACTCCCGGTGCTCCCCTTCTCATCCTTCCCCTCTGACCGCCATTACTGGCATGCTCATTCCAGTTGAGGGCTTCATGAACTTTTGTTCACCATAACTGTTCTAATGCATCATGTGCTTTCCTTTTTGCCGAAGATCTCTCAATGGTCCGGGACTCTTATGATGCCTAGGTAGCTGATTTCTTATGTCTGGATACCACTGAAATCATAAGGAGTAGAGCTGGTCGTTTGGCTTGAAACCAAACTTTTCAAGATGGCGTCTCAACGTTCAGATAGCAGAAAGAGGGAGGACAAGGTCTGCTGGGCTATTGTTGCTTGGTAGAGTCTGCAGAATTTATTTCTGAGCCTCCCTTGACTTACAGATTGCTTAATTTGACAGTATGGATGCAAGTGGGAAAAGTGGATCCAGGACTGGTAGGTGCGGGCTTTACTCTTTTCTTTTCCAGGATGGCGTTTTGGCAGGTGAAATTGCACACAGATTGAAGACAGTTAACGTGGTTTAGAGACTACATCTCTATGCCCTTGTTGGGTAAATTGAAAGAAGTAAGACTTACACAGCCACTTGTAGTTTTAGTGACCACTTCTCTTTGCCCTTATTGGATAACTGACAGCAGTAGGACTCACAAGGCCACTTTATGGCACCATGCATCAGGATTATTGCTTGGTTGTCACTTAATTTGACCACATGTGTTCTCTGAATACTCATATGGGTTTTGTGCCAGGTCAGGAGATGACAATTGTCTTCTCCCTTGCATCTATGGTCGGAAGTCGGTTTGCAAGAGATCACCTTATTGGGAGCTTAAGCATTCCAAACTACCAATTAACCACAGCCCCTTGCTCACTAATCTGCCGCTTGGACACATCTGCTCGGACCCAGATGCTATTGATCTGATCCATGTCCTGTTTTCCAGGCTGGGGTTTTTTTTTTTTTTTTTTTTTTTTTTTTTTTTTGAATTTTCTTCAAAGAAGTCAGCCATACATTTAATAAAGCTGTCAAGTTCTTGGTCCTTTGGGTCCGAGCATGCTGAGCAAGGTCATGTACAACTAGTGTGTCTGTAGTGTGAACCTTTGCGGCTATGATCACTAAGAGTAGAGACCTTTGGGTTTCAATTCAGGTGTTCCAGAACCTCAGCCAATCTGAGCACTTGGGGGTGGTAAGAGTCTCTGTCTTCCTCTGCTCCTGCTGTCACTGTTGCCAAGTATCTCTTGGTAATAATACTCTTGGGGCCCCTGCCACCATCATATTTCTGAGTCAGTGGCAGTGGCTGCCCCTTTAATGAGCCTCCAAAATGGAGATCTTGAGGTTTCCACTCTGGTATTCTGGAACCTTGGCTGGTTGGAGCGCTCAGACCATAAGTCTGGAGAGTCCAGGAAACCAACGCCTTGGCAAAATTCCCAGGCTCCACGCTTGTGGAGCTTGAATTGTATTCCCAGGCAATGGAGATAGAAGGAAGACATCCTGATCTGTAAGGGTGACATCAGCCATTAGTGGGCCTTTGGCTCTGGTGGTGTTTATGAGAACCAAGGGGAGTACATCTCCTAGTAGGTGTCCTCTCGGCACTTAGACTCTCTCCAGCCCCACCTGCCAGCAGATTTCTCAGGTAGCTGTGGCCCTTGAGACTAGTCTCTCTGAGACCCAGCTGGATCCCTTTGACTAGCAGATATCTTGTCAGTGGTGATTGGGACCACTGAACATGGTCGACTGCAACCTCACCTATCAAGTGGACTGAGTAGGTGGAGGTGGCATGTGAGGCTGGGGTGACTTTCACTGAAGAATTTGCAACCCCAGCACCAGGTGTGGTGACATGGATGCGTCCGCCACTGCGCCCCTAAGTGAAGCCTTAAAAGTGGTCATTGTAAGTTAGAGGTCATCAATATTTATTACAGGGTGATTTTATGCTGAAATAAAATATGTCAATTTGTAAGGTTTGGTAGTGTTTTGTGCAAGTGAAACTCTTTTTTGTTGTAAATATATCTGTGGCAAGTTTAAAAACGTTAAATCAGCACCGAATACAAGGACATAAAGCTCCCCCAGAAATCCCACTGATAATGATAATGATGATGATGATGATGATGATAATACTACTACTAATAATAAATTATTAACAATAGCATTAACAAAATAATATTAACAATGACAATAACAATAATAATGATGATGATTATAACTATAATCATTTTATTATCATTAATATTATTATTATTATTATTATTATTATTATTATTATTATTATTATTATTATTATGTTCCCGACTCAAAAGGGTGTATTGCCATCATGCCCCATGAAAGGAGACATTTTCATAAGATATCAATAATGTTGAAATCTTAGTGCTTACCAATGTAACACTGAGACACAAAACAAGCAATTACTGTTTGAAACTCAAAGGACAAGCTAAACAAAGTGCTTAAAACAATTGTTGAAATGTTCATTGCCAAAGTACCAAGGCGATCATTTATATGACCGTTTAAAATTCTATTATTGATATTAGTCGGTTGTAGTTATTTGGTGTTGCTGAACGACAGCAAACGAAAAACAAATAAAACCATCTGTATTTATGTGTCGTCATCTTTATCAGATCCGCCTGAGTCTACCGTTACAAGTAATGGATAATCGCTAGAAATCACCTGCCGGGTGAAATAAATATAGAACGTGCATGGTTTGGGACAAGACGTGGAAGGACGTTTCGTGGGCACACGTACAGTTATACATGTGGTTTGGACGTTACGAGGATAATACGGAACATCTTCTCAGGCAGGAAACATTGTCAATTGGCGGTAAATAAGACCCTGCTAACCGGTTCAGTGCAAAATGTATCTCTGGAATGTCCAGCGAATCAAATATCAGTGCTTGAGTCATTCTATCAATGTTTGAAAGGTAAGCATATATTGGGGAAACCCACACTATAACCGTCACTTCCATTTTGCCAAAATATCCATCTTTCTGTTTTAACGTTCACTTTCAGACATTTTAGGCTTACATGTTTTCTGTCAGGTTACACCCCCCCCCCCCTGGGGTTTTTGGTAGCAAGCAACGGCCTACGTCAGTTACGTATTTGCCTAATTGTACCCAAAATCGTGTTAAGAAAACTTTCTTTGATAAATCGTTTTTGGCATAAATGGTAATGGCTTTCATGCTTTTCTGACATGCCTAAATGCACATTGACTCAACATTAAAAAATTACTCAAAATTGACAGTATTTTCTCAAATATCACAAACCTGGCACATTACGTTGAGACATTGACTCAGCGTTGGCAGTGAAAAAGAGCTTAACTGTTTGTAGACTTTCAAAGTGAGGAGTCGGTGTCATCATGGAGATTGTTTTACATTTCTGGTGCAGAATGTCCATTGTTGCAGCCCCAGTTGTTTTTTTTTATGAAAAGTCAAGATATTGGAAAAATATACATTATGAGTTTGTCTTTGGCTGCTCTTATGAAAGTAGATTGACCGCTTAAATATTCATGCGCCCCTTTTTTCTTTCTTTTTTTTTTTTCATGGCTTTATCCTCGATACATTACGTGAACTGTATACTGTTTTGAATAGTAAAGTATAAATGTGTTGTTTGTTTGATATTGTGTAAAACATTCACAAGCGGCTCAAACAGTATCAATATCCTGAGAGTACTTATGTTACCCTCTTATTTGAGAAGAAAATTTACATCCTTTCTTAATTTTTTAAAAACAGTTATTTTTCAGAATTATTTTAACGTGTTTGGAGCGGATACTTGATCTTGATATCATAAAGCCTGTTCACTTAGAGCTCAAAAGAGCATAAATATGCGAGTGGTTCCAGTTTCTGCTTAACAGGCCCGATAGAAGTGCCAGACTGTGAAGAATAACAAGGCACATCTGTGCCGATACAATACAAAATGCCGCAGTCCCATGGACGATAATCCAAAATTTCGCAAAAAAACTTATTCTTCAACTTACCCTTTCAGGGGGAAGGGGGAGGGGCGTATAATGAGCAATGGAATTATACTCACCAGGTTTTCTTAGGCTGAAAACTACAAATTGCCGCATATTCTGTTGAAGTTGTGTATTATCCACACATTACTATTGGAATGGCCCCAAGTAGCAGGTGTGCATATCTGCCTGAATGATAGTTGGCCATGCATGCAACACATTCACATTTTCATAACAGAGTTTTCCAGAGAAAGTTGGAAATTAAACCAAGTGACACTTTAATCCCGATCTTCACTGAATGTCTTAATATTTTGCTCAGAATTGCACACGACAGTCATCCTGTGGCAAATGTGCAAACTAAATTAAGCTTGTCACATTTCATTGAAGAGAATATGCGGGACCATAATTTGTCATTGCAGATACCCTTTTTTAGGAGCAGTAATCCCTGTTCGTCAGAGTCTTCAACAAACAAACAGACTCACATTTGTCTTGTGACTGCATTATCAATTGCCTTGCCAACCCGAATGAATCGACCGTAGCAATGACAACAGAAATCGTGCAGGAATTATATATACATTGACAGCTGGTGGTACAGCCCTCTTCCCGCTAACGCAAATGCTGCAGAATTGTCGGCTTGTTTTAGGAATTGCTATTTTTTTAATGTGGAAATATGACGTAACTACCATACCATAGGACCGGTTTAAAACCACCAGTTGCCTTTTATGGGTGACTGCCTGTCTCAAGTCAGGAGTGAAATTTGTTTCTTCACATTGGTATTGGAAGGGAAATGTTGATGCTTTGGCAAGTCAGGAATCACTTTGCTGTCATTGATGGGTTTGAAATTAATGAATATGGATCATGTTTTTCTGTATTATTTGAAAATTACTTCATTGGCTATGTTGTGCTGTGAGCTTTGTTCTCCGACTCATAGTTATTGTGGAGGTAGAGTGTGTTTATAATGTTCCAGATTCATAAATATCACAAAAACGATGTAGGCCTACTTTTCTCTTTTGCTGCAAACTCAGCTGACTGACAAGCCGGGAGAACTAAAAGGTGATAGGCCTAACAGGTCTCTTTTCATTTTTGGCAGAAGTAATGAAATTTGTGTTTTGGGTGGTTAGGCCTGTACATTTTGGAAAAAAACTAGTGTCTGCAGTTAATGATGAATATTTCTAAGGTTGAGAGGACCGGTTTAAAACCACCAGTTGCCTTTTATGGGTGACTGCCTGTCTCAAGTCAGGAGTGAAATTTGTTTCTTCACATTGGTATTGGAAGGGAAATGTTGATGCTTTGGCAAGTCAGGAATCTCTTTGCTGTCATTGTTGGGTTTGGAATTAATGAATATGGATCATGTTTTTCTGTATTATATCTGCTGGACAGGGAAGTGGATAACTCTAGAAAGGATAGCCTTTCTGGAATTCACAGGACCTTATAAGAGAGGAACCACTGTACAGTCAGTATTACTTCCTTAATTGCAATCGCTGTAATGAAAAGTTGACACGTATATGGGGGCTGTTGGGACGGTGTGTGTGTGTGTGTGTGTGTGTGTGTGTGTGTGTGTGTTTATTTTATCTTTAATTTTGATACTCAGTTTCACGGGAGAAATACTGGAAGCGACCCAATTTATTCCTAGATAAGGTATGACTAATGTAATACTACGACAAGCTCATTGTGCAGTATTGAAGACACTTCGGTTTCCTCCTGTTGACGAGACACTGTTCAGAATCGGAATCTGTCCCATCGATCAACTATGGAGAAGAACATATTTGTCGTTTTGTTATGGCTGCTTTTAGAGTGCTCAATGAAAAGTAAGTATCTGTAAATGTTCGTTCCTGTTGGAATGTGTGAATCTATTCTACTGCATGGAAAGGTTTGCGGCGGGAACCTTGGATGTCTGACACCAAAAGTTTCCTTTATTCTCTCTAGGCCACGTAATACGCTAAGTTGCCTGCAACGACAACATATTTGAAGCCAAATGTGACGCAGGGAGTCACATAATCATAACGTATGCCTGGTTTGGGGTCACGGCAAACGTGCCACTTTGTGGTACTGTTTACATAAATACGTGTAGCCTGAATGTGACACAGAAGCTCCAGAACGAATGTGTCAACAAGTCAGTTTGAAGTGTGAAGAAAGAACAATATGCCCCTAATAACATGGAAGGGCCAATGTGCGCATCCTACCAGAGACCAGTATTAGACGCCATCTACTTTTGTTCTCAGGGTAAGTAAACTACAACGATTGAGTTTTAAGATATCTGTTTAGTAAATCATGTGTAGTTTTGTATTTTGCAAAACTCGTGAAGACGAAAAATGAAACATTGCGGTAAGTTGAGCATAGCAAACTGTAATTAAATAACTCTGACATTTAAGATGCATTTTATAAACACACGATTCAAGACTGTTCATGAATCATTGTCACTGCAGGTGTTTTTCAGCCTACCCTTTTCCAGGCAGGATCCAATATTCAGTCTGAAACTTTTCTATGGAATTTCACCTAAAATCTTTATAATGGTATTGCCGTTTTATGTGTGTAGGTCTGAAACAAATATTACTTTGTCTTTAGAAAAAAAGGGGAAGTATTTGATAGAAAGAAAGACTTTTCTGTCCTATACAGACGCGATAATCTTAATTGTCACTTTGAAATTTTTTTAACACACTGTGTGTGAATCGTATCTATGTTTGTACTCGTCGTTATTTTAACGTTATAGACCCTGTACATTGTATTGTACAGATCATTGCACATCGTCCACTATTATATTTCCTAGAAGAAAATTAAATCTTACCCCCTTGAATTATTTGTGTGTGTATGCTCTTCAATTCACAATATTCACAGAAGTTCAATTCTAAAATATTATACAATTATGGACTTTTGCTGAGATCACTGGTTAGTTTTATGGACCTGAAAGAAGAATACTGACCGAGGCCTTCGGCCTCGGTCAGTATTCTTCTTTCAGGTCCATAAAACTAACCAGTGAATGAAGCAAAAGTCCATAATTGTTTTATTTTATGAGTTACATCGAAAGGAAGCAAATATCTAATACTGCTTTATTTTAGAAATTACATTATAAAGTAAAAAAACACAACGTCCAGTTTTAATATTTTTGCACGTGGCAAAGCTGAAAATAGTTTAATGACTTGAGATGGAGTGCCCAAGTCAGCGGAATCGTAATAGTGATTTGTGGGCGTGGCCAAGTCATTGGAATCGTAATGTCTAGTTCCAAGTTTATCGCCAGATGGCATGACTTGGCCACGCCCACAAATCACTTTTATGATTCCGCTGACTTGGGCACTCCATCTCAAGTCATTAAACTATTTTCAGCTTTGCCACGTGCACCGTCGTAACCAATAAGATTACGGTAATCTTGAAAGAGTCACCAACTCATAAAAAGAGATTTGTTATCTTGTGTTGTCAACAAGAAGTATTCATGAGCAACAACATAAAGGAGTTTTGATGCTACGCATGTTTCTATATAGTTGTCATTTCATGATGGTTGCACGAAGGATTTGTTCCATGCAAGGTTTTCAAGGAAGTAACTCTGTCAAATGTTCAATTATTTTGCCGCTGAGTTTGATTTCCAAGTTTTCGAGTAACTTTGAGATATGGTTCCAATGTGTAAAACTTACGTCTAACGAAGTCCACACTGTGTAAATTTACATTTTTCCAGACAATATTGTGTCAACACAGAAAGCTACATCTGCTGCAGAGATGACAATTGACTGGCAAGTCTACTGTTCATCCGAATCTTCATGTTCTGTGCTCAATGGTACTTTACGGTAAACTTACTCAGCATAGCATGACATAAGTTAGATTTTTTATTTAAGCAGCTTGTGTGCATGGCTGCAAGGATGTACATACATATGTCCACACGTGTTAATATGTATGGTATGTATATGTTTGCCTGCATTCCTGCATAATTAGGAGACGGTGTAGTAGTAGTAGTAGTAGTAGTAGTAGTAGTAGTAGTAGTAGTAGTAGTAGTAGTAGTGGTGGTGGTAGTTGTAATAGTAGTAGTACGTATATCGAATTCAAGGAAAACTTTATCGTTTTAAGTTATCCAAAATATTTCTGATGTAAGGACAACGATATTGGCTTTCAATTAAATAGTAGACTATTCATTTCCATCAGTGCATATCTCATTTTATCAGACTTAATTTTTCTATTTCCCATAGTGCCTGCCGTAATTTTCCTGTTTGTCGTCGCTGTAGGTGAACTGCTAACCACACCACTGTGTTGGAGGTAAATACACAAAAATGTAGCGTGTCTTTAAATTAAATATAGTGGCTTCCAAACGGAACCCCAGCAAATCTTAGGGTTTACAAAAAGTCTCCCCAAGATAGCATAGAAAGCTTATATGATATTTATGAGTTTCTCTTTATATTTGGAATATTAATAAATTTGAATTCATCAAGGTCTGAATACATTTATCAAAACCAACGAAAATATCTTTTAATGATTGGAATAGAATTACCCTGGGTAAGTAGAATAATCGACAGTTTATTAAGAAATGAATTCTGTCCTCCTGATTTAAAAGTTACATTTTGTCCGGTATAAGTGCTAATTCTGTTTTCCTTTATACTTATGCTGTGCATATATCCCTTTATAATCAGGAAAGGTAGCTCCATTTGAAACAAAAAATCCTAAGGGCACTGTAAAAACATGACGGAATGGCAATGTTAGGTATTTAGGACTTATTTTATGAGCATGCTCCTGTTTGTGTTAAGAGTATTTGATGAACAAAGGTTCAGATAAATATAGGCGACCAGGTATAGAATTCTCAAGAGGGGAACATCATGATCCGTTTGTGTTTTGGCCTCTTTTATGGAAGCCTGTTCATTAAAGTGCCTAGTATTTCATCCCTTAAGACCTTTAGGTCTAATGTGGATAAAGCTGACTTGCATTTCTGTCGTTGTTGGGCAGCAAAAAGAAATATCTGGTGACCTATATGGACTATGGTTGATTAAGACTTGGATTCGATGGCCACAAGTCGGTCTAGTTTGTTAACGTCATCCGGTGAACCAGCCTAGACAGGTTCAAATTAGTTTTCATTTATATATCCTGTATGTTCTTCTGTATCTAGTAGTATCTTATAACACATACAAGTAAGGTGCTTGAGTTTGACTGTTATTGAATGTACACCTTGATTTACAGTGCACAGACATGATATAGTTAGGGCATATCGCCCTGCTGGGGCATGCTTTCGTCAGCTTGCTAGGCACACACGGGTGGGAGTATATCAACTTTATAATGCTGTTATATCTGGTGATGGTCATGTTGATGGGCTTGTCAAGAGTTGGACAGTTTTCAACTTGGACTGACTTTAGAACTACGATATCGATGTGCAACTGGAGCATCATGGAAGGAAGCAAATACCACAGCAAACTTTAAGAAAAGTTACAGACATTTATCCCGTACTTAGGGCCATATTACTTTAAAAATGGACTTAATACAGACTACGTAGTCTGACTGACCACACTACGTGGTTATGCACCAGACTACGTTGTGTTGGACTACTTTCTTTCCATTCTTGTGTTCATTCCCTTATATGGCATGGATCTGACCATACTACGTGGCTATGCACCAGACTACGTTGACTGTTCACTTTGTTTATGAACTTAATATATTCATACACCAGAAACAAAATAAAATGAGGTCGCGTATGTCTACATTGGGAAGCTTGTGTCTGTTATCTTTTATTTAATTATTAATAGTAGTTTTTTTTAATTTACAATGAAAAATGAAAATTGATAGTACTTAAGTACGGGATAAAAAGAAAACTAGGCTCGTCCGGAGTCTGCTACACCAGACTACCTTCGTGACATCCGCATCACACGCGCCCTTCGGGCTTGTGTGATGCGGATGTCTACTCAGGTAGTCTGGTGTAGCAGACTCCGGACTCACCTAGTTTTCTCATTGTACCGGTTATTCATAGGCCTACCAATCTATCAGGCATTGTATGTAAAGTTCTTCAATTTGTAGTTAATGACTCAATAGTTAAATACACGAAGGAGAGTTTGATGATTAACACCACACAGTATCGATTTATATCTCTTCTCTCCACAGGTCTGCAACTCCTAACTGTATTTGACAAGTTGACTGAAATTTTAGACAGTTGAAGATCTGTTGAAATGAAATACTGGGATTTTATGTAGGCTGTTGGTGTTATATTTTGGGATTTTTTGAAGGCTTTCGACAAAGTACCCCACTGAGAATAAATCTTAATGATCAATAGATATCGATATCTGGACTGCATAACCCCTTACATTCAATGTTTTCTAAATCAGCGTGTAAAAGTAATCACACAGGAAACTGCATCAAAATGGCATAAAGTCCTAGCCGGAATATCACAAGGCTCTGTTTTGAATCAATACTCTTTGTCATCTACTCAATACTCTGACATACGCTACTACAGATTCAGATCTGAGCTATACTTAGTTGCAGACGACGCCAAGATTTTGAAGGGCATTACCAAAATCCTGACTGCAATTTATGTAACTCAAGATGACTCAGAGTGTCGAAATGGACTAGTTATTGAAATTTCATCCAGACCAATATAAAGCAGTGAAAATTGGGAATAACGACGAACCAAAATAAGTCGATACAATGGATGGGCATACGCTACAAGTATATGTGGAAGAAAAGGACTCGAGAATTTACATCCGAGTAAAAATACCGTTTGAAAAACATGTGCCAAGGAAAGCAAGTAAAGCACACTCTGAAGTGTACATGTCCATTCATGGGGGAAATGGCAGGAAAGCACGACGACCAGCTTCATTTTCAACACTTTTTTTGGTGATACAAAATGTAAACTGACGCAAAATTTATACACCAGACCAGATAATATACAGGCTGAGTGCGGTGAAGGCTGAAACTTATAATTCTAATGTCTCCTTTTTAAAAAAAAATCTATCCCATTCTTTGGATATTTTGTTGCACTTTTTCTCAGACGAATATTTGGTTTAAAAAAAGTCACTCTCACTCACCTTCTTTACAACCATTTCAGTTCAAGAAGTAAGCCTATTATTTTAATGTTGGTTGCATTAATGTCGAAGGCCGAGACTTAATTTTATGAGCTTTTGTTTTGAACAAATTGAAAGCTTTAATCTTTCTATATGGAGTGGAAATATAATGAACATCAAATATATTTTTGCATTTCTAAACGACTTTCTTGAAATGCTATTGTACAGGCCTCTCTCCCATGCTGATAGGGTTGTTTAATTACTTTTAATGGTGACAAATTTAGCGACGAAACCTAATAGGAAGAATTGAAGTCTGTGTTTTGTAATAGAAAGACGTATCTATACATATATATATATATATATATATATATATATATATATATATATATATATATATATATATATATATATATATATATATATATATATATATAGATATATATATATATAAGATAAGGTTTGTAACTTCAGGAGATCATTTTTATATAAAAAATAATACCCTTGTCGATTCAGATTTCACGATAGAGCTTGTTTATTTCTGGGAGGCACTTGCGCAACGAGCGTGAATTTATCATTTGGTCCCTATTCGGACAATTTTGAAACATGTCTGGTGTTTACATTTTGCGTCAGTCTACATTTTTTATCAACATTTAAAAATCTGTTTTGTAGGTATTTAATTCGATTACTACATTTTGACTTGACGCAATATGTAGCTGTTTACATTTTGCGTGCAGTTTATATTGTGGGGATTCAATTGGTTTTGAGTCAGTATCTACATTTTGCTTTAACGCAAAATGTAAGATTCTACATTTGCTTTACAGCCCTGCTAAATCAACAAGACCGTAACGAGTATGATAACAGGAGTATAATTATGGTAGATTAATTAAGCAGGTCGTATTATGTTTAACTACCCTGTGGAATGATAACGGAATTTCGAATATACTCAACGTGCCCGAGGTGTTCTGACATATCTGTATTGTTACACATGTGGGACACCCCTTAGGTGACGGCTGATACATGTATGTTGATATCCACCTGAGACGCACCCGCAGAGTAATTGGTGAACCACGACCCATATGATGACATGTCCTTTTTTTGTCAATTACTCACCCAGTTTCGTCATGTATGCCTGTACTGACATTTAGCCTCAAATGTTTTTTCAGTATAATTCTCTGCACTGAGAATACTCATGTCATAAAGCTGCGACGATCACGCAAAAATAAAACAAACATATGTATATCGATGTGTGTGTGTGTGTGTGTGTGTGTTATAAAAGATAAGTCTCAAATATTTGCTACAATTAATATAATTAATAATAGTCTTCAATGTTTCTTGCCTTGTGTCGCACGTTACCATGTGCCATCGTTTTGTCTGGGTCGTGAGGAACCTTGCCCTTTTTGTCCTGTTTTTTTTTTTCTTTTCGGATTGTTTGTGGGGTATATCAAAAACAAGACTTGTTTAAAAGTCGAATGTTTAAGATAAAAGACGTTTGTTCGACTTTTATCTTTGATATTCGACTTTTCCAATCTTTTGCTAGATGGCACCAAAAGTTGAATACTCAAGATAAATGTCTTTTATTCAAGTATTACCTTGAATATAAGACTTTTTCAGTCACTCGGTAGATGACGTGCCTGTTGCTGTGCACATGTTGCCATGATGGGATTGGTGGGTGCGTCACAAATATTTAGGCATGAGCTGGATTATTGGTAAGTTTTCCAGGGTAAGGCGTGTGAACGCTACAGAAATCTAAACAGATCTGCCGGTAGTAGAAGAGGGGTACTTGAGATTGTGCCTCTCGTGGAGTAAAATCAAGCGCCGGCACGTGGATAGAGTTATGTCCTATTCTTGTATTCCACATCTCTGTGCCGTGGTGTAAACCAGTTCCAAGCCGTGGTGATTTCATTCGGTCACACAAGCTTTCTGCCAGAGTGTAGCTCTGTGAGGCGTTGACGTCCCTAATGTTAGGAAATTTATTGCCACTTCAACTCAAGTTCATTTATTAACTGCCTAACCCTTACATGCAAATGTAGCTGTAAAGTTACATAATTGAAATAATGCCCCCAATATGATTGTGGTTGTTTCATTCAAAGTTGTAGGTTTCAAAATAGAGTTTGAAAACGAAATGCCTTGATTAGTTGAAGGGTACAAAGTATGAATAATCACAATGTTGATTATACCACATATGGCATATGAATGATCCGTTTTTGTGTAAGTGAGTAGCATGCTTTCGTATGTATATATCAAAAATAATGATAATGAAAAACGATGATGACAATAATAATAAAAACAATATATATATATAACTTAGTAAATACATCTCAACACATTTAAAAGTATTTAGTGAGGTTGCCTTGGTAACCGGTGTCTTGCATCTTATATATATATATAACTTAGTAAATACATCTCAACACATTTAAAAGTATTTAGTGAGGTTGCCTTGGTAACCGGTGTCTTGCATCTTTATTAAATATTAGGCAAATACCAAGTCAAAAGTATCAAGTACAGCTGATTTGATGCTCATGGAAATCACCGGGATTTTTTTTTATATATATATATTTCCATTATATCGATGTTATCTTTAGGAGAATAAAGCTTTCACATTATATGTACCTCACAAATTACCACACAGAGAGAGAGAGAGAGAGAGAGAGAGAGAGAGAAAGAGAGAGAGAGAGAGAGAGAGAGAGAGAGAGAGAGAGAGAGAGAGAGCAACCGTACAAGTAACAGGTAAATAAAAACAATGAAAACAATACTCCCTGTACAGGTGCAAGAAAACAACTTTTCCTTTTAAACTGACGGGGAGGGAGTTTTCGGGTCAGACTGGTACACGTATATCAACCTAGTAACCCTAAAAGGTAAGGTTTATAAAACACACACCCCCCCTTAGAGGTCAAAAACAAACTTTCCTCTCAAAATGACAGATTGGGGGGACTATGTTCTTGTGTTATCATGGACAGCTTCAAAACCGAGACAAGTAATTGAGCTTGTAGATTCATTGTACAAATTTACTTTTTCATTAGAAAATATCAAATCTATCCAGCTTAAAAAACTGCACCTTAATGAAATTCAACGGTCAAACGTCTTGAAAAACAGTAACACGTGCATGTCTACGTCATCTACCAAAAATTGAAAAAGTCGAATATTCAATGTAAAAGTCGATTAAACTAGATTTATCTTGAAAATTCAATTTTGTGAATATGTAGCAAAAGATTAAAAAAGATGAATATTTAAGATAAAAGTCGAATAGATATGTATCATGAAAATCCGATTTTCATGAAACGAACAAGTCGAACATTGAAGATAAAAGTCAAACAAACGAGGTTTATCTTGAATATTCAACTTTATAAGCCATGTAGTAAGATTAAAACAGTTGAATATTCAAAATAAAAATGGAATACACGAGACTTATTTTGAACATTCGACTTTCTAGGCCATCTGGCGATAAATTGAAAAAGTCGAATATACGACATAAAAGTCGGATAAACGAGATTTATCTGGAATATTCAACGTTTTTGGCATGGAAAGTCGAATAAAGCGGCTTCATCTTGAATATTCAACATTTGGCGCCACCTGGGAAAAGATTGGTAAAATCGAATATTCAAGATAAAAGTCGAATAAACGGGATTTTTCTTGAATATTCAACCTTTGGTGCAACCTAGCGAAAGATTGAAAAAGTCGAATATTCAAAATAAAAGTCGAATAAACGAGATTTATCAGGTTCATTTCAGTACATTTTTCAAACTTAAAGGGGAACAGCAGTGAAATATTTTACTTTTTTTAGTCATTAATGGTCATTTTAGGTGTTCATGTGACAAATTTTCAACATTTTTTCTCAAACAGGTATTTAGTTAGAGCTATTTTATATTTCGAGTAGGTGTTCTGATATATGATGTCACTTGGGCTACCCTCCATATATAATACACAAACCTTGTGGGGGCACCAAGCTGAGATACACAACATTAGCAGGCATATCATAATGACTTGTGTACTGTGTTAATCACCCCCTTTGATCTTATCAGTGTGGTATATTAGTTGACACCTGCTTCAGTAGTTGATTACACAACGTCAGGAGCTTTTAGCTTGTGTATATTGATTTCTGCATTTTTCTTTCCTTATTAATCCTCATTAAATGAGTAAATATCTCAGTTTAGTAAATTTGATTATATCTATACACACTGCTTCATCCATAGTAAAAGTTGAATATGTGTACTTGGCCAGGTTTCCATGTTTTTGTCAAAGTTTTACTCAGCTGTCATTGCATTAGCTGTAGCAGTTAGTCCAGATGACATCACAACCCCTCATTTACATATCTAAGAAAACTTGATATCTGCTTATCCAGTTGGGAATAAAGTTTGCATTTTCTGATATTGGTTCACATTTATTGTATGAAACAACTCAAAAATTGTAAATTATCACCGCAGTACCCCTTTAAAATGTCTTTCTGGACATGTAACCTACAGGTCGGGCCTAATACAACATTTGCTTGACCTGTAACCTCGCTTTGGCAGCAGGCCAGTTTCACATAATAGCCCTACAAGGTACATGAATAAATGATCAGTATTTCGTATATGGCTATTAAAGTTGGAGTCGGAAATACCATCCACACTTATGTATAATCATTATCAAATCCAGACACAATAAATAATTTCCCTCATAAAAAGTTATAATGTACAATTTAAGATACTGAAAGCGTAGTAATCTTTAGCTACACATGACCAGATTGACATTGTTATTAGAAATGAAAACATAAGGATCGATTATATTCCTATCCCTCTCAGAAGAAAACTAAAAAGTTGAATATTCAAAACAAAAGATGAATAAACGATAAGTATCTTCAATATTCGACTTTCTAAATCATGCAGCAAAAGATAAAAAAGCTGAATATTCAAGATAACAGTCCAATAAACAAGATTTATCTTAAATATTTAACTTTTGGGACCATCTGGCGAGAAGTTGAAAATGTCGAATATTCAAGATACAAGTCGAATAAACGAGATTTATCTTAAATATTCGATTTTCTTGAAACAAAAGTCGAATATTCAAGATAAAGTCAAACAAACGAAATTTGTTATGAATAGTCGAGTTTGTGAGCCATTTAGCAAAAAGATTGAACAAGTTGAATATTCAAAATAAAAGTCATATAAACGAGATTTATATTCAATGCTCGACTTTTTGGGCCATCTGGCGAGACATTATAAAAAAACTCGAATGTTCAAGATAAAAGTCGAATAAAGGAGATCGATCTTGAACATTCGACTTTGTAAGTCATGCAGCAAAGGATTATAAAAGCTGGAAAAAATCAAGATAAAAGTCGAATAAACGATAAGTATCTTGAATATTCTACTTTTATACCAAGTAGCGAGAGAGTGAAAAAGTCGAAAAATTCATGATAAATCGGATAAACGAGATTTATCTCAAATATTCGGCTTTCTTGGAACAAAAAGTGGAATATCCGAGCTAAAAGTCGAACAAACGAAATTTGTCATAAATATTCGACTTGGTGAGCCATGTAGCAAAAGACTGAAAAAGTTGAATATTCAAATAAAAGTTGAATGAACGACATTAATCTTGAATACTCGACTTTGTAAGTCATGCACCGAAAGATTGAAAATGTTGAATATTCAAGATGAAAATCGACTACATGATATGTATCTTGAATATTTGACTTTTTATCTCATCTATCGAGAGATTGAAAAAGTCGAATATTCAAGATAAAAGTTGAATAAACGGGATTTATCTTGAATATTCGACTCTGTGAGTCAGGAATCGAAAGATTGAAAAAGTTGGATATTAAAGATGAAAATAGAATAAACGGGATTTATCTTGAATATTCGACTTTTAGGGCCCTCTGGTGAGAAATCGAAAAAGTCGAATATTTAAATTGAAAGTCGAATAAACGAGATTTAGCTTCAATATTCGAGTTTCTGGAAACAAATGTCCAAAATTCAAGATAAAAGACGAACAAACCAGATTTATCTTGAATATTCACCATTTTGGTATGGAAAGTCGAAAAAAAAGAAAAGCTCTCTGAAAGACACACAGGCAGCACAACATCATTTGCTTTTAGAAATTTTAGTTCTGCAAACCAAAATAGGACAGGAATATGAAGATTCATAAAATATATTTGCAACTTTTTCAGGGGATTTCTTTGGATATTGCTCCTCACATTTACTCCTTCAATAGAGAGGCAGCACATACCTCAAAGGAGAAAAAGCAACAGCCTTTTAAGTGCATCCGCAGGCACTCCATGGGAGCTCGCGGCACAAAGTACCTCAGTGCTGCCATCTGGGGGGTTCGAAGAGTCACTCATTTTGACATACGAGATCTTCCCAGCGAAGAAATTCAGAACACTTTTACAATTTCTTTTTGTTTTCAAATAATGTTATAGCATCTTATCTCATATTTGCACATTTTCTTTCCCTCGAAACATTCACGTGGACTGTTCCGACCGCTGTATTTGTAGTTTTTTATGAAGAACATATTACTTTCCAACAGCTGTTTGAATGCCATGACACGAGTATGTGGGCAGTGCACACCGGTGGTAGAATAGGAAAAGGCTGAGAGCATGCAACAGTTGTTCGTGCTGAATAGGACCACCTTTAACAAAAACATTCTCGCTGTACATAAATTTTAGATTGATATCAAAATGTAATGAGAAAGTTTTGGCACATTTTATTGATGAGATGAGGGTGACGTCGAGAATATATATTGGTCGCATTTAAGGCGTCAAAATTAAGTATATTTGCAGAAAACTTTTGGATGCTTATAAATCCTGAAAAACATAGGAATGTACCAAAGCCTCGGCCAGACACTCCATGAGTGGTTGAGATCTATCAGAGGTTTATTCTTTGCGATTGATCAGAAAAGACATGGACCCAGGTAACTCATGAAACTACCTTTGAATTATGTCACAAAATCTCAGGTCACTACAATTGAGTTGTGACCTTTAGAGTCAGATCAAGGTTACCCTTATCAAAAGTAACCAGGGAAGCCAAAATGTGTATAATTTCACTTCAAAACTATTGACCAAGTGGATTCAGTATTTCTTTTAAAAAGTAAAGCGGAAAAAATAAACAAAAAGAGAAAGAAAAAACAAAAGCAGAGACGACGAAATATGTTCATTAGTGTTTTAATGGCTAACTAGTACATATTGGGCGACAATAGGAGAAAACCATCCAAAGGACATGGTCACCAAGCTTCGGACATGATCTGGCCAACGCCTCTGGAGAAAACTATATATGCATGCATTTACGACAGAATCCCTATGCTGAAAATGTTGATATGGAGTCTTGTAGATCAATATGCAATTTTAACCTAGAAATGCTGAACTGGCTTAGAAGCAATTGATCAAACGGTTTCAGAGAAGTAGCAACCTTTTTCTTTTTCTTTTTTGCTCGAGATAAAACAAAAAACCAATACACCATTTCATATTGCTTGAGTGTGACCCATTGTGCAAATATATCCGAAAACCACCCCATGAATATTCCTACCAACTTTCAGGGGCGGATGCAGAATTTCAATGGGCGTTGTGTGGTATGAAAGTTCCGCTTGTCGAGCGCTGAAAAGCAACTCACAACTAGGGTGGTCCGAGAATTAACTGTCCTGTGAAAATTTGCATTTTCGGCTCATAAAACGGTGTAATTTGGGCAATTCTAGGTTACAATTTTCAAGAGTTTTTAGCTTCCAGAGGATGACATTTCTTGAAAATTTTCCACTGAAAATATGATTATTGCTTATTATGTTGCAAGGAAGATTTGATTGCAGATACAGGTCTGACCATAGCTTGGCAAAAATTTTAGGGGGCCTGCGCTGGGTCTACCCCCCCCCCCCCCCGCACAAATCTGCCACTGACTTTTAAGACTGATCTTGCCAACGATTTTCGAAGAAAGATGCATATACATATACATGCGCTGCAATCTATTAGCCACCTATGCCATTTTTACACGCTTACGGAATATCAAACATTCTTTAACAAAAATATGAAATGGAAGCAGCGCTGCTTCATAAAAACCAAGTCAAAGTACATTCCTAACTGGTATGTGAAGGACCTTGGGTATTTGTTCATCTGAACCTCTTCAGTGTCACGTTGAAACCTGGTCCATTATATTCTAGCTTACTGTAGTCTGCTGCTACTTGATTAAAGGGTCTTTTCACAAGGAACACGAATCAAGCACCCTCATTATAACACAGAGCAATTCGTTTTTGGGGTTCGATTTTAGTCGCGTTTGACACTGAAAGAGTTAATCCTTATCTGGTGATATTTACAAATGTGGCTTAGGCCTGTGACATTTCCGAATAGGTACGCCCTGGCATATTTAGATCAATCTGAGAAATTCGCACCAGCAAGCTACACTAATGGAACCGGACGAAATTTAAATGCAGGTTCGATGTCCACTGGTATGTCGGGACAAAATATAACCCAATCACTACAACTTCTGTTCGCATGATAGTTTGTTGACGAGAAGCTGGAATGAAATTATTCAGCTTAATGTTTTTTCTTTCAGTCTCTTGCTTGAACGTCTGTGAACTTTGTTTCTAACAATTGAAGCGGAATACTGGCAGTAACTTTTGCAAATACTGATAATCATCTTGTAAACACAATTACAATTAACTCATTCCACCCTAAAGGCGCTCTTTCCCGCTAATATCTAAATGTCCTCGGCTAATTTTATTTTACTTATTTAAGGATTTTTTTTCGAAATTTTGGATGAAACTGGCATGAAAGATCATTCCAAATCATATGCCCATGATCAACAGCTTTCCTTGGCGTGCTTTGAGCTGTTGACTCGGTCTTCTATCAGTGTGGAATGAGTTAAACAAAGAATATAACTTTGCACCACATGCGTAAAAAGTGTGAATAATGGTATAATAAAAATAATATATATATATATATATATATATATATATATATATATATATATATATATTATAATAAAAACAACTGTGCATTCTGTTGAGGCGTTGTGTGCTTGGATGATTAAAATTACATTTTCAAACGTTCGTTTAGTTTACCCTGGGGAAAATGGAAGATCAAAAGTTTGCTTTTGCTATCTTTAAAGAGTTTGTTACAGTTCAGTCATGCAGTTTGTTTATTTCCTTCAAAAGTTGTATTGTAAACCCCGTGTTTGTCTTTGCACCTTTGAATTGAAAAAATTAAGGGGCTTTGTGTTGTCGGTGTAAATAATTGAATTAAATTTTGATGACGTCAGAGGCATGTTATTAGTGCGTATTATAAAACAGTGGTCCTCAAATGGATCCCAGGGGTGCTCCTGAATGCATTGATAACAATTTAGAGGAACCGTCGTCGTCAATGACGTATAGAGACTTATTTTTGATGCGGCTTTCGAGCCATTTTTGGGTATTCTATTCACGTCGCAATAACATAGTTTGTGATGCTAAATGTTGTGATCCAGCGTAGCAAAAGCTTTTTGGATAAACAGGTTAGATTGCATCTGGCAATTATGATGAATCCAAAAGATTCCATATTCTGACAACAAATTCAATCATGAGAAACCAAAAAATCTGAGAATCCAAGACTTTTTAAACTAAAATTCCATTTAAATGATACATTTTTGGTTTTCTATTGACACCGCAATAATCTAATTTGTGAAGCTAAATGACGTGATCCAACGTATCAACAGCTTTTTTTTCTTTTTTTTTTATTCTTCTTCTTCTTCTTCTTCTTCTTCTTCTTCTTTTTTTTGATAAATCAAGTTAGATTGCAACTGGCAATTATGATAAATCCCAAAGCTGCATTATTTTGTCAAAAAATCTATCATGAGAAACAAAAAAAGATCTGAGAATCCAACAAACTTTAAACTGGAATCCCATGTAAATGACATATCAGTCGCACTCTCTATAATTATTGGAACTAAAATACTTCAAAAAAATATCCATTAAGGGAATTTTCTTCATATATAATTCACTTTCTGTAACTCTTATTACGCCATTCTTCGAAGAGATACTTGTCAGCTGCATTGTCAGGCTTAAAAAGAAAGGCATTCCTTTAACATGTCTGATTTTAGTGTTTATGCCAAGTGTGAAACACCCCCTGGTGAAAGACATAAAAAAATTCCTTTCCAGAAAGCTATGACACAGATATGATGAAAATGAACTTCTGTGATACTTATAAAAACGTTTTCAGCTATACCTGTCATGCATCACCATCCCCACCAGATGAAGTTACGTCCCATGTTATGCCACACCTGCACATTCCTTAACTCAAAATTGCGTTATCTTTCATATACCTAAATTACTCAATACAACGCCTAACAATATGATGGGGGGAAACTCTACACCCAATAATGATCTGGGTTTTCAAAATGGACTAAACTATATCTCCCCAATTTATTTTATGAAACATGTACGGTGCCAAATTTCTGTATCTGAAATAAGTGTAGTTTGTATTGATACTTGATAATTTGGTAACTGGTATATGTACGGTGAACACTTGGGTCTTAACGTACACCATATCTAGGATTACCTAAAGCATGTTTTAGTTTGACACTGACACAGGTAACCCCAAAGATGGCGGCTGGTATAGCCTTAGTTGGACCCATCCGGACATTTATGTTTGCCTATGCCTATGATTATGTTTGCACTATATATATATATATATATATATATATATATATATATATATATATATATATATATATATATATATATATATATATATATATATATACGTATATATATACGTATATATATATATGTATATATATGTATATATATATATATATATATATATATATATATATATATATATATATCTTACCCCATTGAATTACCATTTTTCTTTTGTGTTTAAGTTATGTACCATGTCAATTATATTTGTATGTAAACCTACGTCTTGTCCAACCTGTTTTCTTGCCGGTAGTTTATCATCCTGACGTAAAATACTCTTCAATACCTGTTGTATGAACTCCGGAAAAGTGGGAAATTGACAGTTTTAACTGCAGTCTTCTTAAAGTTGCCTGCTATATCCATCACCCGATTTCCAGGGCAGTGTGACTGAAAAAGGCCATTGAGAACACCTGAGGTAACTGAAAATAATATGTGGTATATTATCGCTAATATTGATGTTGGCCTTGAGATGCTAAGCCAGGCTGCTGGTTCAGCACGTCGATCCACAATGGGATTCACACCGTTATTCCTATTGTACTGTCTTGATGTAGTGTTCTTTAATTGTTGGGAGCATATTGGAAGTCTTTTTTTTGGGGGGGGGGGTGTTATAATCATGGAAAAAAATTATTGCTTAGGCACTACTATTACAATTTTTCTTTGGCATTACTCAATGAAGTTATTGTAGTATGTCGGGCAAAATATTATAAATCCATTGCGCATCTGTCCATTCATGTATCTCTTAATACAGAGCTGGATCCTGTACATAACTTTTTAATTATACGAAAGTCACATGTTACGTGAATAAACTGCAATGTGAAATAAATCAATACAATTTAGCCCTCCTTATTATGGTGATAGATGAGACAATAACAGAAATTTCGTTGGACTAAATAAAAAGGCAAAGTCTCTACTCTTTCTTTCAGACATAGGATTCACATTATTACATTTCACACCCTTAGTTACTGTGGGAGTAAATGGAAATATTGTCGTCGAAGATAGACTATTGAAAAGTATGAAAAAAGAGTGAGGCAGTACTGGCGGAGTACCCCCAAATGAATGTATTGAAACCCTTTTCCAGACAAGATGTATAATCATTTTTTGTAATAACCTTATCAGATAAACTAATATAGATATACATTAATGCTCGTTTAAATTATAAAGTATGCCTTTTCAAGGTAACTAGTTAACACCCCGTGGATCCATTTTTGGTATGTCTTGCCGGCTGTAAGAGTGGCAACTTCTGGCCGGTTTTGCCTTTTTGGGGGGGGGGTTAGCTCTTTTATGTGTACTTTGGCAATATTTATTGCAGTTTTTCTCAAGTTTTGTTTCCTGTTAGATAAGCAACGCTAGTCTGCCCTGCTGCACCCTATTATGTCACTTGGCTGCTGCCCGGGGACTCAAAGACCAAAATGCGACGAATATTTTACCTTGCAGTGTGCATACTTTCCACACAAAACGAAGAACGTTTTCATACAAATGCGCGATATAATGAAGGCAGGAACATCAGTATGTGCACAGACAAGTAATACAAGGCATGTACATTACTTTCCTGCCAAAAAATGCATACCTGGTTGCCTTAGTAACCATAGTCTCGCCTGGCGAGATACGAGCCGCTGCCTGTGCGGGGAAGCGGGATATTTCTTATATTTTGAAAATAAAGAATATTAAGTATAAACAGATGGAAATTTAATCTTGTAGCCAATTTAGGAAACAATGAATAAATAAGATTTGGTATTTGTAAACTTAAACTTCCCTGAAAGACTGTAATTATGTGAGAAGGGGAAGGTAGCCCTGTCTGTGACAGTGAGATGCCCGTATGTCGTCCGTGATTGACCCGTACTTTGTGGCGGGAAATTGATATGTTTGCCTCGCACTAACAAGGCTCACTCATAATATTTATCACCTTTACCGCGCTGAATCTCGTACATTAGCACCAAAACTTGGTCAACTTTTCGCTGATAACGTTTTCCATGGTACATTGAGGCCGTTCGGCATGTGCAATGTTTGCAAATAGACGAGTGTTGTCAGCTGGCGAGCTGAGGCCACACTTCTTGTGCAATTGTTGGCAGCGGATTTATGCTAGCTCTAACAATGTTATGCAGATGCGACTGAATTGTAATGTTAAACGGGATTCCTTACCACTGGGATTCAGTCTTTTACCACAAGTAGCAGGATTTAATTGACTAACCCATGATTAGCCCTCGCCGCCTTACACTGTACAACAGTTTAATAACATTTTTCGTGTATTCATTGTTTCATCTGTGTATTTTTTTATCTGTGATTTTATATACCAACTTTTAGTCTGAAATAAAATTTATCTTACTTTATAGTATTAAATTTTTATTCTCAGATTTTCATATTTTGAACTTCTGGTATATTCTGTCAATTAATGAGCTACTGGGGCGACAAAGCTAGAGGTCATAGGTCACATGATAAGCCAGCGTCAAGTGTAGATCACAGTTTGCGTTTCCATGACTGTTTTATGAACAGTTAGGGAATCTCTTCAGGGAACATAAAAAACATCTACGAGTATGTCGATGAGACTGGCATGGAAAAATCCTCAAGTGGCGACTGATAACTCATTATCGATCTAACGCAGGCTAAAACCCGCCCGTAATAGGACTGCATGAAGAACGATGTTCCCTTTGATATTGCGATAAATTTCGCAGGATCAATGTTCAGCAGTTTTAAAAGTAGGACATTATATATCGTCGCTGGAGGCCATTGGCACTTTTCAAACGATTGCTTTTTAAATATAAGTGTAAGGTATGTGTTCTTTACCTGCGGAGGAAAACACAGAATAAAGAATTCCGTTCATATTTTCTGGCCTGCAATTTTGGTTGGCTTAGCCATTAAGAATACAGTAAAAATTATGTGATGAACGATATTTTGTTCTAAAACAAAACACTATCACCATTTAAAAAAAAAAGTCGAAACAATCTATAATTCAAAATAAATATTTGACATTCTTAAAGTTTTCAAACAATCTGCGTTGAGCAATGATGTCAGATATTTTAGTTGTTCGATGTGAACAATTTTATCGTTAGTTTTGAACAGTTACGTGGTCTGCAGACTGAACTTGACTACACCCAACCCATCGATCGTCCCAATATAGATTGCCTTGACCTTTACAAAAGTCTATTTAAAATGAGGGATGTTCGTTTAGTTGCACCTGATCGTCCATCAAACTCTCTTGAATACTAATACCCATTTTAAAGGAAACAGAAGTGTTGTTGATATCAGGTGGCTGAAAAGGTATTCATATATGCCAGTGCACACAGATTCTTATCATCCCATATTCGCAGAGTGTGCGCAACACCCCCAGCAAATTGTACTCTGCCAAGCCTGGGTCTCATTTTGAGATGAAATAGAGCAAATTAGCACATGACCACTGCAGAATTATATATTACGCCTTAAGAGCCACAAAACAAAAGTTGCCTTTTTTCCTACGTGACTTCTGTCTACCTTTAAGTACATTACTTGACAAAGTACAGCCATGGATGTGCTTGTTTATTTACCCCAAGTTTAAATCTTAAACGAAATATTGAGAATTTATTTTAAAACGCAAAAAGGCAAAATTTAGATACTATGGTATTACGAGGAAACGGTATTATCATTGACAATTTTGAGTGATACTCTTTTCAAGTGTCCTCGGTCCTGTACGCCAAGTTAACACCATGTGTCCATCATTGCCAAAAATCGTTTGGTCCGGTCACCTGCATTTCTCAAAATTGTTAACAAGGCTCGATAAATTTCACATTGAACACCTGAACTAAATAAATCGATTGCATTATGCAACTTATCTATTGTACCAAATGAAATTAAGTTCGAAATAAACAATAGACCTTTCAAACAATGATATGGTTTGTAAGAACAGACAAGTATCTCTCGGAGTGTAGAAGGCTGTATTCTCTGCACCTGACAACATTTCATGATGTTGTTTTTCGGACTTTTTTATGCGTGTCGACAGACACTGGTGAAAATAACAACCGGCCAGAAGAATTAACTCATTAACTCATCTCTCCATAGTTTAAGAACCGCTGATATATATATATATATATATATATATATATATATATATATATATATATGCAAGATTTCTCCTCAAAGGCATGCTCTGCTTGCTTAAAATAATGCTCCGTTATATGACGTCATAGTACGTGCATAGAAGCACCAACTTAAGTTACTGATACAACTTTCCACCCTCACCACAAGGCGGTACTTGCAGCATTACCTGGCGCACGTTCTGTTAATGAAAGCGAGGGAGGACATGGTTAACAGGCAACCATATAATTCCCTTGTGAATGATTGAAATAATCTAAACCCTCCAAATTTCAATCTTTCTTGTCAGCTTGAAGTGGGACTTTTAAACTAAAAAATCCTGTTTTAAATGGTAAATTGCCAGGCTGCATTCCTGATATGATTCTATAAACTACGTAGTCGCCTCCTATATTTACAATTAACCACTTAAATTTATTATCCTGAACAAGATTCCCAACGTTACCGTACCATCATGTTACACATTTGGCCACTTTCGACATGGCACTTTGTGGAGGAGACTGAACAAACAACGGAGATGAGCTCGATTTCTTATACAAAATCTGGAATTCAATTGCAAACTGTGATCAAGTATGAGAATGTATAATGACAATTTATGTTTCAAATTTGTTGCTGAAAAATAATGTGTTTTGATCTAGTACAATAATGTAGTTAGTCACCAACACTTTTCCTATTACAGGAAATTCATTCATTATGTCTCTGTCTGTATCAACACTTTTTTTATTGGTTTTGTTTTGTTTTGTTGGGTTTTTTGGGCCTATAATAGCGGTTTTGAAACTTCAAAGTGGAATCTTTTGTATTTCAAATTATACTGATAAGTTACTTGAAAATTGAAATAATCAGTAGCTTGAAAACTCATCGATAGGGAAACTTTGTTGTGTATATATTGTGACTTTGAGGCATAGTTATGGCTAAGTGGTACCGTTTGTAAACAGTTTTTCCTTGTTACCAATTATTAAAAAAAATCCGCCAGTACTTTTGGACCTGTATCCACTAAACTCCAACTCGGACTCAGTGGGGCCTCTTGGCTCCTCTGCGTAGTGGTGTTACTTAATTCATAGCCCGGGGGCGACTTCAGTATCTGATACAATATTCCTTTACTGGGATCCACTGCCGCAAACATATGTACCGTTTCATGTTAAATCGCTCAAGGAACTCGGATGACCAGCACTCGCTAACAGATGCAGATACTTCAAGTTAATTGTTTTCTGCAAAATGTGCCCTAACCTAACTCCCACATATCTTTCAAGCATCTTACCACCTTCCTTCATTAGGCGCTCCTTATGTCATACTAACCCTACACGCCCTCTCAAATGCAACACCCAGCGCTTCAGTAGCTCATTCCTCCCTGATACCATACGGCTATGGAATAATGTGCCTACCGACATCAGAAACCCCCATCTCTCCAAATCTTCAAATCTAAGTTAAAAGCCACATTACTTGCAGTAGATGATATCCCTGACTACCATTCGTTTGGTGATCATTTCGCTAACATATGCAAGCTCAGCTGCGAATGGGGTCATCTAGGCCCAATTATGCTGTTTCCAAGGTAAACATCATTCTTAGTCCTGTATGCGCATGCTTATATCCTTCCGAAGATCTGAAACATTTCGTCCTTTTCTGCCCGAAGTTCTTGCAACCCAGGAAAAAAACGGTTAGATTCTACCATAACTATATTAGCCCCCAGAGATCACCCTAATCTCATTATCCGAAAAGCTAGTAACAACTTGATTGTCATTCTCTTTTTCGGCAGCAAAGAACTATACGATACAGCAAATATTCAAATTTTTGAGGTAGTCCAGAATTGTATTGCTGGAGCTAAAAGATTTTCATTCTAATTCCTGCTTTCCATACTTCTGACTTCTCCTTCCACTGTTTCTTCTCCCTCTGTCTTTTTTTTTTCATTTCTGTTTACCAACGCAGGATTATCTATAACTAAACATAAGGTGCTATGCATTTTCATGATCTAGGTTGAATATACATATATATATATATATATATATATATATATATATATATATATATATATATATATATATATATACAGATGCATATACATATACATATACCTATAGGAGGTGATGTAATATAACTATCTTCATTCATTTTTCAGGTTGTTCCTCGGTACTTTTGCCACAGCTTTGTTTTGATGCTCTGTTGTGCTTCCTGATGGTCTGGGCTCATACATCCATAAGTGTTACATAATTATGGCTACGTAGTTTGTACTGTCCGGTGTGTGCTGTACACATTTGCTGGTTGTCTCTCCGTGTCTGTAGAATCCATTGTGTTAGTCAACTGTTTGTGCTGTAGGGCCACCAGTATAAATAAATATGTTTATATCAAAGGATAAACCGCAAAGCAAATCTTGTCTTCTTTATGTAACTGTACTTGTCCTGGGCTGTGCACAAGGGTTAAGTAGCTTCAGAGACAAATCACCATTTAATGCCTATAAGAAAATTGTTATGTACCTAATATAACCAGGTAAGCACGGGCGCATTACCCCCATCAGAATCGTTTGAAAATAATTATCTCTTTGATACAAACATTGAAGGTTTTTTCATTAGCTTGATATATTTGTGAAAGGAGCGGCCATGTGAAAAGCCCGTCCTCATCTTACTATCATGCTTTCAACCCACACGAACCCCACACCCACCCACCCACAAATATTCCCTCTGGCCCCAGGATTCCCAAAAACTTACGAAGTCCAAAACTCACCAGACTATAACCATTTGAAGAGACGTAGTAGGAACCAACCCAAGATACATCCCAGCCAAGTCAGAAGTTGATATGTTCAACAGTTTGCATACCTGAATGTGCACCGTTAACATACTGTGCCCATATGAACATATACTAGTACAAAAATGGAAAATTAAAATATTTATTGATTGTGTCTGTGATGCTGCAACTCTTTATAATCATTCTATTTGTCATCAAAAATGGGCTGAAATTTGCACAAATTTGTAATACTGCAACAATTTGTAATCATTCCGGCAAAATGTATTATTATAACATGATATAACTTATAACATCTTGCAGAAAAAAATCTAATAAATGCGATGAGTTGAAAATATAATAAAATGTAAAGACTTGCGCAGCAGTGTGTCTCAAGAGGATGAAAGATACTGTTGAGACGACCCCTGTGAAGTTTTAAAGGTGCATAATTCTTTCATTGGAAATTTATGATTATGGTAGGTTTCAAAAATAAAGCAAAATAACAAAAACTGGGGCAAGGCGTTCTATAGTAATCCTGTTCTACTTTAAAAAAAACAAAAAGAGGAAAGAATTAAAAAACGCAAGGGTAAGCTGACAAACGTGCCGATAAAACATAAATCTCCAATCTAGGGAAATATTTTTGAATGAATACCAGTAGAAAAATGGTTTTGCACTCAAATTCAATGCAAGTATATTCCTCTTTATATCTGGCGAAGACCCTATTGACATGCATTACGATAACACGTACGTCTTTTTAAATTGCGCAAGAGCACATATTTTGTCCCTCAACTCCCACAGTGGTTTTGTACTCAAAAAAGTGGCTGCTTACTTTCAAACGTTGCACACTTTCAAGGATCGGGACATGCCGGCAAATAAAGAAAGAAAGAAAGAAAGAAAGAAAGAAAGAAAGAAAGAAAGAAAGAAAGAAAGAAAGAAAGAAAGAAAGAAAGAAAGAAAGAAAGAAAAAAGAAAAGTCTATATCAATCTGTGTGTGACACCCCTGAATTGAACCCTAAAGGTCGTATTACCCGCTGTAATTCCAAGTTGAACAGTGACTTTTTTCTCTTCATTATGACCATTAAAACAATGTGGAAAGAAATGTGGAAATAATTTGGTATTCAATGAAGAACCACCATATCTTTCCAGTATTCAAGCAGTTTTTATTGAGAGAACTCTTTCAGCACTTCAATTCCGGACTGAACAGTACTACTTGTACCACCTGTAGGGTTCCGATTGGCGGGGGTTGGGGGGTTGGTTTATTCTGTTTTTGCTATTGTTTGGGGGGGGGTTATTACTTTTGTTTGCTTGTTGGTTTTTTTTTTTTGGTTTTTTTTTTTTTTTTGGTTTTTTTTTTTTGTTTTTTTTTTTGGTTTTTTTTTTTTTTGTTTTTGTTTTTTTTGTTTTGTTCTTGTTTTTGTTTTTGTTTTTGTTTTTGTTTGTTTGTTTTTTTGGCGGGGGATGGGGGACGAGGGGCAAGAGTGTATTTTCCGTGATGCAGGCCATTGTATCCAGCTTTACTCGAAACATAAAAATCAGATTTTATGCGACAGTATTAGCCCTCTGAGTGAAATGTCTCTTGATGCAAGCCTTTTGCCCATTTTCCTCCTTTCGAAAGTATAAAAAGATCGATATAGCTTATAGCTCTTGTTGCAATAACTGTTTTGCTAAAAAATATCTAACCTAATTAACCTCGTAAAAAATCACACATTTCTAGAGTTGAAAGTTAGATTAGGTTTAGCTTTAGGAACTTTAACAACAGCGGGCCCCCTCTCAAAAATGCTTTCGATATCGTAACGTAAATTAACCAAATGAAAATTTATTTCCCCCACAGAACGCTTGTCTGTCTGGCTATTTGGCGAACACGGGATAGATTTTCAAGAGAACTTCCTCTTGAAACAAAATTTAAATCAAATGGCAGTGAGTGATATTTCTATATGATTATACCGTTTTGTTATATTTTTAAATTGCTATATTTTGCTGCAACATATCATTAAAAATTAAACAATATAACAATATAACATTTTGCTGCAACTTATTTCAAATTGTCACAGTATTAAAAAAAAATTAAAAAAAATACGGTATAACAGCATGAAAAACTTGGTAGAGAACCAGCCTCATAATGACCCACACCACGTCTGCAAATGATCCGATCAACGGTTTCTTACAAGCAGAAAACGTGAGTTGTGGACTGACGACAGACGGATGATTGGCCATCCTAAAACTTGTCAGCCGAGAAAGTTTAAATCAGGATGTCACTTTGCATGCAGGAAAATGACGCAATATTCACATTGATCTTGTCGCTTGTTACATTTGATTGTTTAGCGAATTACCACGGGACAGAGATTTATGATCTTCATCTTAATTATGTAATTTCCTGTCTTAGACGATGTGGTCATATCCATCAAATGACGCCAACAAGTGCAATAAATGACTCCAATAAGTGCAAACAATTGATTCCTGTAAGTGTAATAAATTGCTCCCGTAAGGGTAGATAATTGATTTTGTCAATTTACGATGCTACATTCACATTGATTTTGTCAAGTTTTGCATTTAAAAGAATTAGTTGATTCCGTACCTAATTACCATGGGACAAAGATAAATAATTTAGTGTGTCAATTTATGGTCTTCGTCTTTATTATGTAATTGTCTGTCTCGGGTGAAGTGGTTATATCCACCAAACGGTTCTTGTAAGTGTACGTGTGCCCATCTTACTCAATAAACTGTCTGATCGATTGAGAAGCACATTGCAATAGCATTACAATACCGCTTTGGAAATCCTTTCGTCAGGTTGAGATGTGAGTGCAAGCAAGGGTTAATAATAATAATTAAATAAAAAACGAGATCGGCGGGCGGATAGGTGATAAAAAAAACCTTTTATTTACTAAATTTACATGAAAATGTCTGAACAAAACACAATAACAGAAAAGGTGGATTGGTGAAATGCAAAACATACATTATTTGCAAATTTTGTCAGTGTAAATTAAATATTATTGTCTTATGGCGTTAATAAGTTCACGTGTAATCCACGCTGCTTTGATTTTGCTATATTTCTAACAAATCGACAACTGCAGACAGAATATGAAAGTATGTGTGACCAATGAAATTGGTTGTAACGACGACGGTGACGGAGTTTTATTTTTGTAGGGCATAAATAAAAAACTACAGAGGCTGAGAAAAAATGGTTGTGACTGATATTTTAAACAGAAGTTAAGGTGTTTTATCTGTGTGGCAATCATTAAGCGAACGAGCACATTTTTAATAAAGCTAACACAATCCCTCACCAATGTATGCGTTATGTACAAACATATGTTAATGGACACAATATGAATATCGGTAACATGTATCATTGAACACAATACGTATGACTGTATACGTATGATGATGGACACAATGTTTATGTCTATGTAGGAGTGTCAATGGACAGCACAACATCACGTATCGAGTTACAGACACAATTAGAAATGAACATGTCGCTATTGCAACAAAATCCTGACATTGTATTATGATTGTCTTTGACATCATGTCGTCTCGCGACTACGGAATGTCAAAAACAATCATAATTTAATCGAATTTTCAAGGGTAACTTACATGTTTAGAAAAACAAATTATTTAACACATTCCATAAAATAATTTAAGAACGTAGCCATAACAATTGCGGCTCTACCTTTGAAAAACAAAATGCTGTTGCACCCACTACACCATTCAAAGGACTTCTGTAGATATCTTGACTTATTTAATCCCCATGAGAAGTAGACTCTAGCCGGAATGGTTAAGACGTTATGAGCTACGAGCTCCAACGTTTTGCAAATGAAAAGGCCCTGACATTGCTGCAGCGATTATTAAGACCTCTGACAGTTTCAAAATTAGCTACCAGATGACGCTTATATTAGTATTGATATGCACAGAAACGCTTATGGTATGAGAGAGTTCTTATCTGATTAATCCGTTACACAAATTTGACCTCACTGTTGTTAGAGTATGACAGAGTTTGTACCTGATTAATCCGCTGCACAAATTCGACCAAGCTAATATTATAGTATTACAAAACTTCAAACAGAATAGTCTGCTATACAAAATTGACCGCAATCTTTGAATGTTGGAGTTTATAGCTAATCAATCCGGTACACAACACTGATCTGTTGACTATAAAATTCAATCTGACTATAATTATGTCGTGAAACACTATGGGAGATAAATCTGCTTCACATATTTTGACTGCTGTAATGTACCGAAGTTTGTAGCTGTTTAATATGCTACACAAAGTTGACTTTTACTCTTCTACAGTTGCGGATCCAGAGGGAGCTCCAGAATTGCCCTTCCCCTTTGAAAGATTTTTTAAAAAATCGACCCAAGACCGTGATCCGAGGTACCAAAGCCCGATCGTATACCCAAAAGACCATACCAAACGGTTTATATTCGGTGTATTCGAACAGTTTTTTTCTATGTGTCTTAGTTCAAGTATTTCACACTTACTTTGTATGGTTTATCATAGGACTCAAGTGTAGCTTAATTGTGGTAACTGTTTGATGATGATCATTATCTAGGAAATCAAACAAACGCTTTATATATAGTGTTTAGCTTTTCAAGTATAGATGATGTCCGTGTGTACAGAACTTATCTGATCTGACAACTCATGATATACTTGTAGATAACTTATTCTTCCAAAATCGTATTTGAATAAGTTTTTCTTGCTGTATTGGCCTGTCATCTCTTCAAAATCTGTATACAGCGATACCTGTCGCATGTGGCCACCCCTGCAGCCATAAAAGGACCTAATACAACAGCTGAAATTCTACTTCAAATTATATGAATTTGCAAATTAAAATTTGTTAGCCTGTATGTTATGTAGTGTATACAACATTCAAAAATCACCCATGCAAAAACAAAATGTCTCTTGAATGGGAAAGTTGCTTTCTTACCCCGATATATATATATATATATATATATATATATATATATATATATATATATAAAGATACAGCAGGTAACCTCTGACAGCAGATAGCTTTATTGACAGAGACCTACGTATTTGATAGGAACTTGTTTTGAAATCTACTTTCCATTTTTTTTTTTTTTTTTTGGCCTCACTGTCCAATCAATGATAAATTTCTATTTAGAATTACAGAACTTTGTTCAGGTATTTCGGCAATTTCGAATGAAGATGTGTCGTCTGCAAAAATAAATACTTTACATGTTATGTCGTCCATTAACTCAGTGATGAGAAAACCAATAGAGGCCCTAAGTAGACTACATTCAGGCACACCTGCATGAATATTTACCCAGGATAAGCTCATGCCATCAATAATAACATTTTGCTGTCTGGAAGAAAGGTATGACTGGATCAAAAATAACAGTGGATCGTTAATTCCGTATTGTTTTAGCTTTGCTTTTAATCCTCCATGCAAACAGGATCGAATGCTCCCGAAATGTTTAAAAATGCCATACCGAACTTCTTTGTCTTCATCCAAAGCTGCATTGATCTCATGAACAACATTTGATGATTGATTCCCTGTGCCATCAAGTCTTTAAACCAGGAATTACAACTTTTTTTTTTTTTTTTTTTTTTTGATATGAAAGTTTGGAATACTTTTGGACATGAACACAGAAAGAAAACCAGTCTCTAATTATTTACTAAATGTGATGCGTGCAAATTGTAAAATTCCACAACAGTTGCCTCTTACATAATTTTGGAAAGATTGATATTCGCAGAGAAAGACTGAATAGTGTTGTTAGAGGTTTCGAAATATAAGGTGTAAAATCTTTATAAGAGAGACTGGCGGGTCCACCTATTTAATTGATTTTTAATTTCGTCAAAACCGCCAAGACGTCGTCTTAAAGCATTATGATGTTGTCCAGAGTATGGTCTGCTCTTGTAGATAAAATTGCGATCTGAGTATATAAGCCATCTTAACCCATTGAGATGCAAAATAATTGTTCAAAGGATTGGCTTTTCCACAGAAAAAAGTATCGTATCAACCAGTACAGGAGGTATGGATGGCTTGGTATTCCAACCAAATACATTTTTAGTGTAGACCACCAAATTTTAGGTTCTCTAGCTTTTTGGGGTAAAATGTCACAAATCTTATCAAAATAATTTCCTTTGGCTTTACATAGCAATTTTTCAAACTCACTACGGAGTTTACGGTAAGCTTCCCAGTCTCTTTCAGATTTCGATTTTTTTCACTTTGCGATGGGCGCAATCCCTGATTCTCATATGGGAACTTATGACATCATTAATGGTTTATCCTTCAGTCCGATGATAACCTCGTCATTGGATATACACTGGGAAGCTGTATTTCTAAAGAATTTTGTTAAATTTGTGCAGGTATAATCGATATCACCATCAATAAAAAGTGCATCGCATAGGTTAGATAGCAGTAAAGGATGGTGTTTAACAGTATTAATACTTTTGTAATTTTGTTGTCAGCGCTCGCTGTAAGAACAGAAAGATTCGTGAAAATTAAAACAAGTTTGTAATCACATGTAGAAATTGGAGACAAATTATCGACACGACATAAAAGTGAGTTTTTAATCAGAATGACCTATGTAACAAAGACTGACTTCTGGTAGCTTCAGATACCAATTGATGAAGCTTCAGAACGTCACATGTGTTTGCAAAACTACCTTCAACTAGGTTGTCCACTTAATAGCACCCCAAAATATACCAGAAAGGTCAAAGTCTCATGTAAATATTAATGCATTTAGTATTTCAAACAGAACACGAGTTATTGAGTCACTGGAAACTTCCAAAAAGCGTTCCCTGTGTTGAAACATTTTAATTAGGAGGTCAGAAGAACAAACCAACAAAACTCTTCTAATTTCTTGAGTGATATTTGAATCCAGAGTGATTTAACATCCAGTTTGAAACATCAAATTTTTTTTGTTTTGTTTTGGTTTTTTTTGTTTTTTTTTTTTTTTTTTTAGTTTTTTTTTTTTTTCTGAATGCGATTACTGATATAAATACCTGCACCACCCCTATCTGTTACGCTCCTTTCCAGGCGGTTTCTTAAATCCGTGTAGATATATGTCATTACATGACACAAAATCATCAAAGTATGTTTCATTGACGCAGGCAATGTCAGTGGTATAATGAATACAAATAGATTCCAATTCAAGTTCATCGAATTCATTGATTTTCAGAATACTATCATTGTTAATATCAATTAATATATTAAGCAGCATCACTGTTCACATTGGAACCAGATATTATGATGTATATCACCGACAAGTGACAGTAAAGAGTGAAACACAAATACGATAGAAGGCAAGGTATAATAGCAGGTGAAGAACATGTTGGAGAGGCGCCCCGTGGATAACAAATGTCTTCTGACACTTTTGAAAACCGTGCACTTGTGTGATTCAATGGTTCGGGATTCGGCCCAACAGATTGCCAGATACTGAATTTTTTAAAATTATCGTGGAGATATACACGTTTTCAGATAATATAACAGAGCATATGTCAATTCCAGCCGAAATTAATTAAAAGATTTGCTCTTCCATTCAATGTCGTTGTACTTTTTGGTTTAGTCGTATTCACCCTATACCATGCTTAGGCAAGGGTTTGTAAAAACACATGATGCATAAAACATAAATTGGACACTCTTTAAAAATAAGCAAGTGGTAAGACAATCATTGCAAACATGAGTATGTACTACATCAAATTATGAGTACCTGTGTGGGAAAAAACACAATGGAAGCTTACAAACACACACTAGAACGTGAGTGAGAGGAACAAAACAATCACACAAAAATGTAACGAACAAACACTAATATTAACATTGTTGGAGCCAAGAAATGACGAGAATATAGCAAAATTGAAGTTGTAAAAGATGAGATTTAACTCAGTTGCAAGAAAGTTCATGCAAAATAATGGGAAGCAATGCTTCGTGTAGCCAGCAAAACAAATTCTGGTTTGTAATAAAGAACGAAACAAAATGCAGCAAAACTGTTAAAATCACAGAAACACAGGAGTAAAGGCACAGTCAGGTGGCCAGAATGTTGATAACAGAGCAATGAGCATAGGGTTCAACAGTATGTTATTCGCACTTAGGGTTCACGTAAAAGGTATAAATTTGGAAACTCTCCGGAGAGTCTCTTTACCGACTGGTACTCATTTACAACGTTTTCCAATTCTTTCTTGCGACATATTTTCATCAACTTTATGGTTGAGTTGGCTGGGGATTGCCTAAGGTTCACAAAAATCTTGCCATCGTGTGTCAAAGTATCCGTCATCTTATTATTTCTCTTTCATTGTCTTACACGGCGGGCGAACATGTTTGTACCCTTCAGTTGGCCTTCGCTTTCTGGATATCGTCCTGTAACTGTCAAAGCGGACAATTATGGCGCGATTTATTGCGTCACTGGGACCCAGTTTATGCGATCTTTACATGGCAGATAGCTGAATCTGCACATCCAGACAGGGGGGTGGTCTCAATCCCCCCAGTCTGGATGTACAGATTCAACTTACCAGCAAGTGACACTTATGCTCGTAAATCTGGAACTATATCTCTAATTTACTGTCAGATTTTGACATTTTTATGCCGATTGACTTTGTGTAAAAATATATACTCATGCAAAGCTATTGCCTTTGGATGGAATTAATACCATAGGGTAAGCCAGTACATTGTTATGATTATCCTACTTCTTTGCAACAACGATCATGGTGATTCACATTTCCCCCTTTGACTACTTCTCGGCACGGTATTTACCTTTTACATGTAAATTGACGTTTATTGTTCTGCTTCGCGAGGCCACATTTTCTCGTGGTATGTGATCAATGTGCTCAGTTTATTTCTTCCCATGACATCGTCTTGAAGGGACTCTTTATGACATATAGACATATTATATATATATATATATATATATATATATATATATATATATATATATATATATTCCCTGCCCTGTGTAAATTATTACGGATTCTTCCTTCATTATGCTAGTCAGCTGCACTTTTTAATCTTTATTTATTTCTATCTCAATACATCTGCCATTTCGTCCTATTGACAATCAAAATCGGACTTTGACCAAAAACATTTCCACCCTTCTTGCCCAGGTTTTCTGTCCGCCGGCTCTAACATATATGCTTTTATATCAAAACACGGGATGTTTTTCTTCCCCATGCATCTAACTTGCCCATAGTTCGTACAGCTATCCATATAGTTGTTCAGTGGGGACGTTGTCCTCTGTGTTGGGGACCTCAGCATTAAATAGCATCCCTGGTGAACCTCATTATATCTATAATGTTTTACTGGAACTACCTCGCTTTCTACTGTACAAAACATTCTACAGACAGAAAAGAAGCTACCAATGTTTCAGCTAAAAGAAAAAGCCCCATATTTGCTGGGAAGTGAAAGGTCAAGATATTACGTTTCATGCTTGAGCTGCTGGATGTAATATATGACCATTCCTAAAATGGTTGTCGTTCTTGCGATTTCCTCTTATTGCTAAATTGGCAAATCTATCCCAACACTACTCGTAAGAAGATATGCAAGCTTTTCGAACTTGACAATGTGAACGATGGACAGAGTGGACCTTTTACTCCTAACAATGGACAAGGCCGATCGACAAGAAACTCTTGAAGCCCTCTAAATACATGTGTATTTATACCTAGAATCATCTTAACTCTTTTGATGCCTCGTTCTGACTGAGTTAACAGCTTCCTCGTACCCTCTGCCGCTGAAAACACACTGGAACTTGAAAGAACGATCGCTTTACAAACAGAAAGAATCCTGTGTCGCTGTGTCCATTCAGAGAATATCGACTTTTGTCCAAATTGGCGATAAAAGCGTTAATCTAACAGTTTCAAGTCTTCCTAAATGTTCCTATTTCATTGATACAATTTGAGAGGTTGGAAAAGGGAGGATAATTTCAATCATTCATCCCGAAAGTTATATTTTACATTTATATACCAGTTGCATTCAACCAGCAACGTCCACCATGTCAAGAATATCAGTGGATTAATATGTTAAACTAAAATAAATGTGACACGTAAGCGAGATGTAGAACCAAGTATCCCTCAGTGTCACATCTTCAATAAACTCACCCATATAAAAATGAACAAAAGAGGGTTGGTTGCGCATGCAGGCCTACCTGGTAGAGTGTGTTTCAGTTTCAGGAAGACAGTCTTAAACGGGATAATACTTAAAAGGTTGGCAATCGACACAATACTAAAATGCTCTGCTATTACATTGAAATAAGAGCTTTTTTGTGAAATCCCAAATGGACAGATCAGAAAAATATTCTGGAAAATTAGCCATGTTTGACATCATACATGGAAAGGTATAGCAAAATAAACACAAACGATGAAACATCCGGAACGGGGGGGGGGGGCTCCTAATTCTATAGTAGTGCCGTAACCCAATGTCTGATGTTAGGCATTTGAATAACCTTTGATTTGCCTCCATGTTAAATGTGTATTCATTCCAAGTGAAGCCCATTACCTAACAACTGTTACCGAGTCCCAGCGGAGAAACTGTTTAGGTCTTGGGCTGGTCTGTCGGTGCACGGTAGCCCCACTGAGTGAACACAGCTCGCCAGGTGCAGAAGAGTTTCGATGAAATGCCTGTGAAAAGCAGTGTATGGCCACATGAAAGCAGTCGCTAAAATATTGAATTTATAAGGCATTTGGATATCAAGGATTTCCTGCAATTAAGGGGTCTGTGGCTGACAGCTAGGCGCACTGAACCAATCGTGAATTTAACAAAAACCTGGTCCGAGTCCTGCTGATTTGATGATGTTCATGCAAAGACCTTCAGCTGTAAGAATATGGACAGCGGAACATTCAATATTTCCTATGTATGCCATAATTTGTGAGCCTAAACTACAGACAAATCTAAAAATCTCCATCAAAAATATGCACAACAAGTATTCCATCTTTTTTCTCATAAGAATGTGGCCTTTTAGTTCGTGTTCGTCCAAAGATAGCTGAGCTGAGCTGAGCTGAGCTGAGCTGAGCTTTAGCTTCTGCATAAATCATTCATGGGTATATCATGGTCACTCTGACACTAGACCAAGAGTTCCACTTTTGTTGCGTACTTTAGACCTGATATTTGGTAGCGCGACCTTTCGTGAGAACAAGTTGTAGAAAGAAATTATACCTCCAAGATCATGGTACATGAATGTATAACAGCGACACGCTCGATCCTTTGTCCCATTGACCTAGCTAATACATGACACACTCATGGTTTATGATGAATGTGTGCGTTAGTTTTATAGCACCATGTTAAAGTTCACATGGGTTGTAACTTGCACATATGTCTCAGCAGTGCCTTACATATTGGACATGTAACTGTAAAATAATCGATGCTAATGTATACACCCATTGACCCTAATGTAAATTAAACTAATTTTTCTTTTGAAATTTGACATGCCAAATAACAGATAACAGTCCCTTTCAGCGAACAACTTCAGTAGATGTGTACCTGACGGTTTTTCCCACAAAATGTGAAGGAATTCCAGTGAGTAGTTTTGGAGCAATAAAAAGTTTCAAAGGACCAAGACAGTCCTGTGCTCAGCTGCGATCCCCATTGACTTGACTCTTTGACTGCCAACTGCAAAGTATGTCGAAATGCGTGAGACGAACTGCTCTCTATTATTACTCGGATGCTAGATCCATATTTTTTGTGACAAGACCTTTCATTCAACTACCAGTATGCCTATAGTTCCAGAGGTTATGATAGTCTGGATCAACAGCTTTCCTCGGCGCACTTTTGGGGCAAGCTGTTGACTCAGTCCAAAACTTGGCACTGAAAGAGTGAAATAGTAATCAATAGGAATGCATGCATTAGCCGAATTTAAAATATAATTTAAAATCTGAGATCCGGAGCATCACTACCTAATGAACAGCTTTCCTCAACCCTCCCATGACCTACATTTCCACCAAGTTTCAGAACACCCTGAGTAATGTTTTTTAAGATGTTCAAAAAAGCAAAAAACACCAAAATCCGTGAAAAATATGAAAGAAATCAGAGCGCCTCCTGTGGGACAAATTAAGGTTCGGTGCCCGAGAAGTATCCCCATTTTAGGATATTGCCAAATGGCTGAACAAAAAGCCATTAAAAAGTCCAAAAATCATGTGTTTGAAGACTTGGTACATACCCACCAAGTTTGCAGTGAATCTGGTTGATGGTTTGAAACAGAAGACAAAATGTGTTATGCCAATGCAATCCCTAGTGACTGACAAAGTAGTCGATTAGAATGCATGCACTAACAATCCGTCGCACAGTTTTGAAGAGGTAGAAAATAGCAAAAATACACAACATCCGTAAAAGATAGAAAAATACAGCGCCACCTGACTTTGATTTGTTAATTTGTCGAGTTACATTTTTCTATTTTTTAAACAAATTTTGTGCTTTATCTATTTTTGACTTCAAACTGGCTGGTAAATTGTTCCGAAACTTGGTGGAAACATAGCTTGTTTTTCTCCTATACGCACTTGAAATAATCAAAGAGTTACTATTTTTTGGAATCAGGAATTTCAACCAATATGCAAACGTAGAGCAGCAGTACATATGAACAACTTTGAAAAAGACTAAATCTAGTTACATCCGAAAAAAAATCAGCATGTGGTTTTGGCAAAGACGTTGAAAGTTTGGAACACAACGAATCCCCCCCTAAAAAGGGAAAAATCGAATTACTGGCTATTGAAGAGAAACATAAAAGTACCCCTGCACAATTTTAAACAAGTAGCCAAGGATTCTGACAGAGGGAAATTTTCGAATAAAAAATATCGGAGCGTAGACTAATGTTCATTTTTAACATAAAAGACTCACTCAGGATAAATCCCCATCATATGAAGATTTTTGCATGGTTTTGAAGAAGACTACATCAACATGCATGTACATTATCCCTTTATTAACTATACCAATGTTGCGCCACCCAGAGACATTTTTGCAAATACCGAGTGAAGTAATATGTTCAAGTTGTTATAAGATTCAGTTGGTGGGTCGGGAGAAGAAGTTGAAAGTTGCAAGAACACACACGCGAATACATTAAAACCACACAAAAATATAGGGTCATCAGTAAAGTTAACTTCAGATATTTCCACAAATGTCCTTGTGCAATTCCGAAGCACCTGTCCGAGCGGTTTCATAGAAGATGTTTAAAATGTTCCAAAAATCACTGGAGCATGACTATTGGAACTAACTGGTAGATGTTGGCCCATATGGCCCATGGTTCATATACGTCCGGAGCAAGTTTGAGGGTGATCCGGCTGGTGGTTTTTACATTGTTTTCATTAGTTTCTCGGCTTGGATGTGTTCATGTCACGCGTTCAACGAAACTTTCTTAATGCTTTATCCTGTGTTGCTCTCTTTTCTGTCCTGGGTTTTTTAACTGTTTGATTAACCAAACCATTTGTCAACAAAAATAACACTGACAACAGAAAAACGTTTTCATTTATGACCATCCCACATTCATTCGGTATTTTTTTTATTTGCTTTGCTTCTCGCATTTATCACTGTATTTACTTATGCATAATGTGTGTTTGTTTTAAAAAATCTTTTTCCATGCTAGGCGCGCTCTATGAAAAAAATCTAAAAGGTTTATTGTCTGCTCACAGCTTTACGATTTATAAGTCTTGAAATTTCGTGGCTGGTATTCCTCCAAGTTCTGTTCTGTTTGAGAAAAAAGCCTCATTCCATACAGACATGACATATATATTTAATCCTGTCCTTTGTATCTTTGGAATTCCGATAGAAACTGTATATTGCAATATCTATTTAACTGAAATTGATTTAATAGGTCTTTATCTAATACCTCAAAATGCCCATTTCCATAGAAAATACTTGTATAGATCAGCATGTTTGTCCATTACTCTGTTATTTTTATTTTTATTTGCAAAACTCGTGCATTCAACGGCTCTACCATTCAGCAATTGCACATGTCCAGATTGAAACACAAGTGTACTCAGATTTTACATTACGAAGTTTTGCTTCTTTATTTGGTTGAACAATATTACTGAAAAAAAAAAAAAATAATATGTGTTTATGGAAACAATGTCTTACTTTCCTGAGGGGACACGAGATGCATCAATTAAGCATGATGATCCCACAATGGTTTGTGAAGGGGCTTATGGAGAGAAAATGAAACAAAGCTGGACCTCAGTGGCATAATTTCGCCTCATGTCAGTCATTGTAGCAAGCAGTCGCCTACGCACATTTTCAGGTGTTAACTATGCATATCCGTACGAATGGAGCCAGGTATGATCACTATGTGTCAAATGCTAATGACCTTACGTTTCATATAGATGTGTAAACAATGACAAGACAGACAACACAGGAACATATTAACCCTTTCTGCTTGCTGTGGATGAACTCAAAAAGTTCTGCCCTGTGGGCGACGGACCTGAGCCAGATGTTGGTCGGGGGCATGCTTTCCTGGTAAATGTCTTCCGACGTATATCTAATTCAAAATGTTTCCTTTTAAAAGCACCAGATTTTTTTTAATGATGCAACGCAGACATTTGGTATCCAGATGGTTTGAGGGGAATGGCGTTATCATTGTTTTAGTCCTGACAGGGATATTTGATCATAATTATAATAGAGTTGTTCGATTGTAATATGACGGGTAAAGTATGGGGGAAGGAGGGTTGGAGAGAAGACAGGGTGCACGTTTGTACGGTGATACGTACGGGCATCAAAAGAGCCCACTCGGATGGCATCGACATGTGACCTGTCATAAAAGGACCAGAAATAGAACTTGGTCCCAGGAATCACCAACAATATAAAAGAGGTCACTTTTGTCGACAACGATGTTCCCTCCCAGACGTGCGGCTCATGGAAAATGAATATTTATCCTATTGTGACACGGTTTGAAATATTAGAAATGCATATCAGTTTCACAAATTTAAGTGTAACCAAACCCTTGCAGTTATATGGTATCACACTGAATGGATATTTTTGAGCTGCACGGGGAACAACGACAGGCCAATAAGAATGGATAGATGAGAAGAAGTATTATGCTCAAATACTTGACGTATTCTCCAATCGATAACCACGAGTTGTGCCAAAGCAAAACAGAGCACAGTTCTCTCGGAGTGCAGATACGACAGCACGCGAACGTGTCCATCTCGTCTTTCCTTCTGGTTTTGCGCTTACGCTAAAATTTCCATCTTTATGCTTGAAACACATTCACTTTGGATTAGTTTTGGATTACGTTATAGCTGTATGGCTTGGGATACATTGTTGTGAAGCATGACTCTGGATATTACCATGGCACGTGGTGGAAGTGGAAGTATCACCGTTGATCAATTAACAATGAGCGATAAGAAGAGTAGTATACGTATCGACAGATCTTCTTTGGAAGACACCAGAATATGTAAGTACTATCTTTATTGTACACCACACTGCACCACATGTAACTCCAAGTAAGCACAGTAATCTTGCCGGTATAGTAAGGATTTATGATTTCCATTTGTTTTGTGTCTTGGCTTATATCTAAAGGGTGTATTTTACACATATCAACGTATTGTATTCACCTGTTCTACTTCATACTTGATTTAGCAATATCATGTTTTGTCCATGATGACTCGTTGCCAGATTTCTCTTCTGTAGTGTCAGCAGATCTTAGATAAAGCAAATATACCCAGTTTAAACCACCTAGAAGATCATCACGGACGGCTACTATTGTCTTCTTCACCGCGTTGTTTCAAATTGTCAATGCCCTTATCGAATTTTCCCTTAGCTAACAATACGATGCTTAACATACGAACTTCCCGCTATGAGAATCTTGGTTGTATGAATGGAAGGTCCCTACATGGGGGTAATTCCACAGAAGCAATAAACAGTTGGTTGGTCGCTTGAAGCAATCAAGGAAAAGCATTCAGTTGATCTAGCCTTGCCACACCTTGCCGCACTTGAGCCAATAACTGCTAATTCTCATCGAGGAAACCTGTCGTCGCTCAAGACAACAAGTAATGTATGTATGTATGTATGTATGTATGTATGTATGTATGTATGTATGTATGTATGTATGCATGTATGAATGTATCCATGTATGTATATATGTGTCGTAATGACATAACTGTCTCTGTTTTGAATCATGGTGATCTTCTATGACAAAAGTGCAGCGTTCTTGTTTTAATGGCACTTCAAATGAAAAGAATGATCGCTTGTCCTGTTGTATAAAACGTTTAAAACATAGCTTTGTCTTAAGAACGATAAGATCATAAGACAATCCTGTGTCAAAACATTATCGTGACAATTCAGAACACAATACGCATGTGAGGGCCGCGTTTTCGAAAACCAATAGTTAGTTATTTTAAAACAATGACACATTAATCAGGGGACTTTGCAAGTACATCTTAATGTTTAAGATATGTTGATAAGTGTATTCAGTTAGATGCACAAAAAATTTTACCCTTATGTTTTATCATAATGGATGTATACATTTCTTTGGCCAAATTTCAGAAATAATTGTTTTCACTTTAGCATTAATAGACACACAGTAATCAATTTTGCTATTCCAAAATTATGGAAGAAAGGGTACACTCTGCAGTAACACATAGAACGATTTTCATGCATCTGAAGACCTACTTTATGAAATGAGGGTCACGTTTGGCATTTTGTCATTCTTATTGATTTGGTCAAATCACATTGACTCCAGGGTACATGCTTGAAAGAACCAGATCGACTTTGAACGCAGTCCTGATCTTTGCCTGGAGAAAATTGTAAATGGCTCTACATTTGCTTCGATTAGTATCAAGTGTCAAGAGGTCCTTAGCACTTTATATGTGTGCAACTATCATGGTATCTATCACAACTCCACTTAGCGTTATGCAAGTGTTTTCCGAACAATTTTGATTCCGACCGCACTTATGCTTTGTTTTCCCTAAACTAACCCGCAGAAAAACGAAAACCATCATGATCAACAAAAACTTAACCAAATGCATTAAAAATATAAATGTATGTACCCAGTTCCGTAATGTTTTGATGGAACAATTAGAGACACATGAAAATTCAGCCATTTAAGGCAGCCAAAAACGACGTGAATACCCAGGAGAAAATTACCTCTCATCTGAGACACTGATCAAGACTAGCTATGACAACGATAGTTTTTCCCAGAAAACAGGACAAACGGCCCATTTCTGTGACTATAGAAACTGTGGAACGAAATTAACTTAATCGAGTAAACGGAGAAAGAACCGTATAACCCTATAGCAAGCGTTCTCGTTATATGGCACTGCATTTTAATTAACGTTGTGCTGATCCATTTAGACATAATTTCCTGTTGTCGATGAGCTTTAAGGGGTTTGGTTTTCCTTCCGTTGCTGTGGAAATAATATGAATGGGTGTAACCCAGAAAGGGGAGCGAAGCTTTTTTGTCCGCAATCGTGCAACCCGGTCTGAACGGTGGCGCCGCAGTGTGAGAGTCTGAAGCAAATTGTCGTCTGCTGCGCTGCCAATCATTTGTAAATCGTGACGCAATCTTCATAAAAATATTTGTAGATATCTAAAATTATTTTTAGATATCTAAAATTATTTTTAGATATCTAAAATTATTTTTAGATATCTAAAATTATTTTTAGATATCTAAAAATATTTGTAGATATCTAAAATTCATTTTTTTTTATATCTAAAAATCAATTTTAGATATCTAAAAATCAATTTTAGATATCTAAAATTCATTTTTGGATATCTAAAAAGGATTTTTAGATATCACTAATTCGAATTTTAGATATCTAAAAATCAATTTTAGATATATAAAAATCTAGCCGAATTATGGATATCTAAAATTCAATTTTAGATATCTAAAATTCAATTTTAGATATCTAAAATTCAATTTTAGATATCTAAAATTCAATTTTAGATATCTAAAATTCATTTTTAGATATCTGAAATTCGAATTTTAGATATCTAAAATTCAATTTTAGATATCTAAAAATGATTTTTAGATATCTAAAATTCGATTTTTAGATATCTTAAATTCGTGTCCATTTTAGATATCTAAAAATCATTTTTAGATATGTGAAATTGATTTTTAGATATCTAGAATTCAATTTTAGATATCTAAAAATGATTTTTAGATATATAAAATTCATTTTCAGATATAAAAAAAGATGGCCGAATTTTAGATATGTAAAATTGATTTTTAGATATCTAAAATTCGATTTTTAGATATCTAAAATTTGATTTTTAGATATCTAAAATTCGATTTTTAGATATCTAAAATTTGATTTTTAGATATCTAAAATTCATTTTTAGATATCTAAAAATTATTTTTAGATATCAATAATTCGCCATCTTTTTAGATGTCTATAATTGAATTTTAGATATTTTTAGATATCTAAAATTTGAATTATAGATATCTCTAATTCTGATTAAATGTTAAAACGGCTTGCCATAATACACAACATATTTTGTTTGTTCTGTACGCCACATACTATAGTACACTATAATGAAATATATTGCAGCTGTCTCATGCACACCCAACCTTATATTTCTTATATCGCAAGCTAACTAGGATCGAATGCTATCGGCTGCAGCAGCCTTTCTCCGTATTTACTACACTATATTATACTATACTACAGTGATACTACATGCTTGTACATGTGTTGTACCAGGGATTTGCGATTAGGCTAATAGCAGGTCCCTGGTTGTACCAATATGTATTATTATTTTTTGTACAATAAAGGTTACTGCATAAAATGCTGCCATCTTGTGGATGTAACAAATACTTCAGGGTCCGAACGATAACAGTTATGCTCCCTGAATGGTAACAGGTGCTCTTGCACGCGCTCAACGTTGGCGCGAATTTTCCCCCGGGAATTTTCATTTCAGGCAAGGTTGGTGGAGTTGGCCCGACAGTCATTATTTATCTGCTTAGCTACATAGCACGTTATATTTATCACTGTTTATGGATGTTAACGTGCCGCAACTAGCAACTAGTCACAGCCCAGCTGAGGTTTTTAATTTGTGATGGTGATGTTAACTTGATTTGTATCGAAGTTTCAAACCTTCACCCCCTACGAAATAAATGCGACTGAGCTTATATGCAAAATAGCATTTTGTTTTCAAAATTTGACCAATTAAATTTCTGTATGGTCGAAAGCTGGAGATGGAGCAAACTGTGTGCCCAGCCGCGAAAATATTCAGTTACAGCCACCGCGGGCGACGATCGACCACCATCAGTATGTGCATGGATTTTACGTTGATGTTGTTCGAATTTACGAGGTAAGAGCTGTTATTTTTTACATTTTTAATAGCAGAGAATATTCTTGCAGTTGCATTTTATGTATGCGAGGTTAGCATGGTGCGATTACTTATGGATCACAAGAAGCCAAGCTTAATTTTTATGACCGTCCAGCTCCATCACTGTCCCACGCCACGAGAACACGACGGCATGGTGAAACGTCAATGCAACCACGTGGGTGCAACGATCATTAAACTGACATGAATTTTCTCAAGCCCACCGGCATCGATATGGCCATTAACACTGGCAGGATCTTAATAATGGTCTATAATCCGAATATTTCAAACCCCAGTGGCAGTGTCGATAGAGAGTGATGTTCTGATGAAAATACGTTTATCGATTTTTACTTAATAGGCCTACTTAGTAACTTATTGGGTGAACAGATCCAAGATGGCAAGATCATCGATCAGGGCCCAGTTTCTCCAAAAACATTCTCTCAGTCTCAGCTATTTGAAGTAATTACTCAGACTCAAGGTTCTCCATTTTATTGGCTCATACATGAATAGTAATCCATGGCTTGTCTGTAGACTGTTCGTCAGTGCAGGAACATGCCAAGGGAAGTGCCTTTGCCTTAGAGGCGGGATCATGTGGGATGGGAAATGAGGGAAAGTAAGATTTTTGTGTCCTAACATATTTCTTTTTCTCCTTTTCAGGTCTCCTGTGCCAACAGGACCGCGGCACAAAAGCGGTTGACCAAAGAATTATTACTATACCACCAGTCATGGGCGAGTGTCCGGCCAATCAGGACCACTGTCACTGACAAAAAGTGAGTAATTACTTACTGAGAGAATGTTTTGGAGAAACTGCCACTGGGCCCAGATTGTGTTTGCCTGCTGAACGACTTTTCTTGCCTGTTTGTTTCGCCGAGTGGCCGTAGTAGGCTATATAAGGAGTCTGTTCAGCAGGCAAATTTTATTGAAAATAATGTATTCATTCACAGGGATATATTGATATAATCTATTCTATGTCCATGATCATAAACTTCCATAGGAGAAACTTGTGAAATTTACAATAAAATTGACCTGATTTGTAGCCTAACATCAGGCTAAAATAAATAAATGCGGAAATGAGGGGAAAACGAAAACCCTATTTCTATGTAGGCTATTGTTGAACTTGAAGTTTGCATTTCTTTATTTTGTGTTGCCTGTTTTTGGTGACTCAGCCCATGGACACATTAATGGTTAACGAGAATAGGTCCACGTCAGTGTCTTGCCTGCTTCGCTGACTCAGGCCAATTTTTATGTGGCTGGTGTCCGTCAATGACCCTTGGTCTGCTAAGCAGGCAAGACCATGTCTAGCCTCAGGCCATTTTATTTGGGATTCTAGTGGTGGCTTTCCAACACACTCAACAGTTTAAGCCCAAATGGCTCTAGTCTGTGGCATAGGTCTGCTATTAAAGAAGGCAATAGTGCCAACATTTTGTGTGACACGTTTTGAAATTTAAAATTTTGACATGTAATTTAACTTACAACCATGTCTTGTCAGCTGGGCAGACCTAGATTTCTTTTTCTTTTTTTTCTATTTTTAACCTGGGCCACCAGCCAGTTGCCTCCTAAGCACACCAAGCTCCATATGTCATCATGTGTGGCATGCTATTTCTAGTCCACTTGCAAGTGGAGTTCAGACAACACATTGTCTGCTTAGGAGGCAACCAATCAAATACAAATTTTTTACAAATATAGGCCGAATCTCAGAGTCTGCTATTTTTTATAGGCAGGCAAAACCATGTCTGAAAGTCTGACAGTTGTGGAAAGTGTTCATGGAGAAAAAACCTGATTTATATTCCATTTGTTGCCCTTCTGAATTTTCATGTCAATGACATTACATTCAATGATGTAATATTGATACATGTCGGTCTTTCAGGTGTCATGGTACTGACAGTGCAGAAGATGTGCAAAATATGCTGTGAAATAAACTAATGAAGATCAGTCGAGTGGAAGGATATTTTACAGGCAAGATGATTATGTAGACAGTCTCCAACACTCTCAAGGTGGCTATAATTATTTGGATGTAGCTACGCTCGAGACTGTCAACATTACAAGCCCATGGCACGGAAACCAGATGTAACAGACTATAGAGGCCTAGGTCGGAGTAGGCCCACATGGAGTTGTGTGATTAAGGCTAAATGCTTGGATGTGGTTTTTGGTTAAGCTATATTCATGCTGACAGCCTGATTGATATCATGTCTGACTATGATTGAGGGAATATTTAAATTTTATAACAGGACATCTGATTGTGCTACTCAAAAACAGGTTGCTGGGACCAGAAATGAACAATTGTTTTCTGTGTGTGACATGGGCCAAGCCAAATTTCATGCGCCTCTAGTGGAGAGTACTGAAGGATGCTGTTTAGATGATTACAGACTGTTATTCACCTAAAAACAAATGAAGTCCCAACAGACTTGGGATCCCTTAAGCCAAATTATGACACCTGCACATTTTGATGGGCAATTACGATTATTCCATGTTAAGTGATGACAGACTGACGGTGAATATCATGGATGGTTCAACTGACTTTTGATGCTTTCTAAGATGTTAAGATTGACAGGATCGACTGTGATTGAAAAAATTACATTGAAGAAGAAAGCATCTGTCAGATTGATTGATTCTTTTGTTTGCAAAAGATACAGGTCCATGTGATGGGACACTCCGACAGAAACAAAAAGAAGGAAAGCTGCAAGTTGAGAGTTTCAAAGTTTGTGGGGACACCAAAGGAAATGCATGTATGTTTGACAGCACACCAACATATTATTTTGACAGCATGCTGACAGAAATTATGTTATCAAAAACTAGGGATGAAACCTGTGAACAAGATCATCAACAAGCTGCATAGAGGGCCCATTGACAATTAGATGATCCAAGATTCTGCATTTTACATCTCATTCTGTTTGTGTATATTACCATATTGTCCCTTTTCAGTACCTGGGGCGCTTAAGAAATTTATCTGCAGTGAGTGTAAATTGTGAACCTATATAAATGGACTAGCAGTATTTTCATGGGATCTAAAATTGAAGAAAACCTGGCAATGTTGTGAAAAAATGAGGGGGGGGGGGTGCTTAAAATGGACAATATGGCAATGTATCTTGACAAGTACTGTTTCTTTTAAAAATGAGTATCAGAAAATTGTGCATCTCTGAACTTCTTTTTAAGTGATTAGGCTGTAGTACATGCATGGTCCTTGATTCACATGATTTTGCAGATTTTTACCATGCTATCTTTTAAGTTTTTAATTTTTGATACATGTACAGTACTATGTTTATACAGGGTACATCAAAACATCGCTTGGGACATAGAGGAAGGGGCCTTCTTGGGTGGAAAAAATGTACTTGTTTGGGAAATCTGCACAATTTTCTTCATAACTTTCGAACAAGAATGAGAAATCATTTGATCTCTGGACATTTTTAGTCTTGACTTCCTGTGCACTCTCCAGGAAGTGGCGATTTTTAGCCACTGTGGCTAATCCTTATGAGTATCATGTAGCCACGGCAAATTTTCTTTAACCACACGTACTTATTTGTGCTTGCAGTATCAACGATTTATTACACAACCAGTTGCACAAAAGTCAAGATGGTAGCATCAATCATTAACCATTTACACTTACAAGTCATTAGCAATATGTTTTTATCATATATCTTGCTGCAATGTGAATCCAATTTCAATTTGCAGATTTTAAGTGAAAGAATTATCAAATTTATTTAGCCAGTGTGGCTAATAGTGGTACAACTTTCTTAGCCACAAAGCACATTTATTAGCCAGTGGCTATGTGGCTAATGGCTAGAGAGAGCCCAGACTTCACTCCAAATTATATGTGACCCATATTGGGGGGGGGGGTCTAAATGCAAATATTTGATTTCTTACCATTTTGTAGAAAGGTATATATAAATTTAGGTCTGAACTTATTTTTTCCCATTGATGTCGCTGAAATGGATTAGATGTTTCAAACATATAGCTGTCTGAGCATGAGTCTCAAATTTAAAAAAGAAAAAATCTGAAAGCCGTTGGCTCTTAACAAATGATGCTGTAATTTTTCACCAACTTGTGAATATCCTGATGCGAAATGTACGTCTACTTGCTGATTTGGAAAAAGGGTTTTTAAAAAATGTCTCGAAATTTGTATTTTTTTCCATTTAGTCAATTTTTAAAATAGAATGGCTTGTACAGGTTTTTTTTCCAGATAATCTTGGCAGTGTACTGGGATTGCCAGATATAACAAAATTTAGCAAATTTCAAGAATTACAGCCCTATTCTCCTATACTTTATAATGGGAAGCCTAAGTCACAGACCTACAATTTATAGGGCTCTAGGACTGTGGAGAACCCTGTTGTAAACCAAGAAAACATGGTATGGCCTGATGAATAATTCTGTTGTGTGTTTACATAAATGTATTTGAATGACGCCTGCGCTTAAAATCCCACGTGTCCAAATCTATTCCATGTATGTCACAATCCTGTCGTGCGGCACAATTGTCGTGTGGATATAAATCCTGTTCATCAACTTGAATTGAACTGTCCATGATGTTGTCATTGTTCAAGTCGCGATTGACTGAGCCAGTGAGGGCTTTGAACCAGACTTGTTTCAAGTCATTGTCTGCATGCACTCCATCGTACAATTTTTTATATGTAAATTTTGTCATCTTTTTGTGGTTCTGACCTTTCCGACCTCGCTTCTTGATTGTAGTTTTTGTGACGTCTTTGTCCCAATTTATTGATCTGATGTTGTTGAAGGTGTTCATATCTCGAATGAATTTGTTTATGTCAATGATGTCTGCTTCCAGTGATTTCTGCTGTTCTTGAATGAATCCAGGTGAAAAAATGCTTTGAGTGAGATGGAATTTGCTCTTGCTGAAATGTTGGAATTTTGATATTGAAACTGGTGGTATTGATGTGAATTTGACCCGAATGTTAAAATTTTCTTTGAAGTCATTCTGAATATCGGTAATTGTGGTCATCAACTGGTCTGCTTTTGGCTCTGCATTATTGTACCATATTTCCGAGCCACCATTGTGTCGAATTTTGTCAGTCAGATCACAGATTCCTCCAGCTATTGTTACATGTGTACAATTATATGGCCTAGTTTGTTGAGTAGACAAATGATCATATGCCAGTGTTTTTAATGTGGACATTTTTCCACCTGGCACAACTATGACTTTTACAGAAGCAGTTGGAGGAAATGGCTCATTCTCTCTGATGTAACCTTGCAATCCATGGCCTCTCGAGTCTGTCAGTATTACGATGGACTGTTTGTCCATATTTTGTCCCTGAAATAACCACATAATCATACAATAGAAAGAGAGTAGATAAACTGTTAAGTGTTCTTTTAAAGCATTTAACAGAAATAGAATTTCTCTGTTTCAAAACAAATGAAATTACCTGCTGACAAGTGTTTTTGACACTGAAGTTGTCCACATTTACAGTGCAAATTAATTTTAAATTTTAACATTTTGGTGTCTTATGGACAAGTGAAAACAAATTCTATACACCTGTATTTACAATAAATGTTTTCTGGCTCAATTTTTTGTTTTTACAAAACCATGAAATCAAAGTAACAAATTAATTTTAAATCTTAACATCTTGGTGTCTTATGGACAAGTGAAAACAAATTCTATACACCTGTATTTACAATAAATGTTTTCTGGCTCAATTTTTTTTTTTACAAAACCATGAAATCAAAGTTAGTGACCATTGTGTCACCCACCTTGATATTAAAGGCATGTAAATAAATGAAATCAAAGTTAGTGATCATCGTGTCACCCACCTTGATATTAAAGGCTGGTAAATAAATGTTAAATGTGATCCAACATGCAATGAGATGAACAGCTATTGCTGTGTAAATATACTTTAAAATGAAGATATAAGCAAGTTCAGTGTTTTCCTCACATTATAAGTAGAAAGGTGGCCCACCTTTCACCCCTTCCTTACCCACTTTCATCTTTTTCCATAAAAATTATGATATTTTAGTTATATGTATTACAGAATTGGCCCAAATTAAGAATAATTTAAATGTCATCCTGTTTACCACCTTTCTACTTTCAAGTTGTGGGGAAAACCCCGAGTTCACATTAAACAAACCCAATCAACTTTGCACACATAAATAACACAGGGGTCTACATTAACACTGGCCCCCAGGCATTTTTAGGCATGGGGGGCCAGTGTAGGGCCAGCAATCATGCCAATGTTTACATTGCGCCAGTAAAAAGTTGAAAGGGACACAATATGATGTCTTGTTTAATCAAGAAAATCAAATATTGACTTGTTTTTCAGGGTTTCAATCCTGTTTCTACAGTATTACTATTAGGCAACACTGAAAACTATAAATCTATACATGTTCAGTTTTTGAACTGAGAACATGTACAAAAGTTAGGGCCAGTGTATCTTGCTTGTGGGCCAGTAGATCACAAAATTTACTGCCCCCCCTGGGCCAGTGGATGCAGAAGCTTAATGTCAACCCCTGTAACATAAAGCAGAAGAAACGTAATTTACAGTGATATTTGCATTTTAGGACCACATGTTGCCAACTAAAACTGTGCCTGCTGTACTGTGAATTCATTTATTTTCAAGGGAATTAATGTAATACTATATAGTTTTGAATTCAAAATGGGACCTTCCACTTGACTTCAACCCTCTACACGGCTTCCTCGGGAATTTTATGAAATTTTAGTCTTGTAGCCAAATTTGCATAAAATGCTAGTTTTAAAACTTTGTCACTATTTTTCCATATGTTACCAATTACCAGCCAACCAGAAAAAAAAATTGTCAAATTTGTTATATTTGGGCATCTGGCTCGCAAAAATTAAGTTACAAAAAGACGTTGGGTCTACAGCATTAATTGAACTATTTTCATTATATGGTACTGTAGTACCTGCAATTTAAGACCATTGCTAGGAGAGACCACCTGGCTTTTATGACATTTTTTATGGTGCTGAGACAGTCTGGAAATGAGCGGTGAATTTCTGACATAGTCCCGGCACTTTCTGAGTGTCTATGGACAAGTCAGCATGCCTCACCGTTCATTGTTCCTATTATGAAATTACTTGTATTCAAAAGCCCCCCTGAATGTAATATATATGGCTTTAAAGGCCAGGAAAGACTCTATTTTACTGCATTTCCCAATTGCAGATGCAGGCTTTCTGCCTAAAATAAACATCCCCTGTGGTGATCGAAATGACTGTAATGATTGGCCGACTTCATGACATTGTTTTGTAATTATTTCTGAAAAGGTTTGCGATTATCACATCACACACCTCTGTAGATTCAGCCAGCTTTCATAAGTTGAGAAACAGTATAATATCATTGAAACAACTGGTAATGACTTCTATCGGGGATACATTACATACCTTTGAAACAAGCTGCATTTAAGTGTGACTATGTTTGTTCAATTCAGCAAGTTTACTCTGATAAAAATGAAATTAATGGTAATGGGTTGTACCCCGTCCATGTGTTGTATTCTGGACATGAAAAAGTGTGTCAAAGAAATAGTTTTCCAGATGGTCAGTGTGTGCGACGTCTTGTCATGCAGATGCTTTAGAACCTGAATATTGGACCCTAAGGCAGATAAGAGCTTAACCTGACTATTAGTGTCTGATGAAACTTTTTCGATGGGCCTTGTTTATTTCAAATTTGGCACATCACGTGTGAATGCATACAATTAACACGCATTTGTTTCCTCATAACATTTCAAATCAATAAGAAACACTATGATTGGATTAGTGTTGCACTACATACCAATATAACATTAATTTCTGATCAAAGGAATGATTGTTCCTACAATTGTAATTAAATGGTTGCATGTTTTACTATCCAGAACGGTTTGCGATTATCACATCACACACCTCTGTGAAGTAAATTTATTAAGACTTATTGGTTGTAATGCTGTATGATTTTGGTATCACTCTTCTGGAAAAATGGTTGTTTTCAAGACTTCCTTGAATGACGTGTTGTGTTGGAGGGCTTCAAATTTTTCCAGTGTTTCTGTGGACAGGTTTTCAATTCTGGCAATTTCTTGTGTTCGAGACCTTGTTGTTGGGGTGTTTGGAACATGGCATAGGCGATCTTCATTCATCAAAATGGAGGGATGCCAAGCAAAATCTGGTTCTGTACTTCTGGTTCCAGATGACTTTGCTCGTGATAGAGCTACAAACATAGCACCAGGATTTCTAGATTCAAATTGTCTGGTTCCAGGACTAATGACTATATATTGGTTGATCTCGCCATGACCAACAGTTTGACCCTGACAGCTATGGAGTGTTGTTGCCCAGCCCAGTCGGAGTGGAATCTGTTTCCTCTTGCAAAAATGGCAACTGCACTCCAACTTTCTTTCAACTGCAATGATGGGGACTATTTTGGGATGATCTTTGAAAAATGGAGGACCTTTATAATTCGGAAATTCAACTAACACTACATCAGGCAATGCATTCTCTGGTCCGTTGTTAAAGTAGACAATATCAATAATAGTACCAGGTGCCCTGTTGAATAATCCATGTGAAACACTCAGGTTTACAGAAAGTGTAACTTTTGCATGTTTGCAAAGAAACAATATGCTCATGAGGCCACATGCCTTGTCATTTGGGCAAGATTTAGCATGGGGTCCCTGGCCAGAGGCTTTAACTTTAGCAATGGGGAACTGGCCATTTAACTCAATCAGTTTGTTTTTGTTATGCTCCCATTCTTGTGCATGGCTTGGGAATATAAAAAGACCATTTTGTGTCATCTTTGTCAGTAATTGCTGGCCATATGTCTTACGTAATTCGTTCCATTGAAACTTCTGAAGCCACTTTGCTTGCTCTGGTGTGGTTTTGTATTCTCTGATGGATAACAATACATTTTTAAATTGCTCTTCATCATCTGCTTGTCGAATGATTGTATTGAGTGTGACAGCATGGTTAAATTCTTTCCAGACTAGTACGCCATGCATAGCAGCAGGAGATTTAGTGGTGTTTTTATACACTGGTGAATCGAGGACAGGAGGAAGCTGTACATCATCTCCCAGAAAGACCACAACTGGAATCCCACCCCAAGATTGATGAAAATTGGAACCCGAATTCATGCCGCACCTACACATAAACTCCATCCAGCCAAGAGTTGTTGCACCAATTAAAGAGCGCTCATCAACAAGCAGAACCTTTACACCATTACAATTTTCTTGTAAAGCCTCACCCAGGGACCCATCTGGTACTTTCATTTCCTTAGCTTTGTTAATAGGAATTTTAAGAAAACTGTGTAAGGTAACACCAGATATGATGTTTGCACTGTTTCCTGTGGGACACAAAATCTGTACCGATTTATTGGATTTGAAAAATGTCCTAATAGCTTTCACCAAACATTTGATTAGGTAGGATTTGCCTGACCCAGCCGTGCCAGCTACTATAAGACGTAATGGTTCAAAGTTCACAGCATGTTCTACATAGTCTTCAAGTGTTTTCATTACTAGCTGAAATGCAAAGTTTTGATCTTTAGTCATGCTGCTCAAATGCACATTCGGAAGCTCCAAAGTACTGTCATCTTTTGGCATACTCCGACTTTTTTCAATCATTTGCCACCAGTTGTTGATCATATCAGGTGAACACTTGTAGGTCATTTGACTCCAATCATAATCTGGACCCCCATCATTGTAATCAAATTCTGTGGTGGTAGCAGTGAATGAAGGGTTTGGTTGGAGAAGTTCTGCCCACTGGGGTTGTTCTGCATTTTCTAGTGATTCATGGTCACTTCCATCATCATCATCATCATTGTCACAGTGGTTATTATTCTTTGCTCTCTCTATGTCCGCTTTGACAAAATTGGGACATGCCTCAGATCCTAAAAATTCGGTGAATTTTTCCACCCATGTAACATTTTCACTTTTTATGTCACATAGTTGTCTCCAGTCAGGCCAATGAAGAAGCAGCATAAGTCGACAATAATTTTCTTGGAGAGGCCAAGATGCTTGGGTGCAGCCACCTGATATAACTGGAACTCGGCCATTTTTGCATACAAAACTGTACAGAGAACTCTTATCGTTGTCTTTCCGTGATTGATACCTGTCAACGATGTTTGTTTTTGTTACATTTGAGCCTCTACTTACAGTAGTATCAAGGAGCCTATTGCCGGACAAATTTACTGATTGGAAAGTGTGACTTGACCTATAGAGGGGCAAAGAGGATAGTTCATATGATGCTTCAACAGCTGAAACATCTCTTTTAACAGTAGTCATTAGTAATTTTGATACTACACTTTTTGCACTTACTTCTGAAGACCCATCTGCACAATTAACCATGTCATTAAATAAATCACTGATTGCACCAGTTGGTTGACCTCCCTTGCAAGCATAGCCAGTGATATATTTTTCTGTAGCCATGATTTCATGTACAGATGGGTTATCAGGGTTGCTTTTGGATAATATGAGGGAAATGTCACCATTTGCTCTCCAACCTTGGGTGTGAATACGTGAATGCTGAACTAAAAGTGGATGATCTCTGACCATTTCTAGACGCAGTGAACCATTCCTGTCTTTAACCAGGGCTGGAGTTGACCGGAGTGGCTTTCCAGGTGCAGATAAGCTTCCAAATTCCATGCGACACACTTTTTCACTGCTAGATGATCTTGATTTGGGAGGCCTCAAGCAGTAATCAGAACATCTGTGCAGATTAATTCTATTTGTCAACAGCAAATGGTCCTCTAATAAAGATTCCTGGGAATCACTGACATCCATCAAAAGTTTTACCAGAGGATTTTTTTCCTCTGGAGGAGCTAGAGCAGATCCCTCTGGTGGGGGCCACAGGGCTTTCCTTGGGTTGCCCTTTTCATCTTTTCCAGCAGGGTGAGATGCTGTCATAAGAAATTCTGATGTTGCCCATTCTGCTATTTTTTCAGCACACTTTTCATCAGAGAGTCCATCTTCAACACATTGATGTAATAGATTATGACATTCTCTGTCTTTGCGCCAACAAAGACCATGCCAATGAATCATTCCACGTGATTTAGCAAATTCTTGCCTGTACCAGTAAGTATCTACACCAAAAACGGGTCGCATTACTTCTTGAAAGTATGACTGTGTTCTTAAATCAAAGTACTTCCCTACCACATGAGAATTTTCATGCACAACCTTGAAGAAGGTTGAACGATCAGATTCATCAATCTCATTACCAGTTGTTTCTTTGACATATATATTGAGAAGCCTTTTCAGTGGCTTAAAGTGGAACTCTGCACAACTACCAGTGGTAAAAAAAGAGGGAAGTCCACTTCCTTCATTTATTTTGAATTTAATCAGTGACCTTAATTCCCTTCCCTTTTGAGCCCAATATTGGGTTGTACCGCGGAGATTAGCAGACAGATAAAGAATTTTCTTGGCACAAGAATCATCACTCATTTGCATTTTCTCTTTCAAATCATTAAGTGTCAAATGATCTTCACCAAATCTTTGATTTACAATAAAACTAGAATTTTCTATGGCACGTTTTCTGATTAACATGTTGTGGACAACAAACTTAAAATAAGGATGCCTTGCAAATCTACCGTCTTCATACCAAAGTAAATGTTCAGCCCAATCTCCCATAGATGAACATGTCCGTGGTCTGTTTATGTGAAAATCCCCTGTTGCGTATGGAAATAATGAAGGAAATGCTAGAGTGAAAAAATACTGTGTTGTAAATTCAGACAATGGAATGTTGTGCCTTGTTGGCCAAGGTATTGTTATTGTACCCCTTCTGTTGGATGTGACTGGACCGTGATTTTCACCAACTATTTCTGAAACAACACTTTCAACCTGTTCACGCAGGTTGACAGCTTCATCAGGTAAAAGTACACTTGAATTAGTTGTACCTTCAATATCTCCTAGATCAATTTGCTCAGCTGCAGGACCTTTATCATTGTTATGGGCAGTGTTTGAATTGTATTCTACTACATGGATATCTTGTAACTCACCATCGATTGGTAGCATAAGTAATCTTTCTTCACTAACAATGATATCAGAGTAAGCAGGGTTATGATTTTTAAGCCAGATCAGAGCTGACTGAACCTTAGATCTCCTAACTGTAAATTCTTTTGATGTGTCATTTCTTCCTTGCTTCCGAACTTTAATTATGTTTATTTCTTCTGGTAATCGTGGAAATATTTGTGCAGGCTCATTTATTTCTTGTGGAAAAGTTACGCAGTGCCCACTGGATGCAATACCACCATGCTTGAGCATATGAACATTTATACAAGGGGAAATGCGTGCAATTAATTGTTGCTCAACTATACTGAGATCTTTTAGTTCTGATGGCACCCTCTGAGGATTCATGTTGTTTTCAGAGGAAAACATCTTTACATTTGATTTTTCTTTACTGCAGCGTTTGCAGATTAGTTTATTTGCATTACTTCTGTTAATTTCAATTCTGCGCTCATGACAAACAGAACAGAAGCTTACAGAATAAGACATCTGTTGAAGTTCAAATGAACGAATAGCATCCAATGCATGATCCAAATGTGTATCACCAGTTGCTGTTGGTGCATCTGGTATTTGCTCTGTATCATGTTTTTTTTCAATTTTTTTTATTTTGTTCAAAAGTTTATGACATCTTTTCTGTCTGTCTGTTGGTGATTCATTGTCATCTGCAGGCTTATAATTAATTCCATATTTTCTACACTTTACTGCTACCTCTTCATGTGTTTGGGCACAGGCCTCAGCTTTTTCTCGTTTTCTTATTTCTTTCAAAAGTTTATGGCATCTCGTCTGTGTTTCACCAGGTAATTGTTTCTCGTCTGGAGTCTGATATTGGACACCAAACTTGCTACATTTTGCTGCCAAATCTTTCTCATTTTTTTGTACATCCCTTCTTCTCTTTTTAGAATAGTTATGGTCTTCTAAAACCTTTCTTGCAGAAAGACAATAGTTATGATCATTCAAAATTTTTGATGCAAGAACAGTGGGACTATCAAATTCATCCATTTTCTGATGTTTTGAATCATGTTTTGTTTCAACTGGATTTGAATTCTGGTGTGTATCATTATTGATACATGTATGCACGTTCTTAGTGGTATATTTTTTACTTTGTGATGATGTATTTTGGGGAATCATGTTAGTACTTTTATTGATCTCATTATGTGTACTTGTCTCGCTTGTTGAAGATGAAGATTGGTGCTGTGCTTTTTTGTCATTCATCTGTTTTCTATTATGGCACAGTGTATGTTTGTCTGAGACTCTTTCTGTTTTATTATTCTCTCTTCCCTGGTGTGTACCTTGATTATGTATTGAAGGAGAATATCTTTGTTCACAAATAAATTCAGGAGAACTAGCTTTTGTAGCATGATGTTTACTTTTAGGGGTTTTATTTCCGTCGTTGTGAATTTTTCTCAGAAGTTGAAAATGTTGGTCTTGCAAGAGAACATCTACAGTAACCGCACCATCAGTGTTTTCTGCATGAAAACTATAGGAAGATAATCTACCTGTTTGTGTGTCTTTTAACCAAACCTGAATATTAATGTTGAGTGCAGTGGTTGCTGCCTCAATTTCACATGCTGTTGCCCAACCATTGTTATGTAACATATTATTTCTGTACATTTCTTTAGTAAATGCAGGACTGTGGTGTATATATACACGCTCTCTCCATTGGTCCCAGTTTTGAAAAACATGGCTACAAACTAAATCTCTGAAAAAGAAGGTAAAGGAAAAATTTCCTGTAAGGGATAAACTTAATGAATGAAAAAAACAGTTTCCATCTCCTGGTACTCGATAAACATTGTATGATGAATCATCAAATTGTATTGTTTGAGAGACCACAGATGACAAGTCTGCCAAACCTGTCAAACCACTTGTTTTGATGTTTACTGTGTTATTTATGTGTACAATGTTCTTTGATGGTTGACAAGACATTGTTTAAGGATAGGAAATTAACTTTTGAACAAGAACTTGAAACTTGAAAAAAATTAATGTATGACAACTATTATGGTTAGTGTGTAGCAATCAATAGGATTACCTTGCTTGGGTTTGTGCTGTTTCACACATATGCAGCTTTTAGGGGTTAGCGAATATCACCCACCTCACTAAAAGCTTGCTTTTATGAGCGAATAGATTTTCACTGGAGATCTGCAAGAAAATGAAATACAGAAACATATTTCATATACTGTTTTAAATACCAATATGAAGGCTCCCAAGGGAGGCAAAAATCATCAACGTGCGTGCTTGGAAATAAAAATGCATGCAGTTGTGACACAACAAAGAGTCCAATGAAATTAGATAGCTGCATGTAACACATTTTATTCTAAATGCAAGAACAGATCTGATACAGGGTTCATACAGAGCTTAAAAAGTCTGGAATTTTAGGACTGCCTGTTCAAGACCATGGAAACATCTGGAATACTCAATTTTCACTTTAAAAAATCTACATGCAAAAATGGAACAATCAATCATAAAAGTATTTGCTTATGATCATAGTTTGCTATGGCTAGCAAAATAGCTTCTGTAGAGGTTTTCATGTGGTAGGGCATCATGAAAACTGGCTATAATAAGCTATACTTGTCATGTTTTGTCAAAAAACAGGGATGTGAGTTGGGAATTTTGGAAAAAATGGTTTGGAAAGTGCTTGAAAAAATCTTGAATTTTGGTTTACCCCTGCTGTATGAACCATGTCAGACAGATACAATTATGTCTACATATTTTTTTCTTGATATGTGGAAGTTATGAGTGAGTTTCACAAATTGCCCAACAAGGCAAAGTTTATTCATGAAAAGTCTGATTAAAGTATATATATTTTCTGAAAGCAAACAAACTTGGGATCTTGTATTTTGCAGTGTCAGTGATGAGACTTATTTTGGTGTTTACACAATTATGTAAAATTGTCAACTCAATTGTGAATATCTCCAAGGATTTTCAGGTTCAAATTGTACTGAGTGTTATTAGGAATAGATAACATGTTAGAATTTCAACATACTCATGGGTCACTTTGCAACAAAGATGAATTTGTTGTACAGTGGTCCCTCTTTTGAGAGACTACCTACCTTATAACTGTTTCAGTGCCAATCGCGACTTAAGTCGAACTGCTGTGGATTGTCACAGGGATACTAGATTCATATTACTTGTAAAAAGGCCTTTCATTTAAGTTCCGGCATGCCTATAGTTCCAGACAGAATAGCCCAGGTCAACAGCTTTTCTCAGCGCGCATTGCGCCCAATCCACGCCGAGAAAAGTTATTGACTCGGGGGAAAAAACTTTGCAGTGAAAGAGTTAAGACCACAATTACCAGATCCCTGTAACCATCTTTTCTATGTTTTCTGACCTCTTTTGAGAGACCACTTTTGGACTGGCCCTGGGGGTGGTCTCTCAAAAGAGGGACTACTGTATTTGCTGGGCATTGTGGGTGGTCAGTCAATTTATACATGTAGGTAAAGGGGGCAGTGATTAGATTTTCAGTGTGCTGTGACCTATTTTAGGGACAATGTATTTTAAACTTTGTTGGGTGCTAAGAGCAACAATGGTAGATCAAGTGTGGGGTGAATTGGGGGGGGGGGGGGGTGAGGCATCCCAGTGCTTGTGTGCAATCACAGAGCTGTAGTCCGGGGTCGACATTCAGGTTTTAGTCCGGGGTTGACATTCAGGTTTTTGACTGGTTGTCCTGACTGAAACTTTGGTTGCCCCAGACAACCGGGCCGTCCTTAATGTGAAGCGAGGGCTAGTTGAATCATAAAAGCATTTTTCATGAAGACTCTACTTTATTGGGCAATTTGTGAAACTCACAACTTAATATATATCCTTCAATTAACAAACAAGTTTGTGGAAAATAAATGTAAAAATTTAATGAAGTATCTACTAATAAAATGAAATATGCTAACAATAAATATATGAAGTGGAATTTCAACAGCGTTGAGTTGTTATTTTATGAATTTTTTTAGGAATCCATTGTGTCATACACTGTGTAGCAGGCAGTAATAATTATTGTAGCACACTCTTGAGCATAGATTTCATCTCTTGTTGCTGTTCTTGTACACTGCCGGGATTGTGTACATGTAAATAAGTAAACAAATCACTTTGATAGAAGCAGGTCCGGGTCATAAATGTGTGTTTTTACACGAATGGATAATATTGTGCTTTTGAATAACAGCAAATTTTGTTTGAAAAGTGGGGGGGGGGGGGTGTGCTACAATTAGGGATTATATGGTAATTCTATTCTTCCTGTACAGTAGTACCAGCTAAATATTTAAGACCACTCCTGCCAGCCAAAACTGGTAACAGGGTAGGTTACAAAGAATACAGACTTGTGCCATCAAAAATGTCATAAAAGTCGGGTGATCTCTCATGGCAGTGGTCTGTATATGTTCAATTTAATATGTTGTTTGAAGAATAAAGAAATTAAACAGCCCACAGATTGTGCTAAGTATGTATACATGTACTTGCAATGGAAGATCATCTGGCTATTTTGACCACACTTTTTAAGGACACTGTGTTTTGTGTAATTTGACATGCAATATATTGTAAAGCCAACCTGTCTTATGTGATCCCCTTTAACTGGTGGTCTTGCATAGCAAGTGCTTCTACACTGTTCATCTGTAAAGTGCTTTTTTTTTTACATCTAACAAAAACCACTTACTGGCAGAAATTTGAATTCTACATGTATTATAAATATATGGTTATAGATCTTCCTTTATTTTATCTTAGATATATGCAGTTTATTCTTGCCTGCTCACTCGAACCTTCCAAACCCATTGAGGGTTTTTGCGAGAAATTTTTGTAAGAGTACGGGATTGCCAAATTTAACAAAACTTAAAAAATTAAAGTCCTAGCCTACTATAGTGTATAATAGGAAGAACAAATTTAAAGCCCTAATTTCTACAGGAATGCCCTAGAATTCTAGGGCTTTGGGGAAAACCTGACATTTAATTTCTTTTGAGGGAAAGGAGATGTGTGCCTCCTGATGGGCCTGCAAAGTTTGAGTCCATCAGTTTTAGTGCCCTTGGTATAATGCATCCAACTGTCTGGCTGAACTTTGAATGTTGGCATTGTGGTATGTGTTGTTGCCATATACGACTTGCTGGGTATCATTATTGTAATAGATTTGATATTTTTGCCCTGCCTGCTTAGCTGGACCTAGATTCTGCAGTCTCTTGATCAAACAGTACAGCAAAATGAATTTTCTATAATCAACATCATTACATGGCAAGTGAATTTTGAAAATCACTAGGCCCCTAGAAAAAAGTTGGTGCCCATATAACAAGCCACTATGACTAATTTATCATGATGAATGTAATAAGGGATTGCCATTTTTTCTGCTTTGGTCTTTGTTACAAGTTACTTAATTTTGATGTCCCCCCCCCCCCCCCCCCTGCCTATTCTAACTGGATTGAGACTGTCCATTTAAAAATACTATTTGTAAGTACATTTTGATGTTGATCTCCAGGCAAGTGCTTTGAAATTTTAATTGCCTTTATATGGATTTCACTTATCCCAGGTTACAAATGGCAGCCCAACAAAGTTGATAAGGAATCAATGAGCCCACTTGTTTGCTGAGCAGGCAATATATTGCCATTACTGGATATTCATTTTAGTACCCTTGCACTAAGAACCACTCCCACTTTTTGGATGAAGTATGAATTCTAGGAACAGCCTCTGGAATGGACCTTTAAAAGCTGTTTTGCACATTGTGAAAAGTACAATTATCATGTGAGTTGGAGTGAATCCAGTTAATTCAGGCAAATCACGTGGAAAAGATGCATCAAAATAGACATGCACAAAGGGGCTTCAAAATTATAACAAAAGAAAGAAATGAAGGAAAGAAAAAAAGAAAGATGTAATTTTGTTGCAGGATTTGTAACTGAGATACATAGTTGTTTGCTTTTATTTGTACTTCCAAATTTTATGCTATTGTGGGAAAGGTTTTAGTCGTGAAATAGCTAAACTAAATCATTGTGTAGGCCTACTATTGGCAAAATGCAAATTATCATGGGACTCAATGAGCAGTCTGATGAATAAGTTTGTTTACATTGCATTCTCCCTAACTTTTGTGTAGGTTTTTCACTTTTTCTTTTTACATACATCATTCCTGACTTGTTTTAATAATCGACTTCAATTTGGGTGCTCAATAAAAGAACTTTTACCTTAAATTTAGGGCTCTGCCTGTACCTTTTTTGTCCCCCAATCGTGCAACCCGGTCTGAACGGTGGCGCCGCAGTGTGAGAGTCTGAAGCAAATTGTCGTCTGCTGCGCTGCCAATCATTTGTAAATAGTGACGCAATCTTCATAGGCGGAGACTCGCGCTGCTACGTGACGTCACGCTTTATTGTGCGAGGCATGGAAGCACGGACATGCGATAACTCACACAGTGCCAAGTTTGTAATTTATGGTGCATAGAAAATAAATCGATGCATTCAATTTAATTAAGTAATTTGTGCACCCCTGATTTTTGCCACGCAATGCATAGTGAGTTTAAATTTAAACAGTTTATTCCTATTTAATTCAACCAATCGCCATGAACCATGGACGGCGGCCATGTTTGAGTGACTTTGGCTTCTAACCAATGGGGACCGATTATTATCTGATTGTGCTGAAGAAAGCCAGTTTACCCATTGGCTTCCGGTCACGGACAAAAAAATCGAGCTGAACAACATGTCGATCGTGGTGGGTCCCATTGCCGTAGAGGGAGCTTCGCTCCCTATTACACCACGGTACAATCATTTTACCAAGGCTGTCTTCTAAATGAAGTGTGGGGGATTGAACCGAGTGATTTTATGCTTGCCACTTTTCCAGACACGACATTCAGACGTGATTTTCTTGGCTTGTTAGTAAAGGCCAAAGAATATTGAAGAATACTTTTTTCCAGCTAAGGGTGTTTAGAAGTCATGTCATGCACATATCGAGGAGAGGACTTTTGTCACAATGGAGAGCGAGCGTCACGTTGAGGCAGCCCCTGCTACGGTACAAGATCGCTGCACGTGCGTGCTGCTCTATAAGGAAGCCAAGGAGAAATTCTGTAGGACGCTAAGCGCCTTATGGTCATAGCCCTGACAACGATAAACATACTTCATTGACTGTCATAGACCAACGGTTCATCTGTTGCCAACGTTTTTGCGTCAGACATTTTTGCGACCCTTAAGTTTTCACTGCTACTTTTGTGCCTGGGATATCGTGTCCGTTTTCTGTGCTTGTAACTCATTTAAGATGAAAATGACCATTCAATGTGAACATAAACATATACAACTGGTGTGATCTTGTACGCGGTATGTATTACATGCGTGCACGCACACTGTGTCCTGTTTGTCTATTGATATCATGGCATTTTACTGGAAAATCCTATTAACCGGAACACTGACATTTGTTACATAACAAAGGTGTCTGCGACATGTGGATTACCCCTGTAGACCTGCGCTCCCAGGAATGAGATGTTCGAGGTGCCGCGCCAGTGAGACATACACAACTCAGAACGGGATTTGTATGAGTCCTGTCGACCAACGGGGCCATCTTCTGTCTTACAGACCTCCGAACAGTCCAGCGTTGCCACTGACCGACAGTGCCCACAGGGATATGGTTCATGTACAATTCCCACACAGTTCCCGAGAGGCGGCGTCTTGCATAGGGATTTGCTGAGACGCGGTAGCCATACAATGCATGTACACTGTCAGCTGTGCTTTGCATTATAACCATGACAATGTACCCAAGATTGTATTTCGTTTTCCGAACGCAGAGGTCTCTATGGTAACGTTCTCAACTGTGTTGCTATACATTTCGTCTGTAACATACGTCCAATTCGTAATGTGTCCCAAGAAAGAGTCCAACAATAAATGACATTTACCAATGATTGCTTCAGAATATATTGACAAACCATTTCCCAAATACACTGTCGCCAAACAATCTACTTCTATCATACAATTTGGTCAACAGTCTCAAGGTAAAATGTGTCTTGTTTTGCAGATTCCCATGCCCTGTTCCATGTCTTGGCAGATCTCTATGTCCATGTGTGCCTTTATTGGCTATATACAATGCACGTGGGGCAAGTGGAATTTTATTTTGTTCATGTCCACGGCTATATTAAATGATTATACACTGTCGTTCCTCCATTCCTGTAGCTGTGGAAATGCCACCGTTCAAACGCGAGAAATCGCAACAGCTGACAATGTGGGGATGTAAATACTCTTTCAACCGGCAGATCAACTACTAAAAATGAGACAGGGACTTGACGGTTCTGAAACGGCCTCATTTATTCACTAGGTGGCGCGACATTTATTCATATAACTGATTTTCTTCAGAATTAAAGTGTTTGTGTCAACACACACTTCTCTGTTTTCCCTAAAATTCTTTCTTTCTTTTTTCTTCCTTTCTTCTTTCTTCTTTACCAGCAAATTTGTACGACACTTTTCTGGGACACTATTATACATAGAAACGCCAAATTTGGCATGATTGTACCTCCATACAAGGAGCTTCACGTTTTATACCGAGGAATGAAGATGTTTAAAATTATGCAAATTAGGGGCATTAGAAATTTTAAATCTTGAATATCTTCAAAAGTATTATGGATAGAGATGTCATACCAACTTCTACTAGGGGGTATTGACCAGTGCGCATCTAATGAATTGAAAACAAAAGTTGTAGCAATTTAAATTATGCTAATTAGCAGCATTGGAAATTTCAAAATTTGAATACCTTCAAAACTTTTATAGATAGAGATGTCATTTCAACTTCTACTAGGTGGTTGTTGACCATTGCACATGTAATGAATCTAACACAAGAGTTGTAGCAATCTAAATTATGTTAATTACCAGTGTTCGAAATCTTCAATCTTGAATATCTTCAACACTTTAATAGATAGAGATGTCATTCCAACTTCTACTAGGGGGTTGTTGACCATTGCGCACCTAATGAATTTCAAACAAAGGTCTAGCAATTCAAATTATGCTAAATAGTACCTTAAGAAAATTTAAATCTTGAATAACTTCAAAGCTATAATTGATAGAGATGCCATTACAACTTCAACTCCTGTGTCATGAAATAGTTGTACATTGCCACACTAATATGCTTTGAAGACACACACACTGATTTTGATATGCAGCAAATCATTTTCCCTAGTTCTTTATTTAACTATTCATTTTTGACGGACTGTATGCTTTTTACTGCTTATTCCGTCTGACAAACCACTTGTTTAATTGTCTGGGAAATTACAACTGAAAACATTTGTTTTATGCTTCTCAAAAATGAAGGGCAAGAAGGAGGGTCAGATGAGGTTCATCGTGCACCTACTGTGAAACATAGGCCGTGTTAAGGTCTGGTATTCACATTTTTAAACAGACACAATGCAAATATTATGAATTCAACTAAAACATACTAAATTGAGAAATGAAATGACAGATGTCGAAAATCATGATTTGGTGGAGAGATATGGATTGCGAGAGACAAGATTTTCCAATTCCATATACGGCACAAAATCTCCTTGGTGAACAGTTTTTGTAATCATTGGTCATGCTTTGAAATTGTCTTTAATGTAATTACGTTCAGCATGACAGCGTTGAGGCTGATGGAAATTACCAGGGACCTATGCATGTGGATCTTAGTATCACATAAATTAATTCCCACTACAATAATTGCGTCAGGGGCGTAAATTTGTGTAAAAACGTAAAATAATCCCTAGAAAGACCACTCCTTGCCCAAAACATTAAATCCTCCTTCGAAAGACCACGCCTTGTCCAAAACATTATGCAGGTCAAAATGTGGTCACATAAAGTTGATGCTGCTACTCTGATAGGTTTATGTCTATGTCTTCGTCTTTGGTTTGAATAGAATCCAAGCAGTAGTTACTCAATCCAATTGGCCCAGGTCTGCACGTCAAACATAGTTGCCACTTAGATGATGTTGACAGCAGACCAAACAGGTAAGCAAGGTTAAGCAGGTTTGTTGACAGCATCAATTGAAGTACTGATTAAACTAAAGATTGCTCATTGGTTTGACAAAATATATACGGAGTTGAATTCAAAACTTGCTCGAATCACGGAGGTCAACATATAGTAGGGTCCTAAAGAATTCGTAGGACCATGCTAAACGCGGGGCTCATCATACTTCAAAACAACAACAACAAAAAAGAAAAAAAAAACAGCTACGTTAACTTGTCAGTGAGCCTCTTAGGGCAGGACAAGCAAGACAGAATGTCTCATCTGGTTCTTCTTATCCTGAAACATTCAGACCTACAGAACGAACTGAAATCTTTATGATTTAAGCATACTGTATTTATTGCAATAGTAGCACGCTGTGCTAATGCAAAGCTTTCGTGGAGCAGAGATCCATGGCTTTCGCGGAGTTTTGTGATAATGGTAAGTCTTAACTTACAATACCACACCTATTATAGAATCCATATAGCATAAAATAACAACAATGAACCCTTTTCTTTCATTGGAAGCAATGTATTTTTTAAATACCCCCCTTAAAAAATAGGGGTTTGCTTCTATTAGGGCGTGTGCTACAATTGGAATGAATATGGTATTTCAAAGTTAATAAAGGTGTATACCTCTTTGGACCGAAGTCACCTTGTTAAATGCTTGTGCAATATCCAGGCACTCAATTTGTACGTGGTTGGTATACACAATAGCCCTGTATTATTTTGCCACTCAGTTACGAATAAAAAAAAAACATAGGCATTTTATCATTTAAGATCTACCTTTCTCATTTGAAATCACCATTTGAAATGAACATTTTCTCAAAAAAGCATGTAGTCGTGCGTAACAGGCATGTACCAAATAGATTGTCCTTGTATGAGATACTTGTTACCATTCTTTATGTAATCCATCAACATCTTTAAGGATTATACAATATGCAAATTTATGCAGTATGTGATATTTATTGTATGCTTTTTCGACATGGATAAACTGAACCTGAGCTCGTTGACCAGTCTAACTGAAGAATTTAATGCGGGCTAAGTGATCGATCGATTTCAAATTCATCTTCAAGTGTGGACCGGGAATAGAAGGAGAATATAAATAAGGAATCAAATACCCCACTATCTATGTAACTCAACCCATAGTCTTCATACTAATATATGGCGCCACCCAGACCTTATGGTGTACTCTAGATATATTGGAGTTAAATCTTAATCCCTTACCACTTAAAACATTAAAGAACGAAACGTAAATTACATTAAATCTCGTATATTTCATTCAATTATAAGATACGTGTTTATGTACAGCATTTGTTTCAAATGCTGTATCTAAATATATGAAATACACTTGATCTTTTTTATTTCCATCCCCTGGACATACCGAGTAATAGTATCTGTGTATTTTTGTGGGCCTGTTTTCACACTCTACAGATACCGAGTAATAATTCCTGCGTACTTTTATGCGCCTGCTTTTCACCCCATGGAGATTCCGAACAATAGTTTCTGTGTATTTTTACTTGAATGGTTTCCACCCTCTGGGGATACTGAGAAATTTGTAGGCCTGATTTTCACCCTCTGGAGATAGCGAGTAAAAATTTCTGTGCATTTTATGGGCCTAAAGTATGTCAGCAGCAATTGGTACTGTGAGCAAGGTTTGACACCGGAAAAATGGCTTTGTCTGGACTTTTAGAGGGTACTCGTCAACACATGCTAAAATTGACTGCGGATGTATATGTTATATGCACAATTCGATATTATCATTATTTGTCCATTTAAGAAAATATGAGCAGCTGTTAAATATTACGCTCCATTAGTATATTATTCTATATCATAGCTGTTTTCAGTTGTTACTCTCTCTTAACAGTATGCCTATTGACATGATAATATTTTCTCTTGGTAGTTTTACTTTACTCTGCCCCTCCTGACTGACAGTTACAGTACCTAATCGAGTACCAGACCCTCGACTTGCTTACAAGTATATTGATTTTTAGTCAAGACATATAAATGCGCCTTTATTAAGATGTGCAGTAAATTAGAACCAGATTGCCTTTGCTTTATCAGACGATTTCCCTTATAAATGTTGCAGATTAACTTGCATTTGAGCAGTTAATATTTATTGAAGCTGAAGGTGCTTGAGAGAAGCTTAAGGGTTTCTCTTCAGGCCACGTGTTGCTGTATGGTAGGAAAACGACGTGTAAATCCTCGACTTTGCCTGCGCTACGCTCTATCCTGAATTATATATATGCCGCTTGTTGAAGAAGAAGCTAGTCTTCCTGGACTTTGCTTCTCATATTTTAGTTCCTCTATGAAATATTCACAAGAAATCTCTCAAGGGATGTTTTGTTCCTTTTATATATCATTTTCTTTCTTTGTCAAATTCTAAAAAGTAATGGTCCAGCACACCAATGGGCCCTAAAATAATCACACGGCGTTCGGAGGGTTAACTCGTGGTTAATTTTTTCTTCCATCTCCCATGGAAAAATGTCATAAATATTTGAATACATAGCCTAAATTTAACATTAGCATACCTCAATAAGGACATGCTTGTTTCTTTTATTTGTGATAGACTCACGATGCAGCTCCGCTCCTTTTGACATTGTACATTTGACAGGTCCCCGCAGCCTACGTTCTATTCGTAAGTTCCTGAAAGCGCATACCCTGAAACTATAGTACGATTTTCACCATAAAAATTATTTTGCATCGCAGATCACATATTGCCAATCTGTTGTAGAACAGATGAAGTTGCAAATGACAGAAATTGGGCCTCGTTGATCACAAAAAGAGATTCCAACTGTCCCTTATCATCAGGGACAATCCCTGAAACAAGCTGAAAATTTTACCAATTATTTGTGTCCTTCCCTCTACAAAATTGAGTATTTGCTGCTATATTTTTGTCATTATTATAATATGTTCCTGATGGCCTTGACCACTTGTCCCAGACATGATTCTTTGAATGTTGGCATCCTTGCGCAAACCAATGTAGATAAATGATAAGTACGGTGAGTATAGATGAGACAGCAGCGCAACCGGCACGTGGCATATTCCACATACTGTGTATGTTCTTGGCTGTTTACGGTTATGTGGGCAGCAATGCAAGTGGATCAAATTGCGAACGTTCCTGACCGTTTTCGGTTATGTGGGCAGCAATGCTAGTGGATCAAATCAAGTGCCTTGTCAATGGGTATGGTCTGCTGAGGCGAGATTCCAGGGAATGTAAATTATGGGAGATATTAAAACTGATTAGCAATGGAATTACTGGCACTTCAATGTCATATCGCAGTGTCTCTTCATCCGATCTTCCGGATGTGACTAATTTTCTCCCTTTTTGTAATATTACATATTTTATACATTTTCTTCATTTGTTATGGTTCACCTAATGGCATTGCATCCTTGCATTGCATCATTTTAGCAGTGTCATCCAGCTCACGTCTGTTTTAACATCACAACTGCTTTCCCTGACTTAAACATATAATTTTATAATAACTTATTGCCCTATGATTTTAATCATTGATGCATCTGATTAAAAGGTCATGAAAGCAAAAAAAGACAAAACAAAGTCAAGAAAACTCCTGCTGAAAAGTATAAGTCATGACGTGGATTAATCAGGATGGATCAACCGATCCTTCGAAAAACGGCCTTAAGGTTCACTCGTCCCACAAATGAATTTGCCCCGTTGTCACTTGTACAATCTCGGTAGTATCAATGCCGATTAATTTATTTATATGATCTATGTCATTTCTTAGATTAAAGAGGAACAAGTGTTTGCAAATCTTATCAAGGTTGCAACGATTCTCCATTTGATACATTGCACCAGACTAATTAATATATGTATGCACTTATGTGTGTATGTATGTATGTATGTATGTATGTATGTATGTATGTATGTATGTGTATTTGAACGTATATGTATGTATGAAACTGTATCAATGCCTGACGTCACTGTAACATGTCTTGGATCTCTTGCAACAGCTAGGCTGAATTTACAACAGCGGACACTGTTTACCAGGTCCGCGTGATAATTACATACTTTGAAGGCCAGTTGTCAATATTGTATTATACAGCACTTTGAATTGATAAAACCCGGTTTTTCCTCGTGTTATTAATAATGGTATGAGTCTTACATTCAATAGCTTGATTTAAATCGAAAAATAAAAAAGCAGTTGTGAACTTAACATTTCCTTGTTCATCACCATGATAAATTATAATTACAGTCATAAATTTTACAACAAAGAAACAGGCAACATGAGATTTGAAGCAAAAACGTAACTTTGAACTTGTATGCATTTAAACCTAAAGTCAGCCGATAAAGAGTTTCTACATTTTATCCTGGTAGGTTTCTCTAAGTTTGATTTTAAAAGTTTCGAGAATATATTAGTTGATAATTACTTATTGCATCAACTCATTAGAGTTTGAAAGTTTTACTCGCATTTCGGTGACTTGCAGGTTCGCATAGAGTCAGTTTCAAATCTGTGGAAAAACAAGGAACGTGATATATACACGGCTGGCTGGATAGATTCCACCAAACTGATACACAGGATGGAAAACTATCAAGAAAAAGTATTAAGAGCAACGAAACTTCCTTTCATAAGCAGCGGCTTCATCCCGTAACACCTGTTACACATGTACAGTCCCTGCACGCTGAAATTGCATACCTAAATGCTTATAGTGTCTTGTAACCTGGTTAGATCACCTTGATACATTGCGCCATTAGCTTCAACTCAAAAGTATACTTTTTTCATTACTTCTGATATGTGCCTCAATTTTACAGAGTTACAGTGACAATAGCGATCCTCCACCCCATCATCTGTACCTTTATTTCGTAAATTGCCGTAAGTTCTAATTAGTTATGAAGCGCATTTAATTTGTTGCTTCATTTCTATCGTTATTACTATTAGTGACACCAACAGAATGGAAAATGAAGAAACAATGTGACCTACAATGGCTTAATGTTTTTGGTCAGTTCCGTGGCTAAACGTTTTTGCCAGCTGAAAGAAAATCAAGTATTTCCCATTAGCGTTTTGTGCTTGGTGCATTTTCCGGATCGAGGGCTTTCCATTCGTATCACAGTTTCCTCGTTATCCAAAACAATATCGTGTAACCTTGGTCGTTGTGTGCATCTACGAAAAGTTTAGAGTTACGTGTTGTGCCTTGAAGCGCATCTTACTTTAATAAACGTACACAGAACAATGGAAAATGGTTTTAAAAGCGTCTGTGCAGACGAAAGTGAAATACCCCGTGGTGTATACAAATAAGAGTAGCTGCCCTTTGGCACAAAATGATTAAAGGATATTAATCAAATCCAGGGTTATGGTAAGATTTAAGCTGCTGAATATCAGGCTGACAATACGCTTTAGCGTTTACTGTGACTTGATATTGTAATACAGAAGTCATACATCAGCAGTTTGTGTTGAAGTATATCATGAATTTCTCCTTTCGCGTGTATAAAGTTCTATCATGAATCTTTTTACTCCGAGAGATGAATCTTTTTAGTCCGAGAGATAATGGTCGCACAGAAAATATAAGATTGGGGTTTGCTGCTGCAACGTCACTTGCGCCGTCTTAGATCTCGCATCAGTGGAAAAGACCGTTAGATGCACCCATATGCTAGAATGTGGTTCTGACATCAGACGTTTTGCATTTTGCACCTCCTTAAAGAGGCCGCCTTCACCAAATGTCAAGGGTAGGGCCAATGTAAGACCTCGCATGTAAAACAGGTGGCCTGTCAACCTGTTAATAGTGAAACATCATGGGTAATGACTTCATACATTTTAGCAAATACAATCCTGAAAATCAGGTGGCATCTGAATAAGATATGTGATTACTGATCTTTAACTTGAACTGGATAACTTCATTTGTGCGTTCCTCGTTCTTCCTTCTAAAAGCAGGTAACCTGTTATTATTTCAGTCTCTGTTGCACAGTCAGCAGTTAACACCTGATACCTACTCTGTCTCAAAGAAAAAAGGGCTGCCGAAAAATAGACATTATAAAGATTTTTAAAAATGAACAGTATACCTACTATTAGCTTTTTTTCTTCGATTCTTTCTGCTTTGGGTCTCGGGTTTTTTTTTTTTTTTTTTTTTTTTTTTTTTTGTTTGTTTGTTTGTTTGTTTTTGGTTTTTTTTTGTTTTGTTTTTGTTTTTGTTTCTTTTTTGTTTTTTTTTTTTGGGAGGGTGGTTTTTTTTTATTGCGCTGCTCACCTTTTTTTTCTGGAAAGGCATTCGTTTAAATCTTTAAATCTTTTAATTTAATTTCCTGCTCAAGTTGTCCACAAGTGCCCGGATGTAAATTATCGTCTCCTTTTCCTTTTGTTTCCTGAAATGTCTTGTTAAAGCAATACTTGCTGAGATCTGTATGTAAGACGTTTCATGATAGCACACCCCAGGTCAATTGCTTTCCTTCACACTGATTGGGTGTAAAGCGCACAACCCGCGGCAAGGAAAGCTATTGACTGTTGTATTCCAAAGATTATCTCATTTTCAAGTTAAAGAGTCCAAATGAAGTTTTGGAAAGTGACAAGAACAATCGGTTAAACACATCACTTTTTGAGTCATTTTTCGTTGTATTGTGAGGATGTTAATAAACTAAAATTAAATGAACATCGTCAATATAGTGTAAAATTTGATATATGGCATATTGTAACAAAATAAATTAAAAACAAGAAACAACACAAGGCAGGCATAACACAGTTTTGATAAAACAAGACATTCACTACTTCTCTCTCTCTCTCTCTCTCTCTCTCTCTCTCTCTCTCTCTCTCTCTCTCTCTCTCTCTCTCTCTCTCTCTCTCTCTCTCTCTCTCTCTCGTATTGGCCAATAACCGATAAGAAAAACAGATTCATTTATTTTTTGTTTTACATTTTTTATTCATGAAGTAATGGATTGATAATCAATAACACTGCTTATGTTAATATCGTTCCCGAAGACACATATAAGTAATCTTGATTGCTTAGCATACAGATGGAAAAAAGTGTGACAGTTTCAAAGGTTCAAATTTTTTATTCTACTTGAGCTTAATGTAATACAAAACCTTGAGCTTCTATTCCTGCAAAAAATTGAATGCGTCAAAATTAGTGTGAAAAATGCAAATTGTTAATATCACCATACGTAGTGAAATAAACCTAAAATATGGAGATTTAACCCAAAACACATTCTATGAAGTAAATACAGTTTGTCCCATGAAATATGTACAGTTTTAACTGTCAGGAAAGAAGGCCACATCCACTGCCCAACAGTCCTCACATTTTTTTTTCTAGATTACATTTAACAGTGTGTGGAAGGGGGCGACAATCAGTGAAAGGGTGTGGATATTAAAGGGTGCATTGACAAAGCTGATTCATTTAGTTATATAGTTAACATGGGAGTGTTTACGATTCATAGGACAATGCTATTACCGTTAAAATGCTGTGATTTGTCTCCACACTGTACTTGTTATTATGAATTCATTGTGCATTGCGGGGAAAAAATCACCATCCACTTGAGACTGCTGACGACATGAGTTTCCTTGCTATGTAATTTACAGTTTGTCATTCGACCTCATTTGAGTGATCGATGGGTGGTAAGTAAACACAGCTATGTGCAACTTGTAACTTGAGATTCCCATGTCAGCTATCACTAATTTTGATTTCAATGGATAATTTTTCATGGTCCATAAAACAACTTCGCTGGTGGTATAGTGGTAGTAGTATTTAAAGTGTGTGTGTCAGCACACACTTTTCTGTTTTTCTAGGAATTCTTTATTTCTTTCTTTCTTCTTTCTTTCTTTCTTTACAGGCAAATTTGTCCGACATTTCATTTGAAAAGTATAACACGTAGAAACTCCAAACTTGGCACAATTATACTTCTATAGATAAAGTCTGGCCTTTTTATAATGAGAGGTCATGCTTTTCAAAATTATGCAAATGAGGGCTAATTAAAGTTTTAAATCTTCAATATGTTATATAGTATACAGTCCATTCCACCTAACTTGAGCTTTGGGGGCCGTCTCATTAGTTGTGACCACAGTGCCGGTGGGCCAAACAGCCTATCACTGACCTCTTTGCCCTGCCACTCAACCCGGCTGCTATAATTAGTGGTGTTTGTAAACAGGTTCACATGGGTGCTGCTGTAGACATTTATATGGGTTTTATTTTCACTTTTGTAGCGTCAAATAATAGGATTTTTTACAATATATCCGGCTAAAGGGACACCATTTTACTGTGGAGCTGGCCCTGCTATGTGTCTGCCTCCCCACCAAACACACATGACCAGTGACAGTGAATGATTGGTATCAAATGGCCAGCTTATTCCAAAGTCCTGGCAAGTGCAACCACATCAAAATAAACCCTACCCTTTCCTCTTAAGTTTATGTATATTTTATTACCCCCAATAGATTTCACTCATAATCTAGAGCCTTTATCAACATTGTAAGACCTTCGGGATATTTTTACAGGGGTGTCACATCTCAATTAAACTGCAAACAAGCCATAATCCTGGTATATATTTTACAAGATGTGACATCAAAATGACCCTTTGAAAATGCGGCATCCCTGGACTCATTCAGGACAGAAGTCTTCATTTACTGTCAGTAAAATTTGAATCAAAGGGATATACTGAGTATTCTTATCTTTTAAATGAGGGGGTTCTGATTTAAAATTTCTGACCATCATAATAGAATATAATATCTGCTCATAATTTGTGATATTCTGACCTTTTTTATTTGTTTCACACATTGTATTAGCAATGCAAATTTGAAAGAATTAGCAAAGAGCATATTCTTTGGGTTTATCACTGAATGAGTTAATTTTGTCATATAAACATTGGCTGCATTGATTAAATAGCTATGTCTGTTTGGTAATTTAATTATAAGTTAATGTTTTCTTTCTGGACACCAGTCAGTTCAGTGGCTCTTAGAAAAAATATTAGGGGCTACATTATTTATATATAATTACACAGTCCAGGAAATGCTCAAGATCCCTGCTCATGCATTCTATCATGTCTGTGTGCCACCACAGACATACTGTTCTTTCTTTCTTTCTTTCTTTCTTTCTTTCTTTCTTCTATACCAGCAAATTTGTCCGACACTTTTCTCGGACACTATTATACATAGAAAGTCCAAACTTGGCATGATTGTACCTCCATACGAGTAGTTTGACTGTTTTATACAGAGAAATGAAGATGTTTAAAATTATGCAAATTAGGGGCATTTAAAATTTTCAATCTTGAATATCTTCAACAGTATAATAGAGATGTCATTCCAACTTCTACTGGGGGGTTGTTGACCATTGGCACCTAATCACCTAATGTATTAAAAATAAAAGTTGTAGCAATTTAAATTGCTAAATAGCACCATTAGAAATTTTAAATCTTGAATAATTTCAAAGCTATAATAGATAGAGATGTCATTCCAACTTCTACTCCTGTTTTATGGAATAGTTGTACTTCGCCATACCAATATGCTTTGAAGACAACCACACTGATTTGCTATGCAGCAAATCATCTTTCCTAGTTTATTTTGGTCTCGCCTGCATTTACACCATCTAAAATTTAGTGACATAAAATATAAAATATGATCCTGCAGCCGCTCTTTACAGAGCTATGGGAGACAGAATTAGAACTCATTAAAACTATGCTTTAATTTTAAAACGCATTGTGTCCATTTAAATTAAGTCCAGGTGAGGTCCGCATTCTGTAGTTGTACCGCCCGGAAAGAGAGCCGCACCCGCTGCTGACCAATCCGGGACGGTTCATTCCACACATCGTTAATGTTAGTGTCTTTGTGTCTTACCTGCACACGACATGAAAATTTAAAACAGGGGGAAATAAAAATGCTCGTTAGGTAAACATGTCGATTTGGGCTTTCATATTTCATTACATAAAAATCGTTTCCTCTTTTCCAGGCACATCCATAGGGTTTTGGCTAGTAACTTTATTACATTCACGTCCTGGTTTCCAAAAACTGTTCGTAGTTTCATTGGAGCACTCAGTGACTCAAATTGTGGCATATCAGTATATACTTGGTCCAACAATGGTTTTCTTTCCTCGTCATAGTAAAAGCATTCAAACAGCACATGATATTCATTTTCGATTTTGTTTTCACAGAATAGACATGTTCTTTCTTCAACTGGTACCCTGTTCATACCGTACTGACCAGTCTCGATGCGAATCGGAACAACCACAGAACGAAGTTTGGCCAAAGCTTTCCTGAGTTTAGTTGGCATTGACGTTTTCACATACAGTTCTGCTTCAAATATATACCAATGAATCAGATTGTAATACACGTATTATGCCCATATACAACAAATTGAGGCCTTAGTACGCATTGATCACAATGGGTATTGTTATTATTCCTATATTTTCACCAAATATATTGCAATATCTTGTAAAATATAGAACAGTAGAATGAACACCTTTGCACGGTGATATGAGAGACAATAATGTATACATAATACATTTGGACATGCAGTTTTAGGTACAAGGTGAATAGATGTCCCTTTCAGACACCCTATATTTCACAAAACTTTCTCTGGCCGTTCCCATTTCAGCCAAAGCATATTTTAAGCTCCTGGTACATGTACTTACCAAAGCTTTGCTTTCAGCCTCACTGACGAGGCCTAAAAACCAAATTAATCATGATAGAGCTCTTACGTAAAGCACAATGGAAAGTACAAATCAGTGTAAATGACTGCAAAAGCTGCAGTGTTCCATGTATTCTTGGACTAATGAGACTGATGTAGAATCATTGTATCATTTGAAAGAGTACAGCGGGGGTATTGTGTTACGTGCTAGCGTGAACGCGGCTACAGTGACAGTTATGTGATACGTGCTAGCATGATATGTCCCAGCTTGCTGCTGACTGTAGAGCAAACAAGGGGAAGTTTTGAACCTTGAGGATATGAGGGTATGCGCATAAAATAGATTAAGCCTGTTAGGAAAGGGGTGAAACAGCGGCATATTATCTGACGTCTTTTTCCATGGGATATCAAACATTCAATTGTATGTGTAAGACTAACTTTTATGGAAAAATTATAACGCTGACGACATTGGGAATGAAGGGTCATTGCCGACTGGTTTGCTTTGGGAAATAATGATTATGCCTTGCTCAGATGTAGCGAGTGCTGAACTCGCTACATTACCCCCACACAATATTTAGTTAACATATGTGCACCCCTCACAGATAAGCTATTTCTTTCTATGCAGTTTTATAACACATTCCAATAAAATGGATTTCTTTTATTCAGATACACAACCATTTTTGCCGTGTTGGCATTCCAGCAGTGCCTGTGTTTGATGATGTCTATAGAAGCAAGGAGCCGTTTTGGTGGTCCAACAGTGCACGTGTTTGATGAAGTGTAGAATCAAATAGCCTACTACAAAAGTCGTCTCAGTAAAAGAAACTGGCTTCTTTAGTTTCCCCGGGGACTATACGTTTGCACTTTGTTCTTCTGTCATTTCTTCCGTCCTTCTGACAAAGCTTGTCCATGCCACATTTACCTGTACCATGACACCTACACTTTCCCAATTTAGTGTTTGGACACTTCATAGGATTGTTTTGTGTAGCGCATCAGAATTAGGTCACTTTGACATTAATCTGTGATCCCAGATTAAGTTTGAGCATTTCCGGGGCCATATTTCCAACACCGAAACATCTACAGCTACCAGCAGTCAACTTCATTATCCATTCTGTAGGGGGGGGGGGGGGCATGTAATGTTGTGCAATACTTGATCTTGTCGGCTTTCTGGATGAACATTTTTCGAAAAGTTGTGCATGACGTGTGCCTCATCAAACGAAAAATATATCACAATCTACCAATCCACAAAAGGTAAAGCAAGAGAGAGAGATACGAGTTTCGCCCTACCTGGTCAATGGGGAGCAGCAGATCAGAAAAATGCCTTACCATCACCAAAACCTTGGCAATTTTAATGGTTGTCTGCCGGCTTTATCTCCTCTACCCCCCCCCTCCCCAAACAAATGCAGTAACAATGAGGATTTGTTAAAAATTCTTACACATGTGACAAATACTGTTGTTTTAAATGGTTCACATTTGTGTTCGGAAAATATTCGAGGAAAAGAGGCTTTCAAAAGTCCTGTATCGGCTACGCTGTTATAACCGATGATTTTTCACAAAAAGTCACGTGCATCGCTGTTGACGAATCAGGGATTTACGATACAGGCACATTTTTGTCGTTGGTCTGAACAACAGGGTTAAATGGAGTGTTTATAAAACAAACATGCTGCACGATTAAGTTCATGGGACTGGACACATTCTAAGACTGGTCAATGAAGTATATATCTCTTGGTCGACAGTTGTCAATGAAGCGGGTCCTGAGGTTATAATAGGTAAATAAACTATTAAAGACCATGCCAGGCACCCGTGGGATGCCAAAAACTGGAAATTTGACCAAAAATAGGAGAATGGGAAGACATTTTATAGATACTGGTCATGGAAAAGGTTCTGGCAATCCCGATTCCGTACACAATTCACGGAAAGAATATATAAGGCTAAAATATATTATTCGAGATAAGAATATGGATGAAAAGGGTTAACCACAAGATTAGAGCTATTGGTAGAAATTCTGAAAAAAACGTTCCACAAATCCTCGGGCATTTTGGCGCATGTTGAAACGGCTCAATTGCAATAATGGCCATCTAATGCGAATATCAGACCCACAAGATCAAACGCGTCTCATTGACGACCCTAAAGGACATTTGTCGTACACTTGGTGAGCCCTGGCGAAGCCTTGGTACTTTGAAAAATAGAGATCGTGCCGATACGATTCGATAATTAATTACCAACTATCAGAGAAAGTCCGTGAATAGCAGCACTTTTCTAGAGACTTGAATGGCCTAACCTGATGTTCTTATAAATTTTGGGAACGCCGAATTCGCCTTTAAAATACTTAAAAATGGTGAGGCTTGCAGCATTATCAACATTCCAAATGAATTTCGTAAACATGGCGGTCGCGCAATGACAAACTCCTTTGGTTGACTTAATTTCTGTAAAGTAACGGGAAGTTCCCCTGAACAATAGTACGAAAGTATTGATAAACCCTCATGTAAAGAAAGTTGTCGTGACTGCCGAGGTAGATGTAGATATGGGGAAAATGGAGGCAGAAAAAGGCAAGGCGCGCTATTAAGGGATTGCATAAAAAAGTTGACAATAGAGTCATAGTTGGACCTCTCGAGACCTCCCGGTTTGAAGTAACGCAAGGTGTGAAATATGGTTGTGTCTTATCCTTTGGTTTTTGTGTGTTTTTTTTTTCTATTGTCATGACTGAATTAGTCGATATGCTGTATATAGTTATCAGCTTGGTATTTGTCTCGCTGCAGAGAAAATCCCCTGCTTATTATTATGCCGATGATATCTGTCTTCCAGGTAATAGCAAAGAATGTCTAGAAAAAGTCGCAGGTGCTTTTGTGAAAACAAATTGGAACACGACCTTTGACAACCAAAAATCTAAGGTTGTGGTCATTGTTAAACGTATAAACCATAAACAATGAATGGAGATATGAAAGTACGTTTATATCCCAATGCCGTTCATATAAGTATCTACATATCGTGTTTCCCAATCCTTGGTAGATACACATCGTGTAAAGACACACCTAAAGGCAAAAGCAACACGCTCAAGGCGCCTTATGTGTAGTATACTCTTCACACGATTATAACAATGGAGTGACATAGAGAGCTGTATTATGGGAAAGCTTTATTTTATGCTCCATTTCACACGGAAACTCTGTTTGAATGAATGAATCAATCAATCAATGAATTAATCAAAAGAAAAGGTTTCGATCCTTAAATCAATCCAGTATTCCATGGCAAGAGCGGTAATGAATAGCAGATACACACCTTCTCTCTTAGTGAGTATTGATATCTCGGATGGTCTCCGATTTAGCTCATTTTGGATCGATTTTGTATAATTTATTTCCATAGAATGATATATGGTCTACTGGAAACACGTTTATGTAAACAAGTATTTTGGTCTTGGGGAACAATTTTTACACGAGTAGTCAAACTACCAGGTCCTATTTTTATGATTAAACACAAGATTCTTACCAAAAAATATTAGATTGGATATGGGAATAAACAGTCCAAACCAAGAGTGGTTGCAGCCTTTCATAAAGCTTGAAAGGTTTCTTTTCTACGTTTTTCCAGGACATCGATCAAAAGACGTCCCCATGCCTTTATCGTAATATGAAGAGGTAAAGCTTCAGAGAAAAGTGTTCGTTCAATTTGATTTTTATGCTTACAGATTAAAGTTCAAGGCCCCTATTGGCTCTCTTGCAATTAATGCAAATTTTGAACGATGGCGCCTGGCAGATGCCAACATTAAAGAGTTTCTTGACGCAAGCGTGAAAATTCAGGCGCTAGTTTTGCCAAGGTAGACCTGACCATCCTGTTTTGAGAACTGTTGACGCATGTATGTATATTTATTCATTTCTTTATTAGTTTTTACTATTATGCTGTGAATGATGTATGTATATTTTATGTTCGAATCGAGCGAGACTCGAACCTGCAACCTTTAGCACCATGTATGTGTGTACGTATGTGTGTATATATGTATGTATGTATGTATGTATGTATGTATGTTTGTATGTATGTACGTATATATGTACGTATGTATGAATGTATGTATGTATGCGTGCAGGTAAATTATAGTAATTTTTTTACTCACCCACGGGATTATCCCCGACCGTTGGTGCCGCCGATGTAAAGGGGCATACCAGCCAATAAATTATTATTATTATTATTATTATTATTATTATTATTATTATTATTATTGTTATTATTATTATTATGATTATTTATTATTATTATTATTATTATTATTATTATTATTATTATTATTATTATTATTATTATTATTATTATCATTATCATAATCATTATAATTACCCGGGTAATAACGTCAATTTGAGAGTACACTTTGAAATAGGCGCTCCAGGAAATTATGTCATCCAGTGACTTACGACCTTAATCATTGCACAGAAATATGTAAAATACACATTACCGTTGTAGCTTTCACACATTTATTATCTGCTTCATCAGAGGCGCAATTTCACTTTGTTTTATTCAAGGCTTTTACATAGTTACCATTTTGTCCAAAGAAGCGTATATTGTAGAACAATAACTGTACCAAGCTATCCTATGATATAATCATATTGCAACTTGGAACTACGATGACAAAATTAATGATTGGAAAGGCTAGTTAAAGGGTGCTACATAAACGTGCAAGTAGAATTTCATAATACTCGTGCGTTTATTACGTGTCCACATAATACTCTCATGAGATTACGTCACCTATAATTACAGAGGAAGAAATGTAAACAATAGTGCCTGTAAGTTAATCAGCGCGGCTTTTGGCAAAGAGATTGTCGTTTGAAATCAGATAGATGGGCCGCGGGAGCGATTCCTCATTAATGTTAATGTTGTCATTTAATGCCATTTCTTAGTTTTGTCATAATCGTCGTCATTATGTCAGTGTCCGTCTTGACTGACTGTAGGACAAAAAGTTAACATTTAAGAAAGTTGATCGCAACAAGACTCAAAAGCCAGATCAACCAGAGCGCCAAATAATTCAAGAAAGATATTCTAAAACAACCAAATACAAGCGTCGGTCAAAGGTCCATTCAAGTCAGATAGAAGAGTTGCCGTGGTATAACTACGACGGATGGTTACCACGTGAAGTGTCCAAGAACCATGGGCTTTCATGGGAAATGTAGATATCGACTGAGTCACTATAAACATTTCTGAGCATAACTGTTGATGGCTGAATCTTTTACTGACTGAATGGACTCAAAACGTAGGGTACTCCTAATTCTTCTTCTTCTCCTTCTTCTTCTCCTTTTTTTTTTTTTTTTTTTTTTTTTTTTTTTTTGGCTGTATGTTGTAGTGTGAACTCACTGTTGTGACGTTCATGATGCTGACTTATAATTTTCTTTAAAAGCCACAAAAAGTGGTAAATACAAAAGATCCCATTGTATGTTGTTTAGGTGTAACCGGGCGCCATAAAATATGACGATTACACAACGATACCAAAGAAAGGTATCTGGAAGCTGCTCAAATCGCATAGCACGGGCTCTTTTTGAAATCAAGATTTTATGTTAATAGAAAGAATTTTGTTGCGAAATGCAAATAAAACGAGTCATTGATGCATACCCCAGGCCAATAGCGTTCCTTTGCGCGACTTAGGCGCAAAGCTATTAACTCAGTCATATTCTGACCAGGAAACTGTGCTTGGTCGAGGACTCAGCCATTATCGTGATTGTTAGAGGCACACAGGACCTGGAATAGCAATATTTTAATTTGTCAGAGGCGTCGTGAGTCGATTCACCCCTGACAACATACAGTTGTTTTTCCCTGCCCCTCCATATGGACGTGATCCTGGCATTACGCATAAAGAGGCTTCGAGGTTATGCACACAATTTGTATGTTCTGTCAGTCTGCTGTTAAATGGAGGCTTTAAGTTAACACAGGGCTCCCTGAAGGGAACTCTTATTCTCAAGTTTCCAGGTGTTTCCAATTCTGTCAGTTATTCCACTCATCCTGTTTTTAATGTGAGACCATGCTCTTCACATAAAATCAGGTTTCAGATCATCCTGTTGATGGTGCTTTATTGACAAAAGGTAAAAAAACGAAAAAAATACGTACGCACATACCTTTTGACATCATTGTGGCATTGTAATCATAGAGCATAGTGATGATGATGACCATAATATCATTTGTCGCTTACAATATGAGGATGTATAAAGCTTTACCCTGATGGTCTGAACGCCGATGTATTGACATGCACCTTTTTCCACAACAATGATTAGAAAAAGCTCAATATCTAAATGTCGTCTGCTTTATTTTTTATATTACTAATGATGTAGACAATTAGGAAACAGCTTTCCGTCGCGCCCTCTGGCCGCGATGCGCAAAGCTTTTGAAGCCGTCCTCTGAAGGTTAAGCCAGCATTGTGGCCATTTCATGTTCTCTTAATGTGATGAGAAGGCAACAATAATGACAAAAATGGTATTCATAGGGTTGACAGTGTTAGTATAATAAAGACGAAATTGATGATGAGGAATTTAGGTTGGCCGGTAACATTAAATCTCAATATATGCGTTGTGGAGGTTGTCTTACACATAAAACAGATTCCATATGTTTTGGTAGAAATGACTTTATGCCCCCAGACACGGATAGGCAAAACCTAAAACAACGATCAGCATACTGAATACAGATATCATAAAGTAATTACAATGATGAATAAACCAGAGACAGTGCATTAATAACAGATGATATGGTATCATATTAAACATTGAATTAAGCACTTCCATCATTTTAATCAGACATGCACTTAACGATGTTGCACTGTCACAGATTATGTGCTATGTAGAAACCACATTGCATACAATCATTATAATGAAAACATGCAATATAATGATAGCCATAAAGATTGCAACTTTTGCACAAGCATGATAATGTTCCACACTCGCAAAACATTGTATCATTTAAGTAGACATTATTCAGTCACCTTCAAGTTTAATGTCACATTTTCTAATATAACCATTTTGCTGCATCACTATATATAAGTATTATATCGTACAGGTAGAAAGAACAACACGAGACGATGAATATAGCAGGGGAGTATGGGAATAAATGGAGGTTAGAATTTGGAAAGGATAAGAGCAAAGTGATGACTCTTGGGGAGAAACCGGATGAGGCTAAAAAATGGAAGTTGGGTAGTTTCAAATTCGAGAAGGTGGAGAACAGTTAATTTAAATTGGGTAGGTTGACGAGCATGAATGCCTAGGTGTTAAGATTCAAGCAACGGGTAAAGGCATGTTCAAGTATCAGGTGGAGAGGATTAAACAGAAAGTGAACCAAACGAAAGGAATTATTAAAGCTACAGCACTGGACAGTTTCAACAGTACATGCACAGCAACTGCATTATGGGATAGAGTTGCAAAATCAGGAATGATATATGGCTTACGTGTGATTTCAATAAGTTAGGAAGATATCCAGGGAATGGAGAAAGCATAGAATGAGTTGGGGCCATGGATACCACCATATACAGCAACAGAAGCAACCCTAGCAGAGTTAGGATGGAATAAAATCACTGAGAGAATTGCCAAAGCAACGCAAAAGTTCTTGGGGTATCTGCAAGCAGTAAGTTAAGACAGGTGGTGCAGGAAAGTTTAGAATGAAGTAGTCAAGGAACAAACATGATGGGTCAAAGACATACATAAGTTAGCAGAGAGATAGGAATCGAAAGGATATGATGAGGTTGATGATTGGAAAGTGTATATAGATAACACTGTTACGGAGGGCTGGAAGGAGGACTGGAAAGAGGAGTCAGGGAAAAGATTACATTAAAAGCGTATATGGTAATAGAAAAGGCAAAGAAAAGTGTGTGTTGGGATGGAGGGAAGGAATGCAGGTTACTTTTTCAAAGTAGGAGGGCACTGATCAATCTAGTAAAAAGGGAAAACAGATGTGGACAACAGGTAGTGATGGAAAATGTAAGGTAAGTAGACAAGAGGCAGATGAGACAGTCGATGATTGGCTGTTGTGGTGTGATGCATATAGAGAGATAAGAGGAGAATTTGTCAGAAAGTGGCACAGGGAAGACTATAATAACAAGGGCCTAGAAGAAGTTCAGTGTTTAGAGAAAGAGGAACGTGTAGCATGGGTTTTAGGTTTGAAGGATGTTTTTTTAGGAGGCGGGAAAGGAAATAAAAGTGTATTGGACTACCTGCTAGGATGCTGAAAGAAAAGAAATGAGTCGATAGAGTTAGATAGCAACAGGGTAAATTAGAATTTCAGAGTGCACGGAGGAAAGGGAATTGTGGTAGCCTTCTAAGGGCTCCCGTGGGCTCCCCCATGGTAAATGTCTGAGCCTTAGAAGAGGGGTTTTGGGGGAATGACCACAGACGATTAGTGTGGGGGATATATCCAGAACCAGGGGCCCACCAAAGCTGTGAAAGAGTGTGTGGTGAACCCTTTGCCTCGGCTCTGGTTCTGGAAAACATGGCAGCTCGAGCTGATAAGGATAACCATGGTCTCTCTCTCTCTCTCTCTCTCTCTCTCTCTCTCTCTCTCTCTCTCTCTCTCTCTCTCTCTCTCTCTCTCTCTCTCTCTCTCTCTCTCTCTCTCTCTCTCTCTCTCTCTCTCTCTCTCTCTCTCTCTCTCTCTCTCTCTCTACGCCACCTGTGTCACACAGGACCACGACACAAAGGCGGAGAGCCACAGCACTATTATCACTACACCAATACAGGATTGGCATTAATCTGTATTTATTACAACAACTCATATTACCCTGATCTGCAGCCACATCTCCCTGCACGTACCAGACCCCGCAATACCTAAAATGTGTAATAGATAATAGTAGAAATCTGGGTAAGTTCTAAATTCACCTAAAGATGGTGCTGCCCATCCTGTTCATGGTTGACTGCCCACATCTTGTGGTCACTTTCCACGATACTCACCTTTAGGAATATAGCAGGTATAAATTTAACCTCTCTATATGTTGTCAAATAAGCTTTAAGCTCTCATTTTATCACACCAGGGTGTAATTGCAAGATGACTATATATGTACTTCAGGTAGATTAGATGGTAAATACAAATTTCTTCCTCATATGCAGGGTGAAACTTTCAGGACTTTTATGTTCACTGTAGTGTAATGGGCTTTGCTGACCCACTTTTACACCTGACCTCAGATGGCATAGGTTGCTAGGTGTCACAAATATGCACTATGCCAATGAAAGGCTGTGTGTTAAAAACTGAAACCAACGCAGATCACTGCTATTGTTTTTATCATGGTTTATGTGCATACACTTGCAGTTATAGGCCCGAGAAACTTTCAATAATTTCTGGTACATATATAGCCTAATGTAGACACTCACAAATTATCATGCAACTACATGAAAAATCTTTGGTGATGAACTGCTTTTGTGTTCTACCTTCTATTCTATCAGCCTTGTTGAACAACGCATTTAAATTTGGCCTGAAATAAAGCGTTTAGTATTCGGTGATCCCTATACTGTTACTGTGTGGGTATACGCGGGAGCCAAAAATGCATGAATCATTGTACATTTAAGTCACAACAACCAGTATAATACCATAACTAGGAAAGATGATTTGCTGCATAGCAAATCAGTGTGTGTGTCTTCAAAGCACATTAGTATGGCAATGTACAACTATTCCATAACACAGGAGTGGAAGTTGGAATGGCATCTCTATCTATTATAGCTTTGAAGTTATTCAAGATTTAAAATTTCAAATGCCCCTAATTTGCATAATTTTAAACATCTTCATTTCTGTGTATAAAATGGCCAAACTCCTTGTATGGAGGTACAATCATGCCAAGTTTTGAGTTTCTATGTATAGTAGTGTCCGAGAAAAGTGTCGGACAAATTTGCTGGTAAAGAAGAAAGAAAGAAAGAAAGAAAGAAAGAAAGAAAGAAAGAAAAAAAGAAAGCAAGAAAGAAAGAAAGAAAGAAAGAAAGAAACTGGAAAAGAAGATTTTTTTTAATCTGTCTGTGTGCCTTCAAAGGTTGTAAATATTATATGCTACAACTTTTGTCCTTTGGTACTTCACATTCCATTAAGCTCATGGCTGCATGCAAATTTCAAAGTCCAAATGACCTTGACCTTTGACCTTTACAGGTCATATGTAAATTGCACAGTGTTACAATACCCACAATTTGAGCCGGACATGAACCAAATCGGAGTAAAATTGACCAAGTTATGGCAAGATGAAACTTTCAAAGGGTCAAGTGACCTCGACCTTTGCCTTTTTGAGGTTACATGTTCTTATAAAAATGTCCAGTGTAGCAATACCTACAATTTGAGTCTAACATGATGAAAACTGGATGGAGATTGGCCACGTTATGATTGGATGAAACATTCAAAGGTCCAAATGACCTTGACCTTTGAGCTTTAGAGGTCACATGTACATTTAAAAATGTGCAAGGTTACAATAGCTACAATTTGAGCCCAACATGATGAAAATTGGATAAAAATTGACCAAGTTATGGCCAGAAGAAAGCCTGCACCGAAAGTGGCCTTTGACCTTGAAATGACCTTTGACCTTCAGATGACCTCTACCTGAAGTAAACCTTGACCTCAAAAATGACATTTTGGCTGAAAATTGACCTTTGACCTTGACATGACCTTGACATTTGAGATGACCTTTACCTTGCTATGATCGAACTCCTATACACTCGGAACCACATCTACTATAGTATATAAGATATTGAAGATTTAAAACTTTAATTAGCCCTTATTTGCATAATTTTGAAAAGCATGACCTCTCATTATAAAAAGGCCAGACTTTATCCATAGAATTATAATTGTGCCAAGTTTGGAGTTTCTACATATAATACTTTTTAAATGAAATGTCGGACAAATTTGCCGGTAAAGAAAGAAAGAAAGAAAGAAAGAAAGAAAGAGAGAAAGAAAGAAAGAAAGAAAGAAGAAAGAAAGAAAGAAAGAAAGAAAGAGAGAAAGAATTCCTAGAAAAACAGAAAAGTGTGTGCTGACACACACACTTTAATTAATATACACAGAGAGCACGATCTCTTCCTGCTGTGGAGTAATAGCCCTAAAAGTTCACTTGTAAGTGTGTATCACACCACAAATCACGCATCTGGAATATTCCCAGACAACCAGCAGGATAGGATGTCCTCCACTCGTTCATATGATATGCAATTGAAAATTTACTTTAAACGTTTCAAATCGCCAAGAACTTCAAGAGGTGTCAGTCCAGTATATCCATGACGAATTGTGTATGGGCGGACAACTAAGTGCTGCTCAACTGAGGCCTCTATTCTCACCAGACATTAACATTTAGCACGCAACATATGCTGTGTGGCTAAAGGTTAGAGATTGCGACCCTATCCTACTGACCAACACTTCTTTCATATCACATAAGGTCACAGTCCAAACTGCTCGGTCGAGGTGACATGTCCAGTATGTCTACATGCACTCAAATGGCCCAGTCACACCACTGTACAAATGAACTTGCTTGCTCCCACTAACATATAGTGACGACTTTTACCACCGAACTTCCCGCATAAAGAACCCTTGTGGTTTGATAATGCTAGGTTTGAACCAGCTGATATTTATATAAACTACACCCGGTCAGGTAACAGTAGCCAACAACATCAAGTCAACACAGCAAGCTCTTAACACCCAGACCGTTATGCTCCTGTTTATAGCCGGGGATGTGGCTTTTAACCCTGGACCTGTCCCCAAGACTTGTAGGATTTGCAGCAAGAATGTGAGAAACATCCAGGATGCTATACTATGGGAAGGATGGTTATTGTGGCATCACAGAATATGCATAGTGTGTCATCAAAGATGACCGAAATCTGTCTACACAGTCTGACTAGTTCTGCCCATGATGTAATCCTTTACCTGCACTTTGAGAACAGTGATACATTCTCTTTCAATCTGCATAATGAGTCCACAGAGGATCTTGAAACTAGTAAATTAAATGAGTCTTTCATGTAACTGAACTTTTCCAGGGCATGGCACAAGAACAGATGCTTTTTATCCTAACTCAATATAAACAGTTTAAAACACAAAATGTTTCAAGTCAGATTTTTTTTGATGCCATCCAACATTGACAAATTTTCACTCTCGGAAACAAAACTGGGTGAAACTTTTCCTGATCAGCAGTTTGCTATCCGAGGGAATAGAATGCTTATAAAGGATAGACGTCAATGCAGAGGTGGCCAAATAATGTATGTTAGGAGTGACATTCCTTGTAGAAAGTTCACCTGCGGTTACTTGGACAGCCAGGAGTTAGAGACTTTGATGGTTGAGATCACTGTAGGTAGAGTCAAGTGGCTGGTGACTTCTGATTACACCCCCCCCCCCCAAAAAATGAAAGATAAGCTATTCCAGGGGGCAATAGAAAGAGTCCTTTAAACGAATAACCAATGAGTATCAAAACATCATTTTAAAGGGTGACTTAAACTGTGATTTGTTGCATATGGATACAGAAAGGTGCACCGATCAGAAATACATATGACATGTTGATATGAACAATACAATAACTGAACATAGTTATAGACACAAAAAAGGTGTCCCCCTAATAGATGTATTATTAACAAATCAAAAGAGAAAATTTCAAGAATGTAAAACTGTTGAGAATACCATAGGTGATGGCCATTTATTCATATTATATGGTGTATTCCCAGCATCAGCGCCACCAAATAAACCCAGAACTACTTACTATCGTTGCTTCAAAAGTATTGACGAGGAAGCATTTTTGAACGGTTTATGTAATGCTCCTTTCCAAAAAGTATGGAACTTCCGAAAATTCGAACATTTTCAAGAAGCAGAGAAATGTAACAAGAGAAGTCAACAGACAATCTATATAGTGATACTTTCAAGAAAAGTGTTATAGTGGACCCAAATGGGATAAGGAGTTCTGGGAGACTATTAAACCCTACAGAAGCAATAAGGGTTCTGATTGCAATCAGATTATGTTTGAGAACAAAGGTCATATTATTACAGTACCAAGTAATGTGGCTGAAGCCGTAAATGAGTTATCGGTGAATTTTGTGATGCTGAGCTGAGTGACCATCACGACTTAGATGCATATGTAAACAATGCTGTGTTTAAGTTTCTTGATCTCTCAAGTATGCATAAGATCAAAAACTCATTTACGTCTTTACATGGTTTTTACTGACATAATAGTTTTCCAATCACAATGTCAGATAGAAAAACTTCAGGACATAATGGAAAATATCAAATCACCAGTGATTATAAAAAATTTTAACAGAAGTATCCAGACCCTTCCTTTTTCTGACACTTCAAAACGGCTATAGTCAACCGGATTCCTAAAAAATCAGACACATTAACAAAAAGAACTTTAGACCTGTAAGCGTTCTGACTACAATATCAAAAGTTTTTTAATGTTTACTTGATAGAATGGTGGAGGAGGAGGCAAAATGACAGATACTATATGATGAAATTCAAACCTATCATCGAAATTACAATTGCAAATCTGTATTATTGCATGCATTGGAACTCTGGAAAAGGGCATTAGAGCAGAAAAGGCAACTTGGAATTGTACTGATTGATCGGTATAAAGCTTTTGACTGCATACATTACCCACTTCTGATTGCCAAACTTAAAGCATATGGAATGGAAAACAATGCAAATAAACTGATTGCTAGTTACCTAACCGGCAGAAGCCAAATGATCAAAATTTCATCAGTATTTAGCGAATAGAAACCTATTTCAAAAGACATTCCTCAAGATTCTATATTGGGACCCTTTTTTCAATCTGTTCAGAAAGGATCTTTTGGGTTCATCAATAAAGCAACATTGTTTAAACTATGCAAATATCAATACTCTAACAGTGATAGCCGATTCAATAAATGAGGTGGGCAATATACTCCCATCTGAGTCTGGTGATGCTATACAGTGGCTCACAAACAAATGTATGCTCATCCCAATAAATTCCGAGCAATCTTCCTCGGAAAACAAAATGATGAACACTGTCATGTTATCGTCAACGAAAACAAAATTCAAAATGCAGAAACAGGCAGATTGTTGGGTGATACAATTGATTCAAAACTTATTTTGACCAACATGTATCAGAACTATGCAGAAAAGCCTCAGCTCAGCTGAGTGTTCTGATAAGGTTCAACCGTATATTAGATATTCCGTCAAAGCTTGCAGTTGTCAAAACATTCATCATATCATACTTCAGATATTGCTCTCTGAGTTATCACTTGTGTGCATGCTCCAGTATACAAAAGGTAGAGAAAATACCGGAAAGATCACTGAGATACGTGTATAATTACTTGACTGTACCTGCCAGGAACTGCTGATAAAGTCGGGTCTTACAACGATTGTTGTTGACCGCAAAAGGGCATTTAAGTCTTTAAAATAAATCATGAAATAACACCTGGGTATTTAAACGGTCTGATAGAAAGAAGACAGATAGGCATTAGAACACGTCAATTACAATATCTTCATTTTCCAAGGTACAAAAGTGTTCAGCACGGTAGGCGAGCAATGCAATTCATGATGCCATATTTGTGGAATGATTTACCAATAAGAGCAAAAACCAGCGAATATTTACAAGAGTTGAAACAAGTAATAAAAAACTTGCACGGACCTTTATGTCGATGTAACACATGTTTATTCCAAGAAGCAAACCAAACAGAATAAGAGATTGAAAAGAGAACTGTGGCAGCATGTTTTGGGAAGGGGGGGTTGTTTTGTTCTGTTTTATTTGTTTGTTTGGTTGTTTGGTTGTTTTTTGAGGCGGGTGGTTTCGGGGTTTTTTGTTTTTGTTTTTGTTTGTTTTTTTTGGGGGGGGGAGGAGGTTTTGGTTGTTTTTGTTTTGTTTTGGGGGAGTGTTTGGATTTTTTTTGGGGGGGGGGGTGTTTGCTCAAAACCACGCAATTCATAACTGGTACACTGTATAAAGGTTATTATCTTGAGTTCTATACTTTATTTCTTATCTGACATTCACGTATGCCTTACATTTTATGATTGGTTAAATTTATAACATGTGACTATGATTTATATTTTAGTATTGGTTAATTAATTATATGTGCCTATGTCTCACATTTTACGACTGGTTTATACTTACTATTATAATTTTTCTTCAATATAAAATATTTGTGATTATGACACTGAAAATAGCTCTCAGCTTATGTTTCATTTTTGCAAAAAAACTGGCGTTAATTTAAAGATTGGATGAAAATAATTGACGCATGTGAAACAAAATTGAAAACAAGTTACCTTTCAGTGATGTTATTTACACTTTACATGTTGAAAGGCTTGTCATATCGATGGCAACCAAAGTTGCTGCACCCGCGTCTTCATCGTGGATGTGAAGGGTCCAAAATGGCTCGCGGACCCGTGGGTCTCCGTATGGTAAATTTGCATCTGTTGCATGGAAAGATGTCTCGCACAATAAATCATGAGTGTGACAGCTTTTTCGATATTCATTCATAGAGACACTAGATCAGGGTGATCGGTGGCAGCTGATGACTGATTTTCTTCAAATGCAATATAGTTGAATAACTTCCACGATATATATTAGCAAGCATACCATTCCGGTCACGGTCATCGATAGAAGACGATTCTTTCTGCTTTGTTCATTTAATGTACTTCGATGATGTATGAGTTTCGTATGGCCAAGCAAACAAAAATATAGACACTTGATTTAGATTATATCTTGAAATAACCGTCTGTAACATCATCATAATTATTATTTATATTTTTTTGTAAAAATCCATAAACAGCGATTGATTTATCTAGTTTAGAGCCAAAGACATGGGCCTTCAGGAGCTTGATACTTGTGCCTGGAATCCGAGGTACGTTTTTCGCTAGGTCAGAGACGTATATACACGTTTCCAGTTAAAGTTAATAATAAATGCTGCTGCCATCAGGTGGCCAATTGATTGTTAATTATATGTATGTCGCAGCCAGTATACGGAATCTTCTGTCAGCTCAAGAAGTGAACAACGCCTCAACCAATGAAGGGTGTCCTCATAGGTGGCAGTACTGGTTCAGAGGCCATATTTTCATGATACGCCATTTCTCGTTTACAACCATTGGCCAATATGGAGAGTACACTTTGTTTATCCCCCGGGTGTCTCCACCTGGAAAGTCAATCAAAATAAAAGGCAGTCAGACATATTTTATAATCACAGTGAGGTTTGATATGAGATAGCTTTTAGTATAACAGACAAATGATCCTTCTTGTTGTCATCTCCGCCGATCGATACTGATTCCATGGCACTATTAGAAAAGCATCATCATTGGCTGTTGCTTTTCTTTTCTTTTACGCCAAAGTGTCGGTTGCTCGAAACACTCGTTTTCATCTGTTTATTATTTCAAAGTATTTGAAGTATTTTGACACTGAGAAAAGACCTATCAGCAAATTATTGGACTATTTCTCTGGCATAAGGAGAAACTCACATAGGTGCCTCTGTAGCTTTGAGAACCAGGTCACGGTAATCCAAATATGATACTAAACTGGAAAGTGATCTAGGTACGATATAAACAAGATGGTACCCAGGTACATAATCCTGAAAAGTTTCATTCAGTTTTCTTCAGTTCCTCAGTTGTTATCGCACGGAAATCAATTTCACATAAGTGAATCTGTGATCTTGAGAACAGTCAAGATCACCCAAATTTAATGGCAATGTAGGTCTGTGCGAAATATATGCCTACATTCGTGCCAAGTTTCATTAAGGTTCGTTCAGTTCCTCAAGACGTATCGCACAGAAACCAAAATTGTTCACGAACAGCACAAACAACAAGCAGATGCAGAAGCGGAAAAACAGACACCATAACAACATGTCTCCACTGGAGACATAAGCGTCAAACTATATTCAACTGGAATGGATCAGTGCAATGTTTACAGTTAAAAACAAGTCTCGGCACCGAACATGTATGCAGCTTGCAAAACACTTGCAGAACATGGGAACAGCCAGCAACGTACTACATGAGCTGCCCTGGATCTTTCTGTATTTGCTTTATGTATGGTCGAATATTTATACTATTACGTCTGTGTGCCAACACAGACATTCATTTTTTCTATGAATTCATTCTTTCTTCCTTCTTGCTTTGTTTACCTGCAAATTTGTTCGACATTTTATTTGAAGGCTATTATACGTTGAAAATCCAAAGTTAGTATGATTATACTTCCACACACAAAGTCTGGCTTTTTTGCATAAAGGGTTGACAATTTGAAAATTTGCAAGTTAGGGCCATTTGAAAATTTAAATCATGGATATCTTCACAACTATTATAAGTAGAGGTACTATTCCAACATCAATTCATATATTTGCACTGTAAGCATATTCAATAAAGCACGAAATTTTAATTTATGCTAATTGGGGGCAGATGAAAAGCATGAACATATAATATCTTATTATTATATATAAAGGTCTCATTCCAACTTTAATTCATAGGTTTGTGCTGTAGGTGCCTCCAGTGAACCACGAACAAAAGCTGTAGAATTTGGATTTATACCTGTTAGGGGGACTTGAAAATTTTAAATGTTGAACATTTATCATTAAAACTATGATGCATAGATGTGCCATTCCGACTTCAAATCCTATGTTTGTCCGTTATCAATCTGTCCAAAGGTAAGCTCTGAGACACCTCTGAAGCCAGAATCTATCTCTGAACAGTGTGTTGCCTTATCGGTGAAGTTGAAATAATACAAATTAGGAGCAACAATACCAGACTTGTACATATTTGTGACACCCGAGATATACTACAGTCCACAATCTGTCATCAGCAGTCAATAACATGTATATGTACATCACTAAGATATGTTGTTTACTCTCATGTCAGAGAAAACACTTTTATGCTACCATACGGTGACTATCATCAATCCATGCTGTAATGTCAAACGTGACCAACAATGAAACAAAGATAAAGTGCACGGTACTGGAATTCGCTGGAGTTTCTCACAACTTGTTTGTTATTAACGCTTGACATTCTATTTTATCCAGAATATTTTCCCTCTTTCTGTCTGGCATTTTCTTTTTACCAGCAGCTTTTTTCATGCAAAGAGCCTTATTTTCCTACAATTCTTTTCTGAAATTTCACATTTTCTGCCATGCATCTTTTCCAATTTCAATTTGAATGTACAAGGCAAATATCTTTCCTTTGTAAGCACAAAGGTAGATTTGCTTTAAAGCTTATCTTCTTATCTAGTTGTAGAATGTGTTTCTTTTAACTGCATTATTATGATCTATTTTTGGCAAAGAAAGACGTATATATTATTGGCATAATGTACATTGTGATTTGTAAGTTTAACTCTAAAAATCATCTTATCTTGATGGACAACCATACATCGAAGGGACAGAAAATGAAAATATTTTGGTTTCGAACGATCTAAGAAACTGGTTGCAGTCTACAAGTCAGCATAGTGGGTTTGCTCCTTTGTTAATCATGTAATAACGCAATACAATTGCTCACTTTGGCTACGTGCAAAAAATACCCACAACATCCGTTGATAGCATTATATAATTCAAAAATCAAATGTCGTTTGTTTGCGATTAAAAATTTGTCATGGACCATGATTCTTGTCAAAATATCATAACAAGAAAATCTTTCAAACGATATTCTCCTGGTCAAGGTTTCACTTGGCGCGGTAAGCGCCCGGAATAAACCGATGAACGTTATTGACTCGTTCATCTGTGAGAGGATAATGGTTAAGGCAGGCGTTGATGACTGGAATTGGATAGAATCCTACCTTAATAGTACTTCGTCTTTAGTTCACTAACTAAGATAACAAATTATCCACGATGAACCAAATTCTACGTTCAATATAAGACTACGTGGAATTCGGTCGCTTGTATTTTGTACACTAATCCTGCAGGCGGTGTAATTCAATCACTATGTACCGATCGTGTCTGTGCAGCCTCCTTGTGGCCACGGCCACCTGCTTTATTCTGGACAGTGCAGCCACATGGCATTCGCTGTAGCCGATCACACGGATGAGAATATTGTCTCCAAATAAAGTCCACAGCAGGCAACTACTACCATACCAATTACCACGCCAAGCATCCACCAACGAAACCCCCTGTGCGTTGTCGGCATACCGTAATCACAGGGGCCTGGATAAATAATGACAGATAGGAGTAGAAGAAACAGTTTTTCTTAACAAGAAGCGTGTTATCATAACGGCACTGAATGTCAGCAACCTGCAACCCTCTCCGTCTCGGCACCTGATAGCAACCAATTGTGCGGTCGCTTGGGCCAACATTAACAAAGGCGGTGATAAAAATTGTTATGTCCGCTTATTACATTGCTCAATCTTAACAGCTAGTTATAATCGTCACAGAAATAAAAAAGCGAATGAAGACTATAAAGAGAGACGTCTCAGGGAAAGAAAATAGTCAATGCGAAATAAACAGGTCACGCCTAAAGTATAGACACATTTGTTTTACATGGATTGTGAAAGAAGTCAAGCATTGACTTATCGAGTCACTCTCCATGGCACAGATGTTGGCGTATACTTCCTACCTTGCCTAGTGGAGGAAACCGAAGAACTCGGAGAAAACCACCGTGCACGGTTAAAATGGTAGGAACTTTTTCCACATGCTGCCCAGGACGAGAATCGAACCCGGGTCGCAGAGGTGAAAGGCGAGCGTCTTACCGCTCTGCCAACCGTGCACCCGTGCCTAAGTAAATGCATTTCAGTTAAATCAATTTTGGCTTGATAAAATATGAAGAATATGTAATGTGAACGTGGTTTTCACTTTTATTCACACATTTAAAAGCAAATGAAATATGGTAGATCTCAGAACTGTCGATTTGTAAGCCACAACAGAGATCCATCAAGAATATTTTTTTTCTGTATTGTATGACTTTTCACATGAGAACTCAAGAGAACTCAAGAGCAGTTAGGGATTCCAGGAAGAATTCCGAAATCTGGAACATTGAAAATAGCAGTTTTTGTAAAGAAAACAGTTGAATTTGCTGAATATTGCGGGCTTCATATATCTATGGAGCCACAGTACAGATTGCAGACCCGCTGTACAACTGACCATGCATAATACTGTATCAATCTGTTTACAGTGACTCAACCAACGTTAAGAGGAACTGAGTAGCATATTGTGTAACCATGTAACTAAACAAAATCTGCTACACTGACTGAAACCTTTCTTCACCGGTGCGGTTCACGCCGCAGACATGTGGCGTTACACACATTTATCTCCCTTTTCTCCATGCAATGTCTTAAGAATATAAATACGCAGGTGTGCATGCTGTTTCCGCCTTTGATGTGTTAATAAGAAATACTGTATATAGTCTGCAAGAAAAATGAAAACGAAGTGGTAACATGCTGATGCAAGCAAATCCAAGTCTGACCTCCGGTACAACAGCAATTTACGGACAAGATCGGACTATTCTACGCGGGTGTGGAAAATCTTTTCAGATCGTTGGTTACCTTTAATATTGAAAAGTATATTCACATGTTTTGTGTTGTTTGCTATGATCTATGACATTAAAATATTAACATTGAATCCGATGAAGTTTTTCGTTGTCACCCTACATAATACGTTATAAGTTTTATCACTTATTATTTTAAATGAAACAACTAAAAGTTTAAAATGTTTTGAATGCATATAATTTTCAAAATGATCCGGAAATTTTATTGTAAAGAGTTCTAATGAAGATAGCAACTTTTACCTGTCTTTTCAGGACAATTGTTATCACAAAATTTAATTTGTAGTTGCATTAATTTTGTCAAGGGAATTATTTTATATTTCGTTTGTACCAGCATGACCTCAATTCAAAGCCAGTATCCAACTATTATTTCTTTTGAGCTGTATACGACCCTTGCATTCTGTCTTTTCCTTATGTGGTACATGACCCAGATCGTCTTCCTTATATGGCAAATGACACGGAATTTTCCATACTATTGACAAGGAACTATTTAATGCTGCTAATTTTATCGTCTGCGCGAGTATATTGAAAACTACCATTAGGCAGTTGAGCAGTCATCGTTAAATTATCAGTGTCAACAACTATGCCATTGTCTCTCGTAATTAACAACTTATGATGTGCTAAATCGTGACAAATCCCGGATGTCCTCAAGCCAGCACTGCGTTCTGCTTTGATGTCTGCCGAAAAGATGACCATCTTGCCTTCTTAGAGTGCTTGCAAACTCATGTCCGAAACACCAATTACCGCTACGTCCAGTGTGATTCCAGAGATCAACACTGTGACATCGATGTTCCGCGCCAATAACTTAACGTTTATGTCTGGCATGTTTGCAGGAGCATGTTTTAATGGCCCAGTAACAATCAATGCCAACGTGACTAAATCGCCGGTGAAACCGCGGGTTCTTGTCCCATGCAGAGTCTTCCATGATCACGTTTCCTGGTTCCATTGTGCAACAGGACATAATGCCAATAACATTTATTTCCTCTTGTTCACTACTTTCACCTTTGGCACTGAAAACGCCCATTATTAAAGTTATTTTTTAAAATCTTCTGGCTTGTTTCTTCTTTCTCTCGGCTAACGGCGGAACTCAGTTTTCAAACTGTAATGCCTGATCACTTTTACTTCGCTTAAATTCTTCCGCCTTTGGCACTGTGTACAAGACCGATTTACCCTAACATGTTAGTATAATTGGGCAAACACTTTCATGAATTTGTACCTATTCTGATTTTAAACTTGGGATAAATGGAATAGCCATCTTGCAACTAGATACAGGTTCACAGATGAGACTCGCAAGTTCCATTTGAGCGATTCATTACCCCCCCCCCCCCCTTCGGCGATGGAGATTCTAAATATCCCAAATTAAAATCAGAATAGGTACAAATTTATGAGACTGTTTGTACAATAATACTAATACCATATACCCTTATGCTGTGCTTTTTATATTTATCAGAAGTTTTACAACTGCATTTTGTGTAATCATGGACCTACTATCAGATAGTAGGTCCATGGTGTAATTTAGTTCCAATGCATGAAAAAATCACTGGGTATTATTCTACAAAGGATTCTAGTCATCCTGATCCGTGCAACGTTAATTTCATTTCCTGTGCATCAACAGAGGAAGTCTGCTGTTTTACGTAATATATTATGTAAAACTGCGCCCACGTAACCGGTCCTTGTATGATGAGCAGCTCGGCCCACGCCACCATAGTGGTATCAAAGAATATCAACAAAGTCCATATTATTTCTGCATAACTTGAATGATAAAAGAAAAGTGTGGCGGTGTGGCGGCGTTGGATAAACTGGGGTTATATACATATGAGGTCTGCTATACCCAGCACATACATACAATGTACTGTTCGAATAATCATTGGCTATAGATCGGCTGTATACTAAATCTGTTAGCTGGACATGCTATACTGCTCTCATGAGTGCTATGATTTCGTTTTATTCATCCAGGCTCACCTAATTCTTTGCCAATGAAAGCCAAGAATATAGATTGGAAGATGGGGAACACGACACTTAATCGACCATGTACCAAGGATTTGAATGCCTAGGGATGGGTTACAGTCAGCCACGCAATGGGATTCTAGGTCAATTTAGCCCAGAGCGTGTAAGCTGCAGCCTTGACATGGAGCCCTGAAAGGCAGCCATTTTGAGCCAAGAACCAATCAGCTGGCTCAAAGTAGTTGTCAACAACCACATTTTCAAGAGTTTTCGGCGATATTCCACAGTGTGAATATATGTAAATTGATTTGAAGCTGCGGCAAAAATACTAAAATAAGTACTTGAGAAGAATCTAAATCATGATTTATCTGTGAATTATACACTAAGTCTTATAGTTGGGAACAAATGTTGTATCTATGGTCACAATTCAAAAACAGACAGGATGTTTACGTCTATAGTAAATACAGATGGTTCATTCAAGTAGAAAATGTTAAGTACGTATGGTGTCTATTAAGGTATCTCACAGAAGTTCGAGTTCGTATGACCAGGCCATGCATTGGCAGATGTGACAGGACCTAATCTATTGAGACTGTTTTGAAACTCCAAAAGGCGGCTTGGCCCAATTTTTTCAATTTTCATTTTAGTTCTTCACTACCACAAGCCATACTGTGGTCATCACCTTTGATGACAGCCTACAGTAATTATTATCTACTATTTGATACCAGATATACGGGTTTGGGATGAACCAATCGCTTGATAAGATTATATTTGGCATGACCGGTCAAGTTCTTTGTGAAATATGAGGGGTGGCTTCGCTGAGATACAATTAAAGTCACTTTATTACCAAAGTCTTGTTACTCATATTACTACAAAGAGGACGGCATGGACAAGCTATAAATGTAAATTTGGGCAAGATCCATTTAATGAAAAGGATGGAATCCTGATTGCAAATGTGGGCATCTGTCTCATGTTCAATGGCAAAAACAGCATAGGCAAATGCTAAATGTGTCACCCATAAATTACACAAAACATGACATGTGGAAATTCTTACTACTGGGTTCATTTCCCATAAACCAAATTACACTATGTGGATCAACAGGCTACAGAGAGCTCAGAAAGGTAAATACATTTTAAACAGTTTTCAGGTATTGTTCTATCATCCTGGGGGTACCTTGTCCTTCCGAATACTTATTGGTTGTATCTCAATCCTGCCATACTATACACAGCTATGTTGTATTCAAACTTGCCGACAGGTTCCAGAGATCAGGTGCAACATCAGAATGGACCAATTTTTATAAGTATGATGGGTTGTGACCTACTGACTGTGTACTGCAGGTGAATATTTTGAAATGCTCTCATGTAGCCATGTTGGATTGTGACGTCATATATTCATGCTCTCCTATTGGCACCTGTGATTCACAAAAGGAATCACCAAGTAGTATATGTATATATGAAAACGATAGGCTATACCTTATGGGCAATATTAGCATTTTACTTTTATTCCAGGTAATGGGCTGGGCTGTGGAAAATATATTGGTTTGCACAACAAGATCTAAGCATACTGGTACACGGTTTACTTGCTGAGTGCCATCACACATAATGGTTAGCCAGTTCCAGAAAAACTACCGTTTGGCCATTGCTCTACACCCTCAAGAGCTGCCCTCGCTCCATAATAATTTAAATATTCTGAGTGGCGGTGGCTGAACGACTGATTGATATGACCTGCTATATTTATGACAAGGATTTTATATCGTTTCTATGACATTATAAAAATATTTTGAGCAATTGACCTACTTGTTTCTTGAGTTTTTATAAAGCCCTAAAATGAAGGATAAGCAAACGAAGCACAAATATTGCGTTTATCTGGGTGAGTACTTATTCATTGCAGAACTCGCAGCAGCTGCCCACTCCTTTTTGGAAAAGATATGACTGGAGAGCGTGGCATTCACCTAACCAGATGGTTTTTGCAAATTTGTATGGCCACCTTTCTTCAACAGTCTGCGTTCAATCGGTGTGGTTTAACTCTCAACTTTCCATATTTCAAGAACAAGTCAACACATTTCCTCGGTACCCTCTGTGAAGCTGTTAACTGTTGGTATATTTGCGTTAAATGTCTCTTTCGGTACGTTGTGTCATAGTACTTGATGAGACCGCGACATTTGAATAAAAAGAGAAAAATTGACAACACCTGACAGTGGCAATCTCTGTCGACCAACTTGCCCAGAAGACTGTTCCGCCAAATCATTTTATAGTTAATGCTGAATGTTGGAAATTGTAGGGTATGTTTGACGGATATATACAAGATTGCAGGGGCATATTTTATTGCCGATGTGTGATTATGGATTGATCAGAAGCAGTCCCCCTAGGTCATTCACCCGTGTTACAAAGTGACCTTTGTGGATCCTGTATATTGAGAGCAATTTCCTTTGCATCTGCTACATGTTCATTTTCTTTGGAAACCTATTTGACGGGTCCGGCCTTTGCATGACCTATAAGACAAATGCTGGAGCGCAGGTCGAAGGCAGCAATATCTTGAAGAGTTTCAGCTTTCAATGTGAAAAATGACAAAAAATTAATCTCCTGACATGTGTTAAGAAACCCTTGTTTGTGCTGCGTATAATCTTTTGCAAGCGCTGGTGACATTTCGAAACCCTCTTTTGTATTGAAAGAATGCGCATTTGTTTTCTCAGTCAAAGCAGAGACAGAGATACTGATGTGTTGATTAACAAAATGTCATTTGAGACTCTCAAGTATTCGGCAAACAAATTTCGCTTGTTGTGTTAGTCTACTCACGTGCATTCCTATCTTACTGCAGAAGACAAACGCTTAGCAAAAAGTAGGACATTCTCAAAGAAGAAGCCATAATCTTGACTGCAGTTCTGTTGCGTCTGTGACTCTTTCTGGCCGTTTCGCAGCCTCACATCCTCACTCCAACTTTAGAATTCTCTAAGAACAAGCACGACTTAACAAAATCCAAAGCTTTTTATACAGGAGAAATTATTCTATGTGATATTAAACAACAATTGAGCAATGTCTTCTGCCTGCGTGAGACTTTTACCTTAAACCCATGAAATGGAATGGTTTAAACCGGTCTATTTGTTCAATTCACCGGTACTGCCTTCCCACATTGAATTAAAGGAATTGCACGTAAGACTAACAAAGGAAACTACTTCGGCGGCCAAATATTTGTCTATCCCTTATTATTTGCGGTGATACATTACAATTGACTTGAATGTGATTGTAACTTTCAGAACAGACTGTAAGAATCATGCTTAGTATAAAAACACGACATTAGCATGCATTCGTTACATCGTAAATGGTATGTGATGTCTATAATGAGTAGGAACAAAACAGTAGCTATGGCACTAGTTTGAGAAGCATCAAATATTTTAAGTTTGCCTACCAAATGGAACATTACATCTTAAACAAACTAAACTAACTTCAAAAGGTCCAAAAGGCACTTTTGCGTTTCTATAGCAGAATTTTAATTTACTCAGTGGTTATAACATACGTCGCCACAACTAAAGCAGATATGCTGCCGGCTCGGTTCTGTGTTTCAGCTGTTCCGTCAGGTTCATGTATATCGGGTGCCCCAACGTTTGGCTCAAAGTAATGCAATAAACTAGTGAAAACTGCTTCATACTCCCCCCCCCCCACGGACTTCTGCATCAATGGAGAATCTGCTCACCATCTAAGATCTCCTATTAGCAATAAATAACTCTAAACCTTGTCACATGGCAGATTGATTAGTGAACTAGATGCATCGTGTTTACGTGTTTACTATGGTAAAGTATCATGTATGACCTTGCTTGAGTTTTATTTTCTCCTTTTCCATCGACGCCTGCGCTCTGCCAATATCTGTATGACACTGACCTGGTTGAATTGAAGGACTGCTTGAAGGCATTACATGCGTTCACCACAAAGATCTTGGCGAAGTTCAAAGTAAGAATGATGTTATGTTGGTACATTTACAGCCCTAATGCAGTAGGTCCCTCCTGTGTAAATAACACGAGGTCTCTTTGTGGAAGGTTTTATTGGCCTCAAGAGGCACAAGTCTCATGCGTCAGCGGTGAAGATGGGAATTGATACCAAACTAAAAGTGAACACTGGATGAGCCCGAGGGCCCTTTCCTAATTATATACAATCTTATTTATTTATTTATTTATTTATTTATTTATTTATTTATTTATTTATTTATTTATTTATTTATTTATTTATTTATTCATTCATTCATTCATTCATTCATTCATTCATTCATTTATGTGTTTGTTTGTTTGATTGTTTGTTTGTTTATTATTTATTTATTTTCCATTTATTTATTATATTTATTTATTATTAATTCATTTATTTATTCAAGAGTCTATGTCTCAATGCTGCAAAGTAATGGTTTGTATTTGTGTCTTTTTGTCCAGAAACACGTCCTGATAACCGGTACCCTATTTCGCAATCAGAACTCTTGACACTCCATAAGCTAACATGTCATTGTTTAACCTATATGAATATTAAAGTACTGTTGTCCACATTGCATACGTTCTTCTGTAGAATTTTGACATAGGCTGCATTTGCCCAAATAAACTGAAGGATCTTTAGCGGGTTACTACTCAGAACATGTTTCGGAACCTGTAACCGTACATGTCTCTCTGAGTAGCGGCTCCTTGTCTAAGCTAAATATTTAGCAAAGAAAACCGACATAATAGTGAAAAAATATGAACGTGTCAAATGATGTGCAAGCAAAATAAGTGAAGCCTTGCTTACAAATGCAGAGCTTCAATGTGAATGAAGAACATCTGTCAAACCAAACATAATTACTGAATTCGTACAGTACAAGTTCAGTTAAAAAATAATTTGACATAGGGGCCTAACCCTGAACCAGTAGGTACCCCTTCTAGCTGCATAGCTTAGCTTCGTTTAACCACCTGCCAGTGTATAACTGAAGTAGAAACAAACTGGGGCATTATATTCAATCCGAGTAAGTATAAAATATTAAACAGTAAGTATTTGAACAACACGAAAAAGCACTTTTTTAAGAATTTGCAACTCTAGTTGAGCTCTTTCCCAATCGTCAAAAGTGAAAATGGCTATATTTCTATGCATACGTATAAGCAGAATTGAATGACATGTACAAAATATGTTAAAATACACATGTTTTCAGTATCTAACGAATAAGTCCTTGTGTTAACCACTGGTTTGTTCTTAACTGGAACCACCACGTGTTTGTTGTGTCTCACGCTCAGAAAAGGAAATTAGTGAGTAAATATTTCGTTACCTTGGTAGGGGGAAGTCCAAAATGAAGCGTGTAAAAGACAGCCAAACGGCAAGATAGATACAAGACGGGTGAGTGACAAGCTGGATGAACAGCATATAACTGACAAGATAGCGATAAGATGGCTAAATAACAAGATTAATGACAATATGAGTAAGTGACAATATAAATTATCAACTGATACATGACAAGATAAAAAAAAATGATACTACCGATAAAAACAGAACAGATTAAGACAAGATAGGCGAGTAACAATATAAATGAACGGCAACATGTAAATGACAAGATGGATACAAGATAAGATACATAAATGATAAAATGGAAACATAAGAAGACGAATAAATGACAAAACGGATAAATGACGAGATGGATAAATGACAACATAGATAAATGACAACATAGATAAATGACAACATAGATAAATGGCAAGATGCAAAAATAAAGAGATAGATGCAACAGGATAGATAAATGATTTGCTCCTATCCTCTTCAGTTTGTGGTTAAAAGATCTCCTTCAGTCATTTCAGTGGCACTCTCAGGTATCATTTAAGTTCGTGAAATTGAGAAAAATATCCGAAAATGACTTTTTAGCTGTACATACAACATATTTGTATTTGTGTCTTTTTGCCCAAAACCACATCCTAGTAGTCAATGTCCTATTCCGCAGTTCGAACTCTTTACTCTCCATAAGCTAACCTGTCCCTGTCTAACCTGTATATATATGGAATTACTATTGTCTATATTGCACACGTTCCCCTGTAAAATTTTGACATAGGCTGTATCAGCCCAAAGAAATTAAAGGTTCTTCAGCGGGTAACAACTCAACATGTTTCGGAGCCTTTTACCCGTACATGTCTCTCTGAGTAGCGGCTCCTTGCCTAAGCTAAATATTCAGCAAAGACAACCCACATAATAATGAATAAATATGAACGTGGCAATTGATGAATTAGCTAAATATGTGAAGTTTTTGCTTGTAAATGCAGAGCTTCATATCAAAGAAGAATACCTGTCAAACAAACCATAATTCCCAAATTTTCATAGTACAGGTTCAGATAAGAACAATTTGACTTACCCCTGAACCAAAATGTACCCTTACTAGCTGGACAGCTTTTCCTAGTTAAACCATCTGCCAATGTTTAACTACATGGAAGCAAGCTGTGGCATTATATTCAGTCCCTGTGATTGTAAAATAAATAGTTGCAGCTAGACCACCTGTACAAACCAAGGAAAATCCTAACAAGGACTGCAACAATGTACATCCTGTACCAGAGATGTAAAACAAACTCCATGATGACACCTACTCCTCAAACAATTAAGCTCTATTTAACTGCCAACCCTGAGTCAATGTGTCAACTTAATGTGTCAGGTTTGTGACACTTGAGAAAATACTGTCAATTTTGAGTAATTTTTAATAGTGAATAAATGTGCATTTAGGCATGTCAGAAAAGAATGGAAGTCATTAGCATTTATGCCAAAAACAAGCTATCAAAACAATTTTTCTTAACAGGATTTTAAGTACAATTAGGCAAACATGCAACTGTCGTAGGCCGCTTCTTGCTACCTGTAGCCCCTGGGGGTTTACCTAACAGAAAACATGTAAGCCTAAAATGTCTGATAGTGAATATTAAAACAGAAAGATGCCAAAAGATAAAGTTAAGTAGCAAAACAGACAAGTCTAAAAACTGTAGATTATTGCGGCCAAACTTTCTAATAATCTTTGGATGTTAACAATAGAATTATAGGGCAAGTCAGAAAAGAATGGAAGTCTTTTGTATTTATGTCAAGAGAATGCAATGAAAATATTAACCAGATATCAAGTACAATTAGGCAAGCTTGTAACTGTCGTAGGCCACTTCTTGCTACCTGCAGCCCCTGGGGGTTTACCTAACAGAAAACAAGCGAGCCTAAAATGTCCGAAAGGTGAACGTTTAAACATAATGGTGTCAAGAGATAAAATTAAGTAGCAAAACAGGCAAGTCTAAAATCTCTAAAATTATTGATGCCAAACTTTCTAACCATCTCGGGATATTTACAGCAAAATTTGTAGAAATATTTGATCAAAAGTACACCTTTGAATCCTCTTGACTCAAGTTTATTGTAAATAAATTTGGTTCTTGATGCAAAGTCCTGAAATTTAGAACAAATACGACCAAATCTCAAAATTTGTTACAAAAATGTATTATATCCAATAGTATCCGAAAATATTACTGTCCGGGAAAGGATAATTGACTACTTCAAAGTTTAACTCATCTATTTTGTGATAAGACTTTAATACAAAACCTGTCATTAGTGACCTGAATATCCAAGTCTAAAAACACATCTCTGAAACCATCTGAATTGTTACCCTCCAAAGGTATATCTTTTGGGTTAATTTCTTTAGCAATTTCACTAAAATTTTGTACATTTACACAAGCAATGTCATCAATATATCTTGCGTTGTTTGATAATTTTTTAGCCATTTGAAAGTCCTTTTTCATCAATTTATTCATATACTTAGATTCAAGCCAGGTTAAATATAAATCTGCCAGTAAAGGGGAGCAATTGCTACCCATTGGATTGCCTTTTATTTGTTGAAAAACCAATGGTCCGCATTGAACAAAAGTATTATCCAAGAGAAATTTTATAGCATCTATCAAAGTTTCAACAGTGTAAGATTTAACGTTACTTTTTGAATATTTATTGTGTGACCAATATGCTTTCTTTGTATATGAATTAATATTTATGTATGGTTTACCATTATGTTTAAACGTTTTGCTAATTAATTCTGAAAGTGAACTTTTGACTTCATCTATAGGTAGATTTGTGTACAGTGTAGAAAAATCAAAACATTTGATATTTTTTGCCTTTACATCTTTGATTTTAGATACAAACTCGGAAGAATTGTTAATGCTCCAAAAACAATTTATTTCACAGTTTCTAGAAATTGCAACACAGTATTTACGAAAATGATTCCTAATTGCAGTCAAACACAATGTTACTTCTTTTGATAATTGCTTTGTAGTACATTTTGAAGCACCAGTTATGAATCTAGATTTAAAAGGGTTTTTATGTAATTTGGGTATCCAGAACAAAAGTGAAATAGAGGGGTCCTCTTCAGAAATTTTGATATTAAAATTCCTTTTCATCTCATCTTTATGTGCATCTATCAAATTATCAATGGATTGATTGTGTATTTTATAAACGTCATTTCCTCTTATGTCTGAAATATTGTTTATACCAAGTTCCTTTTTCAAACCATCCAGATAATATTTTTTGCAGATGATCCCAAAATTGTTTCCTGCCTTGTCTATGTTAGTGACTACAAATCTATCTTGTAGTTCTTTGACTTCTTTAGAAACTTTAGGCAGTTTTAGATTAACCGTATTGAAATTCTTAATGTTGGATTTGTAATAATAAATTCTATTTCTAAAGACTCTTTTCAAGTTTGATAACAATCCTTCAAATTTTTGAAATTCCATTTTTTTCTTTCTTTGCCCATTTCATACAGGAGGAGTCGAGTGCATCACATGTATCTTGAAAAATACTGTCAATATTCAACTTGGGACAAATCCGAAATTTTGTACCTTTTTTCATTATTTCTTTTAAACCTGAATTTTGTATTATATCCAAGTTACCTGTAAATACATGTTTGTGGTGTGCATCAACAAAATTAGAATATTTACTATTAGACATACAGTCACAATTTTGATTTGCTGCGATATCCTCAAGAGTAATTGAAGCCAGAATTGTTTTGTAATTCATGATACTTTGTCCAATATTGTTGCCATATTTATAGAGAATGATGTTGGGATCTTTTATTTTGCATTCCTTGGGAATCATGTTACGAACAAATTTCAATTTGAAAAGGGACTGAATGTTTAGTGAGTCAATGATTTTGTGTTTGAAAGGAATGCTGCAAAACATTTGATCTAATTTTTTCTTATTAGAATTCTGGTTTCCGAATAGTTGTAGTATAAGCATACACAATTTCACAAAAATTTTGCGGAAATGTGTGTTCTGAATCAGTAAGACCCAAACATTCATTAATTCTTGTTATGTCTCGAAATGATAGTGCTTTAAGAGCTGTATGTAATTGATCAATACCATTGGAGAAAGCCTGTAGTAAATTTTGGACAAGGTCTTTTGTATCCATGTTCCTGCATTTCCTGTTTTTCCGTGATTTTCTTTGTCCATGACTTCTTCTTCTTCTTTGAACACCAGCCTGATTGTTATGAAAAGGTGTGTCACTTCTGTCAAGAGTTGTAAAGTCCAAATTCCTAACATCACCGAAGCCTAAAATTCTATCATTGAGTCCATAAGTAAAAGCTGAATTAAGTGTTTTGATCCAAAAATCTTCCATTTGTAATAATTTCCTTGTGTGAACATAACTGTCTTGGTCTAACAAATTTGGCTCTATGTAATCAATAATTTGTATCCGGCAATCCAAATGGCCACAGACTACAGTTATAAATCCTTCTATTTTTCATATTAGCATTTTTCAGTCTAAAAAAATCAGCATTTTGGTATTTTAAAATTCCGTGAACGGCATTTAACAGATAAAAATGTCAGAAAAATATGCACGGATTTTTGTCATACAATTCCCAGCTCGTTAATTTGTGATAATTGAAATACGAAACAACACCTGGATGTCAGCTTTATACAGGTGTATGAACTGTGCTCTTGCCAGGGTCACATCATTGTCCTTCCCCACCATAAAGTTCCCACCTGGCCTGGAAGACAGTGCACCTATATGACCACCAATGAAGCAACTCTGCGATGCAGCAAACCTGACTTAGCTAACTTTATTTAAACAGAAGCTACAGCATGCTGAAAACACAGTATTTTCACAATTACGGACTATCTCCGTTGGGATGCGCAACCAGCCAATAACAACTGTAGTCTGTAACCAAATGTGAATGTTCTGCAGAATTGAAATGGTTACACAAAAAAGTGTTTAACTTGTGATTTTTAATTGTAGTTTTATGACCACTGAATCTCTTTTTCACTGATTGAGTAGTTAGGCCCACATATTGTGCTTTACATTTGATGCAGGATAACAAATAAATGATATTGGTAGATTCACAAGATAATACCAAATTTTCCAATCGGGGGTTCCTTAATTTGAATTTTTTGTTAGTAACTTTACTGTGAAACTCTTTGTTCTTTGTGAAATTTGACTTGCAGAATATATGTGTTTGACTTAAGATATTATTTTTGCAACCTGCTGTCAGTCAGGTCCAAGTATTTTCCTCAGCACATACGTCAGTTTTCCCGTTACTGGCCTTTTAAGCAAATAAATCTCCATTGTGTTGCGGCGATTGACTGACCTGACGTCGCGATTCACATAAAAATCGCATGGTTCGACATGCAAGTGTTCTTCATTCTTCTAAGCAAGTTATTGTTATATGCCTCTGTCCTGTAACGTTGGGTCACAAACGGCTACCATAAATTTATTGAGGCTAATAGATGCATAAATAATAGGCAAAATTACGTTCTCCAATACTTAAAGTACTGCCTGAAGAGAAAATGATTACAGTGGTTTTGACACATTAAGCGTGAATATGTGCACTTCCAGTCACGCCTGTCACAAGTCCATATGGTCAAAATATAGGAAAAGATATACATTTCCAGGAATAGGTAATGTCAAGATCAGCTAGTTCATATGGGTTCTTCGTAGAGGGCTATGTAGGCAGGCGGGCTAGGTATGTGTATTTCCATTAGATTCCATTGTAATCTGCACCTTTGTAACTTTTAAACCGCTCTACCTAGAAACACCAAATTTCTTGTGCTCAATGGTTGTATATAGTTGAAATACCCTTTATAACTTTTGCTGCAAAACTATTCAGCGTATTGAATGTTACTTTAACTTAAAATCTTATCAGAATACACAGCTCGACCCCCGAAGAATTTTGTGTATTGGGTTGTGTATTGAGCCAAATACACATCCAATTGTTATTACTACCTATTCCGTTCATAATCTGGGATGATGTCGTGCACAGTACTTTGTGCTGATTCATGTGCATTCAACCGTGTCGGTTATAGTATACACACAAATCGTCCCTCACCGAACTACATTTTTTTCTGAGAACGGGATCTTGCCAAGTGGATAAGTGCGCATGCCAGGCGACAGGTACCGAACGTTGCTGATTCAAGACCTGGTTGGTCAATACAAACAAAAAAAAAAAAAAAGAAGAAGATGGTGATTATCTGATGGAAACATTCATTGTGAACTGTTTTTGCCTTTACATAGGAACATATTCCTTGTGTCTCTGATGGACGCTGCTTGTCATTTATATTTGCTCATTGTTTCTCTATTCATAGTCCTACTCGACGGTGCACACAGTCTTAAGAGCTAAACAACTACAAGAGGGCATACTGCAGAAAGGGTTGTCATTCGGCCACTGGCCAGGTACATTTAATCTATCGTCAATGATAATGCAAAATAGACTCAAAGCATCACTCAACTATTTCCATTTTGCCGACGAATTTTAGATGGAGAACATTATTTAACTTTCACCGAACTCCGTGCCAGGGTTCATGTAAATGTGAATAGAGTTGGTAAGGGACAAAAGCAGCAGATGGCGTTAATTAGGATGAGGTGGTATTTGGTCTGCAGATATACATCATGTACATATACAGAATATCTTATTGGATCATGTTTAAGACCGAATTACCAACTTCTACCATCCATCAGGAATGTTGCTGGTTAGTTTGTTTTCCTGGTTAGTATGTTATTCTGCTTTGCATATGTCGTCTTGATTAGTTGGTCATTATTCGTAGCTGTCAACTTAGTGAAGTATTTGGGATTGAAAAAAACCAACAACAACAACCACAACAACAAATAACATTTCGCAGACCACATCTGAAGCACTGGTCAGCGGTGAACGATTTGTACGCGAAAAGGTTAAAGATTTCTCTGGTGCCAAGAGCATATAATGGAACAGAAAGCAATATTAACACGTGGGAGTTTCAATCAGGTAAAGAATAGATGAGAAAACACAGTCCATGGCGTGCAGGTGTGATGACCGTGTAGGTTATCCACATAGGTCAGTGTGACATTAGATACAATTAACTGCGGAAATCTCGTGACCTGCGTCATACCAAACACGCACATGAACAGTCATAGAAACACCGGCTTCTCTATCGTCAACCAATGTATGGTCGATTCACCTATTTCCAATATGTTTCTATTTCCAATAATTGATCACAGCTTTACTAAATTGCACCCGTAATCAAATTTTCGTCGCAAATTTGATGACTACTAAATGGACAATTATCCGAATACCGCTTTTCATGATTCGTAATATTTAAGGATAATAATCAATAGCTGATTTTTTGGCCTTCAATTGCAAAGTTTAGCAGAGCTTTCTCCAACATTTGCGAAAAATTCCAACGAAAGCCGCATTTTCTACAGCAGGTGTTTTAAAAGACATAAAAGGTAAGGTTTACAACTTGAGAAAATATTTTCAACTGCATTTTAAGAGACGTTCGTTAACAGCATCTGAAAAGAGGCCTATCGAAAATAGGACATGGGGGAAGGTTTAAATTTAAAAAGTATCATATTGCTATCATTGTGCGTGGGGTAATTAATGATCTAACCATACGTGCTGTGAAATAACGAAAGAATTTGATCATTTTCTGTGTTAATTTTTATCAATTTATCATGTCTTTAAAATTATCACCTTAAATATTTTATATGCTTCATCTCATCTTCCATAAGAATGGGTCGTATAGCCCAGTTAGCTTAGCCTATCGGAAATATGGAGATTGTGCATGCCAGAGAATACAAATACCAAGATTGTAAATTATGTGGAGAAAAAACCAATAATAGGATTTTATGTGAGCCTTCGCAATCGTTTTTCGCATGCCCGCATGGCACTGCTCATACACCATACTCATTGTGTATATTGGAGTAGTCATGGAGTCAGACAACGCTTTAAGTCTGTCAATGCCAACTTCCACTTAAGTCGAACTACTTAAAACGAACTACTCTGAATATCATAAGGGTGCTGGATTCACGTTGCTTGTTTAAAAAAAACAAACAAACAAAAAACCAACTTTTAATTAAGTACCAGCATGCCTGCTGTTACATGGAATATAATGTCCTGGTCTACAACTTTCCTCGGCGAGCTTTTCGTTGCAAGCGTGCTTGAAAGTGTGTTGACTCTCCAAAATGTGGCACTGTAAGAGTTAAACCGCACATGATATTGAGCTACAAAATGTTGACTGTGCAATCATTTCGATTTAGAAATATTCATTCTGCCAGGAGATGTCTGGACACTTTTGACGTAAGTGTGTATCAGTTCCCGAGGGAGGCATACAGTTGTCTCTGGTGCCATTCCAATCTGTGCGATGTCTTCCAACTCACAGTCCAGAATATTGATAAAAAAATCACATTTTAGAGTTAAATATAAAGTAGTCTTTATCTGACGATGTTTCATGATTTTAGCCCTAATAGCAAGTAGTTTTTAGCTGACGATACATCCTGATTTGAACCCCAGCTAAACCGACTTGTTTGCGTATCACATATCTCAGCAATGCCATTCGCATGACAACAAACGTGTCCAACTTCTTTCTTCCTGCTTCGGAGGAACGTCTGGACTTGTGATAAAATGAATGGCCAAACATAGCCAACTGCCACGATCGATCACAAAGTCAGAGAAAGAAGCCTGCCTCATGATCACGTGACCAAGACGTGATTGTTCCCAGAGCCTTTCGGCGTTTGTCGGATCATTTCTTTCAGTAGCACCAGTGTGTCGATACACATCTTTGTATGGGACAGGATTGTTCAACCGAACAGGAGTAAAATAAAAAAAAAAGGAGATGGATGTTCGATTGGTATTCAATAAGTACTGGAATTTATGAATAGAACTTGGATATACTTTGAGGTCTGTAAATGAAAAATCTCTCAGATAAAGGTTTTGCCTACCTAGGTATCTTCCTTTTAACCATTTGAAATAAATATTATAAGACCCGAATGCCGCCGAGTATGATTCAGCAAATTAAGAAGACAAGTGACCAGACTAGACACGCCGTTTAAATCGATTTTAGCATGTATGAACGTACATAAGTCGGCAAGTTGGCATTTTAAACTTCAAAACAATACTTGAGATGCATAAATCATATGTACCCGTCTAGGTACCTTGAATTCCTCTCCGACGGCTTTCAACGCGTAGGAATTTGCCCCCCCCCCCCCTTCCCGGCACTTGTCCCATCATGGCCATTACCTGGATACCGGTACCTTGGTACCTGGGTACCTGGATATTCGAAAGAGCTCTACAATGATAGGATAGGACGGTGTTGAGGTCTGTGACAATGGCATGGATGCTCGAATGGTGTCTGTGAACAAGCCATGGGTATTCTGCTATGAGAACAGTACGACATAGATGATCTGGTAGATTTTCCTTTTGTCATGATGTGTTCTTACATACGTGACGTTATTATGCCGACAGATGCAAAAGTGCTAGATCTTCCGTGTAGTTCCGATCTTCCACCCACCCCACCCTGAAAAAATCTCACGACCCAACCTCTGCGTTTGACACCCAATCCAGTCACTGCCTATGCCTCAACCCACTCTGTAATTGATCACTCCTTTGCGTGCAATGCAAAAAGAAGAAAGAAAAAGAAAAGAAAAGAAAAATCTAAGGCTTTACCAGCCCATGAATTTATGAAAGGGTCATCAGCTCGAAACAATCATGCATGTTTCGCAGCCTTTTAAATTTAAACGGAATGTAACGTGAAAATAAAAGGCACAGTTTGTTCTATTTTCGCCGCAGTTTGTACACCAAAATTGCAATCTAAGCAGGAAAACAACAATAGAAACCACTAATGGATGTGACATGCATATCATAGCATTTTCTTTCTCTTTTATCGTAATTAGGTGACTTTCAACGCAGATATTGCCTGTTTTGATGGATGGGCGCGTGTTCCTTGCTTTTGGGGGGGAAGTTGACACTTAAGTTAAGATTGAGAGTACTACAGCTTTTTTGATGCATGGCATTTAACAGGCATGTGATGGGAAGAGCCTTCTGGTTCACAAAGGAAGGCACGAAGAGTGATCAGATTCTGCGATAATCAAAGTGCACCCTTATGTATGTATGTATGTATGTATGTATGTATGTATGTATGTATGTATGTATGTATGTATGTATGTATGTATGTATGACGTTTTCAGTAAAAGCAGATCAATATCATTGTACTCTTGTGTATTTATTATGGCTTTCTACAAAAAAAATAGCGAACCGAATCCAAGTCCATATCAATATCGGACTCGGTGAAAAGCATGGATAGGTCAGGCCTTTATATATATATATACATATATCAGACAAATCATTTGGCTTATAATATAGTGTTACGTATCAGTGCTTTGTACAAAATTAGATGTACGTGATCATGTCAACAAATTCGTAACAAGTTGGACTCAATGGATTACTGTATTATTTGACCTTTAGTACGTACTGAAGAGTGCCATCATTCTTTCTTCTTAATGTGGTTCCAAAATCTTAGACAGCCTTTCGTAATTTTTTTTAATTGATTCTGTGTTAATTTTGCCATAGAACATGAAAATCTCATCGTTAATGCAGGAAACGTCAATTGAGCTTCATAAAAACGTGTAATGTTCTGAGACTCTTTATTTGTAAAATTGGATCACGGTATGATTTCTAATGAAATCAAGAGACCACAGGGTCCAGCGGTTGTGTAGAATGTCAACTGCACATTGTGATCTGCTTTCAGATATATATTTCAGCTACTTATAGAAGTGACCTTTTGACGTGAATTGTTTTATTCCATATTTATAAGGCACATGTTGATGTGACACCCAGTCGATACATCTTATCCCCAGCTAAATGCAAAAAAGCCTCTCGTTGGCTTTGCAGAATACGAGATGAGGACAATTCCTTTGGCAAAAAATAAAAATCCTGCGATTTTATTCGTTACGAACAGGAAATTAACCGAAGCCAACTGCGAGGGCTTCTGTGTGATCCGCTGCAGATTTCATTTGTAATGGCATACAGTATTGAAAAAAGAGCAAGGCAACCACAAATGTAAGTCTGGTTGATCTGACCAGCAACTTGTTGCATTTCCACTTTGGCGGCATACATGTGTTTTGTTCAATGCGGTACTCCGAACATGAATATAATTTATAACATTATTTGCAAATTTTGTCAACAAGGGTTTAATCGTGTGAAAACATCTATTTGTTTGGTTACGTGCCTTGATGCTGCCTTGTTTATTTGTCTGTTTGCTGGTATTTTTGTCTATTCATTAAATCACTCAGTCTTTCATTTAATATTTCTCTCATCAAATTAAGCTATTTACACCACTACAGCACCCAGAAGAAAGCACAGGCACAGTAGCTGCTTCTTATTAATGAAAGAGATGCATATGTCAAGGAATAGCTGAAAATAATTGTCGGATTTATTAAAATTGAACAACGAGACTCAACGCCCATCTTAAATACTACTTGAACACACATGCACACACACACACACACACACACACACACATATATATATATATATATATATATATATATATATATATATATATATATATATATATATATATATATATATATATATATATATATATATATATATATATATATATATATATATATAAAGACAGTGAATGGGAGGTGGCACATTAGCACAAGTGCCTCCGGTTGCCCAGGGAACAAATTAAACTGACGTCAAAGGAGGCAATGTGTAAAAGAGGAAAGAATATCCGTTTGAAACATGTTTCAACAAATGTCCAAGGTACCTAAGGCCTAACAAAAAGATGTGTGGTTCCGATAATCCGACCGACCCCCACCTGCTGTAAAGGCCCGAGTTCCAACCCCAACTAAATTTTGTGAAACAAAAACAAAAAAACAGAAAAAAGATAAAGATTTATGCCGACCTCCCCCCCCCCTTATAAAAATTGATCGCCCGTAGCTGAACGATTTTATGGTGAAAGTGGCCGTCGTGTGCCGTTATTTTGCAGTCAAGTCAACTGAAACACAGTATTTTATTTCAACTTGTCTGGAGTAAAGTGGAGGGCTAACTTGGGCCGGGGGAAGAACATTGCCACATCGGCATGGTTGTTTGGTGAAACAGCATAGCCATATCCCCGGTTGAAGGATTTTATCAAGGAAGTGACCGTCATATGCCGTTATTTGCATTAACGTCAATTCAAACACAGCATTTTATTTCAACTTGTCTGGAGGGTTTAATTGGGCCGGGGAACCAGCATAGCAAAACGAAATTCAATAAGGCATAGCCACAGTTGTTCGGTAAAATAGCATAGCTCCAGTTGTTTGGTGATCGTTTTGGTAATATTTTGCGAGGTTCCAGGTGTCCGTTGTCCGAGTTACCAGGGCAAAATGTTGTTAAGATACTTTTAAAACATGACTTTCTATCTTAACTTTAATCTGCCAGCTCAGTTGGGTCTAAAGCAATTAGTATCGTGAGTTACAAATATAAATGTGAGCCGATACCTCGAATCGATACCTTGAGCCGGCAAAATATACACCAATTTGAACATGGTGCAGAGCATTGCAGACAGTCGGAAAAAAATACGATTGACTTGGATATCAAAGTTTATCGCGGCCACAGCATATATCATATCATTATTGATGCTCTGGAATATTTGCAAAATTTACACTTTTGGTCTCATATATCATAACCCCTTAATATTGTCCGAATACTATCCTCATTTACAAACCGTTGGTAGCAGAATGCACAATTTTCAAAATGGCAGCCAAGTCCATGGATTAGTCCCAGTTGGATATTTTGAAGAGATAGTATCCAAAATATATGTGTGATTAGTGTTAATTTGTCAAATGAATGTAATATAAAGTATCTAATGGGACTTTTCCAGTGTGAGTGTTACTTTTAAATAAAATTGTCATTGACGCCTTGAAATTACCTGTTGTTTGCGGTGGTGGGCCCAAGAATAGGAACATTGTATCAGATACTGAAGTCGCCCCAGGCTATAAATGAAATAGCATCACTACACACTGGAGCCAAAAGGCCCCATTGAGTCAAGTTGAAGCTCAGTGGAGAAGGTTGCCTCGATAGTGGATAAAGGTCCGAAGGTACTGGTGGGTGTTTATATAATTGGTAACAATACTGGGGTTGTAATTTGTGGTGTACCTTTACATATATATAACGCATGTTGAACATCAGGTAGATATCTGCAGGCGTGATTCTGGAGACACAGGAATTAAAATATTATTACTGTTGTGCCTTCTGTCGTTGGGTGTCCATGCCCTTCATATCGACTTAAGGATTCATTTTGATTCACAATGTTGAATAATCTAGATTATACTTGTGATGATTCTCCCTCAAAGTGATCGAAACGCAAATGAAAAGAGTATTTAAAATTTATTGGCAAGATAGTTAAGCGTCTAAAAGTGGATCGGGGAAAGTAATGAACTTGTGTAAAATTTAAACACAAGTTGGACCAGATTTATATTTGGGAAAAAGTTATTTGATCAGCAAAAAATCCAATTTCAAATTAGTAGAGACTTAAAAATTTTACACTTGTAGAAAATCAGGTGATTTACATATTGAGTGGAATGTAAAAAAAATACACGCCAACATAAATACCCTTAACGACAAATCAAGCAAAACATTTCCCGACATTTTTTACTATTCAGCCATTTCTGCAAAATGTCGTAACGTACTTTTGTTACGGCTCCATGAGGTTTATTTTATTCATTCACAAGGCACCAGACCTTCATAACATGCAACCATGCAAATCCATGATATAACATGCGGGTTAAAAATTAAAAAAGGAAAAACGGTAAAAATATTATACATGGAAGTATATTCTACATAAACCAATGGCATTTCAAATTAATATTTTCATGCTGTTGCTTTTTATGGCCACTATGAGCAGATTGTGAGAACAGATATATTCCAGCTTCCACAAGTTGTTCACTTATAGTTTTGCATAGCAAAGGAAGCTTCAGCTCTCTGCCGTAGTGAATAAGCCATATCTTGGTACAATATTTACCAAACGAAACAGTGGCAGTGGGTCTGTCCACTTGTGTTTGTGTATAGCCACAGGCTGGTTTAGAGTGTCGTAATTCCTTTATTTCTTTCATGGGTGACCACCAAAATGTCAATTGGTGCTCATCATTTATGAAGAAATCAAAATGTTCTGCCGTGAGGGAGCGCTAATTAATGAGAAGGACGAAGATAGGTCTGCAACAATGTATGTGGTTTGGAGGCTTTAATCCGTAATTACCCGACAGCACTGTTAAATCAGTAAGGACCGATCACCCCTGTGCGACGATGGCAGTGACGTCATTGGTCTTTTTGACCCATTTCCAGCTGCAGATCACATCATCAATATTGCCTAATAAAGTTATATCCATCGCTACATTCGTGAATAAACTAGGCAAGCAGACCATGGTGCACGAACAGTGAGTAGCGAAAGAAAATACTCGTTTTCTTTTCTTTGACATGTTTAAGCCAATATGCCGGCGTCATTGAATAAGTACAGACCCACATCTTTTCCATGGTTTGCAAAACAGACCAAGCCTATATTTATCACTTTCCATGGCACAGATGGTGGCGTACACTTTCCTACCTACTTGTTTGGTGGAGGAAACTGAAGGACTCGGAGAAAACAACCGGGTACAGTCGGAGCGGTAGGAACCCTTTCCACGAGCTTCACCGGCCGTAAATTGAACCCGGGCCGCAGAGGTGAAAGGCAAGCTTGTTGCAGCTCGGGCAACCATCATTCTGGTCCATAAGGGATGCCTTGATCTGTTCGTGTCTTTTTATTGTTAATCTTAACGGAGGACCCCACTTTGAAAGCAAAGCGAAAAACTAATGTCTTTATGGCCTTTTTCCCATGCCCATTGAAAAGCTTTTATTTCAAGCTAAACGGGGCTTCAATCATCGTCAAATTAATTTGAAGTTGACTCGTTTAATTTGTACCATTGTCCGTCGTTGGGAGAAATAATTCATTAGCCATCTACTAAAATAAAAAAAGCGAAACTCGGTTAGTGACTTATTTTTACAAGTATACATATACTCGACACGTCCAATACGGATTGACGTTCTATGGCCACAGAAACAATATTATGACAGGAGGTATAAATGGCATTGATGGGGACGGAGTAAAACATGTCTGGTTTTTTAAAATGCCGTCAGACGGCGCAACCCATCAAATTCATCATGTCCACAAATGTCAGTTCAAGACTTTGGTCCTGAACCCACATTGTACTGATCGTTTAATCAGATTCAACCGTGCCATTCATATCTGGTGAGAAGATTCTCTCTCTCTCTCTCTCTCTCTCTCTCTCTCTCTCTCTCTCTCTCTCTCTCTCTCTCTCTCTCTCTCTCTCTCTCTCTCTCTCTCTCTCTCTCTCTCTCTCTCTCTCTCTCTCTCTCTCTCTGTGTATTAGCACGGTTCTTCCACCTCCCCATATACCGACTACACAGTTTTCTATGATCTATCTATCGATTGAGATGTAATACTTATTTTGTTTGCAGTTTGATCCATGTCTTTGCTTTGATAGAACACCCTGTTTTGCTTTATTTTCGTCAGCAGGGGAATGTACTGTCCTTATTTTGCTGGCAGTTTTAATCCACGCCGTTGCCCCAGTAGCAAAAAGTATTATGTTTACCGATGCCTGCACACAGGGCAACTCACAAAGATAACAAAGCTTAAAGCTCGTTGCCGCACTTGTCATTTCTGGTGCTATCCTAATACCCATGAGGATAATTTATACGAAAAACAACGAGTGTTCACACGTCGGCTGAACGCAGAGAAACAAGTCAATCTAAATATCTTAGTTCCTGAATATTAGTGTAACATCATTTATTCCAATCAAAACTAGGTCAGATAAAATACAACGAAAAGCTAAAAACCTTACTCGTTTTAATATTTTATCCATTGGAACCAGAACACATTTATTAAATAATAACTTTCCCCTCCAGCAGAACGAGACTTTGAACCCATCTTCTTCTCAATATTCCAAACTGTAAACTCTGTAACGTTATTCCAGAAACATATAGATTCGAAAGCAACTCGCTCACTGGCAGAGATAAAATGTTTCTATGTTGGCAAAAATAGCTGGCTGTTATTAAAGCAAGGTTCAGGCTGGGCTGCAGCCAGTTGAACTCGCAGTTATACATCATTGCTTTATGTAAATATATGATTTGTCGGTTTGGACAAGGTACAGAAGATGCCTGGCATTATTCTTTCGTTTGTCAATTTAATGCAATCAAAAGAGATAGCTTACATATACTGGTGTTTTATTTTGTTCCTTTTAGTGTAGAAACGGTTTTATATTGATCACCGAGTTGTTTATTTGACGGTAATAAAACCAATTCTCTGTCACTTTACTGAAAAAACGCTATAAAACTTAAAGTTTCCTGAAAAATGCCGTAACATGAATTGTATTTATATGTTAAGTACCACCGCGACTATGGATTATGTTCCATTTTTGTTTCCATCATAGGCCACCAACTGTTGTAATGGGATCCTGCTTGTCGGTAGAAGGGAGGAGTTCCACAACATGGATGATCTGCGGCTAAGTTACATGCCACCCTTCCGTCTTGCCTAATTGTAACGTCCTCTTCAAATTTATAATCTCAGTGCAACATTCCGCTGGGGGATAGAAGTTACTTCATCGAGGAAGACGCCGGGCTGTGAGGAGTGTTGTCTGCCCTGTCCTCTTGTCTAATCTCGAGCAGAGGGGCTATATAAAACCTAGCCAACGTCCTCAATTGTGATCCATCAGGCACTTGTTTATATCGTGCTTAGCCATGCATTTGTCTTGGAATTAAAATACGTTTAAACCAAACCAAGAAAGTATTATACTTTCCTTGTTGGTCATTCTAAACCCATGCCATTGCCCTCAATAGGAAAACGTATGATCCCTTTTTTGCAGCTTTCATCCATGTGATTTCCCGAAGTAGAACAAAGTCTAATACTCTTTTATTGACAGTTTTAAACTAAATCGTTGCTCCAAAAAGAATATAGTGTGATGCTTTTTAATGGCAGCAATAATTTATGTCCTTGCCTCAGTAGAGCAAAGGAAAATATGCTTTCTTCATTGGCATATTAAAATTACATGTCATTGCTCCCATTACGAAATAAGCATAGTGCAGTCTGCTTTGGCATTTTAACGCACTAGTACCCAGGAGACCAAAGTGTTTCGCTTCCTGTATTGACAGTGTTTATCTACAACATAAATTTCAGCCACGAACAAACTTGACACCGGTGTCATGTCCCCTCCCTGCCCGTCTGCTGCTTTTCGGCAGCCACACAGAATTGACTTCATTATGGCCAGACAAATTCCCCCTTGGCAAACAAAATAGCAGTTTGTGGTGCATTTCAAACATCCTCGGTGAAGCAACCTTGGTGTCTTCCTTGCTCTCATCGATTTTTGTCAGAGCCCACTCTGGGGAGAAGTGATCTTGTGGTTCAGATTGTTCAAATATCTCAAGCTGGATGGTGTTAGCTTCAACCGAGGTCATGACAGCAGTCAAAAGACAAACAGAACTCAAACATCCTTCATTAAGAGCAAAATAATCCGTTTTGGCCATTTGTTCCATGCTATTTCGCAGTTATCAGTCACTATAAGTTATGCTTTTTTTAATCGTTATGACACACAGAAAAGACTACTACATGTATATCTAGTAATTTGGCTGTAAATATCAACAGGCGAGGTAAAAGTCAAACACCAGGTATGTTGCCCTGTTGCAGTCATCTCAGCACATCAAGCCAACACAAACTGACTCGGGTACACAAAATATGATACATCTTTTAGCAGGATTGCTTAAAACAAACCAGGATATTGCCATGTATTTTTATATACATACATATGGATTTGCTCGTTTCATTAAATAAGGTGGGTTTGTTTGTTTGTTGTATTTTTTTGGGGGGTGCGTGTTTTTTGTTGTTTTTTTTTAGTCAAGATTGATAGACCAAGGGTAGCCGTTACAAATTCGCTCAATGGGATAGTACGAAACCGATGTATTCACAGACATAGAGAGTTCTTCATAAGGTCTCAACAAGAACCTTGTCACCTTGCATCCTCTTTTTTTTTCCTAAATGACGTGCTTGAAACTGTAAGTACGGAGTGTCATCTCCATTTACATTTACTGACCGCATCACTATTTACGATATATTCCATCATAGCACTTCCAGATGCACCTTTTTCCAGATAGAATAATGGCACGTACAACCCCCCTCCTGGGTCTGCACATTCTGATAAAATCGGCTTGAAATTCATAAGTGCAGACTTACTTTACAGTAAAAAAAAATACGTCCACATTTTATTGCGCTGGTAATCATAAATCGTTTGAATGCTGTCTGGCTGTCACATCAATGTGCCGCCAGTGTAAGCTCTGACGTCCATGTCATACGGAAAGAAAACCTCCTTGTATTAGCTCAGACTCGGGAATCGCATTTGTGCTGGAGCTAATCGCATTTTACGTGCTGAAGTCTCTTAGGTAAGATCTATGTAGCTGGTGATTTAGAGATTCTAAGTGAGCTGTCAGACAAACAATGTTATGTATTCTTTGTCTTGACTGAACGCTTTCAATGTCAAACCGGTCCAATGCGGGCGGCAGTTTGAAATATCATCAGCTTCATCTGTTTCATGAGATATTGTCCTTTCACAAAATATTCTAATAAAAATTTCATGGAAAGCTTATGACAATAAAATGCCAATAGTCGACATGTTTCATCGGCGCACTTGAGCGCTAAATTTCGCAGAGGAAAACTAATGTCCAATAAATCGGCGTCCCATCGGTTAAGAGAACACTGTATTTTCTGTCAGGTCTGAGAGGCCATACGGAGCATGATGTGCTTCCCTGAAATTAAACCAGTTTTCACCAATGCCACAGGTCGGGTTTTTCTTCAAATTCACACATTGTTCTAAATAGCTCAAACTATGCCTTTGGAGAAGGTAAACTATCTGTAGACTGGAGACGTGGAATTATCTCTTTAATAACGAAGAAAGAGAAAGGACGAAATTTCTCAAACATGGCGCACCATCTGTATTGATTGCAAAATTTTACAAGATGTTTTGGCTCACAGGCTTCGAAAGGTTTCTCCATGTTTCACTAATAAAAAGCCGAGACTGTGTACATAAAATGGATGTAAATTGGAGAAAATAAAAGGTTAATTAATGACAGTATGCAATATCATAGAAGTCATGATTTAACAGGTTTACTTCTTATTGACTGTGAGAAGGCATTCGACAACATAATACGGGGTATAATTGACCATGCTCTCACATGTTATGAGCTTGATTTTGAATTCAGAAAGTGGATCAAACTTACCCACACTGATGTTTCTAGATGTATCATTATTATTACATACTGACTATTCTAGATTCTCACTTTCAAGAGGTGTCAAACAAGGTTGTATTCTTGCTCCATTTCTATTTCTTCCTCCAGCAGAATCTTAACCATTGTGATAAGACCAAACCGGAACATGAAAGGACTGAAATTTGGTGAAAAAGAAATGAAAAGTCAATTGTCAGATGACATAATTTGTTTCATTTCCAATAGAGATTCAGCAAAAGCATCAAGACTTGATATGTTTTTTCCAGATATTTGGTCTTGAAATGTGATTTATGAAAACACAGCTGTTCCGTGCTTGGGAATGTCAACGTTTGATGAAGGCTGGGACCCCAGGATATTGAAAGCAAAATATAATCTTTTCGGGTAATTTTGAAAATTTGAAAAATGCGGAATTTTTATTCATATATATTTTTATATATATTTATATTATATATATATACAAATATATATGTATATATATATGTATATATATATATATATATATATATATATATATATATATATATATATATATATATATATATATATATATATATATATATATATATATATTACCATCCAGTCTCAATACAGCCCTGGTTATCATTCATGTGTAATGGGTTGATATAAGTTGATATTTTTCCTGTATACCCAATCACAGATAAAAAAATCATTCTCAAAATGGCGGCTAGCAACTTTTCTCCTCAATAACCAATCAGAGATGCACGAAGGTTCCCTAATCAAAATAAATATCGCCCTGACAATGGCTGCCAGCAAAGGGGACAGATTGCTAAATTCTGTTGGCTACAGAATTTGAATTTGAACATCTTTATAAGCAAAATTATGACATCACTGCACACACCCAACACACACACCCTAAAAAAAAAAAAAAAAAAAAAAACCTGGGCCTCATTGTTAAGTTATTTAGGGAATAAACCACAACGGGGAGGAATTATCAATTTGATGGCCCGGGCCTTGGCGGATCAAATTCCTGATAATTCTGATTCGTTGGGCTTCGTGGACCGGGGCCATCAAATTCAGCCCCTCGCACCCGCATCGTCATTCGACTTTGAGTCTCGTGACGATACGGGTGCTGCGAGGGGGGGAGCTGATACAGGGGGCGATACAGCTACAACCATGTGATAACCTATAAATGTTTGTTTGTTTGTTTGTTTGTTTGTTTGTTTGTTTGTTTGTTTGTTTGTTTGTTTGTTTGTTTGTTTGTTTGTTTGTTTGTTTGTTTGTTTGTTTGTTTGTTTGTTTGTTTGTTTGTTTGTTTGTTTGTTTGTTTGTTTGTTTGTTTGTTTGTTTGTTTGTTTGTTTGTTTGTTTGTTTGTTTGTTTGTTTGTTTGTTTGTTTGTTTGTTTGTTTGTTTGTTTGTTTGTTTGTTTGTTTGTTTGTTTGTTTGTTTGTTTGTTTGTTTGTTTGTTTGTTTGTTTGTTTGTTTGTTTGTTTGTTTGTTTGTTTGTTTGTTTGTTTGTTTGTTTGTTTGTTTGTTTGTTTGTTTGTTTGTTTGTTTGTTTGTTTGTTTGTTTGTTTGTTTGTTTGTTTGTTTGTTTGTTTGTTTGTTTGTTTGTTTGTTTGGCTGGCCAGACCGTAAGTTTGATTAGAGGCGTTGTGCTCTGTGTTGGCCCCGCCGCTTCAGGAGAGACTTTGCTGCTGCAATCTTCTAAAAATTGTGGAGGGAAAAAAGCAGCAAAGAAGTGTATCTACAATGATAAAAGGAGTGTTCACGTGGGTCTATCACAAAGCAGTCCAGTAAAAGTCTGGCTGCACTTTTTGCCAGCACGGGATATTATGTGGACATTCAAGATGTTTAGCGCGTGCTGTATCGGGCTTTGAGAGCAATGTCGGGGACTCAGCAGATAGAGATAGGACAGACCTTCCCATATTATTGTATAAGTTACATGAGAGAAGCATATTTAATTCATTATCGAGTACATTACCTGTACAAACAAATATAACCGTTCGTTTACTTTCTTTTAACAATAACACCCGATTTCTATTCTCAATTTATGACTATTTACTCTGATTTTTGAGAGTATCTAAAAGGCAGTAACTGTTTTATGGAAATTGACATGTTGTGTATTTAGCGAGAGGAGATCACATAAGCTGTTGCTCTCTTAATCCACTTTTTAACGAAATATACTATGTTTTGAAAATATATTTGCCAAAATATTTTATTATGTTTTTTTTAAATCCAGTTCCATTATGGATGGAGTGTCCTATAGTCTTGTTTTATTTAAAGTAGATAGAGTTGTTACATATTTCCGCTGTATTTGTAATCAGAAACATTACGTATAAAGGAAGCCTTATATGGAGCAATAAAATGTATTGCCATGAGGGTCCTATTTTATCCACGGAAAAAGGTAATTGCAGTCTGACCACAGAGCCGCTGAGCGGTCCCCCAGTATATGGCTCCCATTTGCAATCTCCTGCACCTGCTCACTGTTTCTTGGTAGCAATAAGATATAGACCTTTGGTCAGGTCTTGGATGTATTAATGCCACCCGTTGAGTATGCGAGGAAGTGACCTCGGAAGCAACACTGGAGACGGAGTTCTAGTTTTGCAGGCGATCTGGACAATGATATGATCTTTAATTTGTCATTCGTATCATGCAAATTTTATGTGTGAAACAAAAATGTTATAGCTGTAGTCGTCTGATGCATCCAAGATATTGCATCGATAAAATATTACTGTTCTGAAATAAAACGCCCGTGGCTTTAAAGTGCTGTAGGTGGACAATGTTTGCATCAGTGCATATTGTTCTGATTGTGATGTTATTACCAGGAAAGGTAAAGAAATAGAATTCCCGAGAGAGCTATAAATGTTTTCAAATTGCTGCTATTGCTTAGTTGTAACAGTGTAAAATAAGTGTAATTAATGGGTACCAAACACGTACAGAAAATGTAATATCCCCCTACATCGATCCAGACATGCGCAGTTTTATACATATTTCTCTACATATGCTGTTATACTTTTTCTTTGAAATACTCATGGTTACATTTTAGTATGATACAATGCATATGGTAAAGATGTTACTAAATTCCAATGTGCGGGTCATGTTCAATTTTCCGAAGTGGACTATTATATGTCATATGTAGGAGACTGTTATATGTCATATGTAGGAGAAAGTCATACTGCAGTTTGACGAGGACGTGAGGACCCTCGTACAGGTCATGTGCACTCTGCCAGAGCTGACCCTTATGTAGGAGAAGGTAGCACAGGTCATACTGCAGTTTGATGAGGACGTGAAGACCCTCGTTTGTGTTATTCAGTATGGAGAAACATGAGCATGCGTATTTTGTGATAATCTCCTACTTAATTCTTCCGCGAGCTGTTGAACAAAGTGGACTCAACGAAAGCTTGAAAAGCGCTGGTGTGGTTTGTCCTTGGAATGTATATTTGTCCAAATCGACAAATACCATGACTTCATCAAAATTTTGCAAAACATGAACGGTGTCTGAAGTTTATGAAGGAAAATAAATACTTTCCGACTCAATAGAGCATTTATATATATATATATATATATATATACTAAAACGTAGTAAAATATTTCTGTTGTGATTACTGTTGAAAATTAATAGAACGGTTAAGTGTAAACTTATCAGCATATCATGCTTCATTTACCTTTAAGAAATTTTGAAAGTAAAAGTTATAATGTCAGTGTTTTATGGGCAAAAAGCTGTCAGGATTGACTGAATTAAGTTCATTATGTTTATTTGTATTTCCCTTTATACACACTAATACTGAATGGTAGAAAATAGATATTTAAAGTGAAAGCAAACCGAAAACATGTTCATGGCAATAAAGCAATCACTATCCATGATGATTGTGCAGTTTACTGATATACGTTGAACTTGAAGGTCCGTGGCCTAAAGCAACTGATGTCATTCGGAGGCAAATTCGATGGTATGCATTAAATTAGGAGAAAATTTAATATTGCAGAATATTTTACTGCAAAATTTTGAATGGGATTGTCGGTTCTATCAAAAATAAATAAATACATATCAAGACTCGCCTTTGGCGTACTCAAGAAGAGATCAGTAATATTATGTCATGGGGAAAATATGTCACTTCCTTTTACTTCCACACACAACACCTGAAAAATCGTATGTGCCATATATATATATATATATATTTATATATATATATATATATATATATATATATCAACAATTTTATTCGGCGAGTTCTGCATGTTGTTACCCACTTTGGCTTTGTTCGCAGCGAAATATTAACGGCAAAACATCCACGGCATTTAAAACTATCGCTATTTAAGGACCAGATTGGCAGAAATCGTAAAGACCATCACAATTTGTACCTGATTGTCAGTTTTGTAAGCCACTGAACATTTTAGCAACAGTAAGTAATTGCGGGCACCCTCAAGTGCTCATAAGCTTAGGAAGACTGTCAAGACTCGGGTATGCACTCAGATAGGGCACCCAGAGGACCCTTTGTAATACAATCCCTCACATGTGGATGGATTTCAAAGTACAACAGGGAAATCTAGAAACTGGAATGTGTTGTTAAGATATTGACAAGACGTCGAGTTGCCACTTTGCCCATCAAACCCGGTGTCCAACTCAAATACCCGGCCTAAGTGTATTTCATTTAAGGTTATTGAGATAATGGCCAATATGATTTCTTTCCATTCAAGTGAGAGGACATCCCTTTTATTTCCTTTCATGTTGTTTTATCTGTGATGCCTTTATTCTCTTCCCTGTGATTGCCAATCCGCATATTGGTCCCTCTGTGGATGCTGTGGTGCCATTACATTTCACTGATTAACCAGCAGGTGGCGGGGCCAAAGTCGAGATTGACAAGGCATGTTTTTATTTCACCAGCAGGTGCCCGACGAACAAACGGTTTACGTGTTTTATGCCATTCCAGGACGTGATTGCGGTTTAGGTGTTTTTCCGCAAGGCTAGACCGAGCAGCGATATAAAACAAACACACAAACACGCAATTGTCACAAGTATGGTGACGTATGCATTGCAACAGAAGAATGTTTTCCCGACAAATATCAAATTATCGCAAAAGACCATTCCAAGCCAACGTTTTTTCGCCATTTTGGCGTATTGACAACTGCCTCCGGCAGCGGTCTTCGCGGGACGATAGAACTGCTCCTTTTGCGGGACAGTTCAATGTCCCTGTTGCAATTGGCGACTAAACGGAAACCCTAAAGTCCTTTGGTGGTTTCTAGTACAAGTCTCACATCCGTTATTGCTTTGAGGTATGTGAGAAAATCAATATATTGATCCTTCATCGCGAAAGCTTTCAAGGGAGAAAAGTCCCATTTGACTGTCGTGCAACTGGACAATGTTTAGAAACAGCAACAAAAGTCATCATTAAGGGTATTTCTGCTCCCCAATGGTACTTTGTTATGGGTAAGATATCATCAGACAACAAAACCTCATCCCGGTAGTGTGTTACAGGTCATATCTTTGTCTTGAGCGCTGCGATATTGGTTAAAATCTGTCTCGAGCTTCTGTGCTATTCAGTAAACATATTTTGCAAATATGCCGTGACGGTTATCAACACTTCAGCCGCGTGCTGTGGCATAGGTCAACATCTTTCTTCAACATTTTATGCCGTCGCTTAACATGTTAATGAAGCATATTTTGCTATTTGTCACCAACTTTCCCCCAGCATGTTTTTCCATTGGGCAACATTCATCTGCATCAAATTACGTGGTGGTCATCGATATATCCAGAATAATTTGAGTGCCACCAACAGATCAACGTTTATAGTATGGCTTATGAACCTTTGTTGCCAGGAATAGTATACCTATAAAACATTCTCTAAGCTTGATGCTATTTTTCTGAATGGCACTCAGTATAGTATGCCCTATACTCCTAGACGCAAAAGGCCATTTTTTTAGCGAACAGATATAATTTTAGCCTATTTATGCCAGTGTGGAATCACTGAAGTCTTCTCCCATTTACGGCTGGCAGTGGTGATGAACATTGCAACAGCCCAAAACATAAATGCAATTTGCATGTGTTGCCTGGCAACAATGCGTACCATGAATCAACCTGACTGGTGCCTTAAATAATGGCTTCATTGTACATGCAAGCATATACAAGAAACCTTTGACCTGATGCGATGGTATGACCACGGAACACGTTGAATTATGTTAGATAAGTCAAATGAAGCCCTTTTCAATATATAAATATTTTCAGTTTCAGTTTCAATTGTTCACGCTGGTGCAGAATTGACATTTGGGACCAATTTGCACATGGATAAGTTTATATTTTGGACTGTTGCATTCTGACTGATGGGCACATGCAGATGTTTATAGCTTAGACTGTTGCATTGTGACTTACGGGCACGTGGAGATTTTATATTTTGGACTGTTGCATTGTGACTGAAGAGATTTCCATTTTGGGACTGTTACATTGTGACTGATGGGCACATGGAGATATATAGGCCTATATTTTGGACTGATGCATTTGTGACTTTGTTTACCACCAGTGTCATCCAAAGATGGAAGAAAATCAATGATTCTATAATGTCATAAATTGGCTGAAATCAAGTCTGTCTGCTTCATTTTTATGTCTTGGAGTGTAGGGGCTTATGAAACAGAATGCCATTAAGGAAAATGACATCAAACTTGAAGAAAATTTAATAGGTATTTTGCTGGTGACAAAAGTTACCCATACTATTTAAACGTTTATCCATCGGTGGCGTTCATGTTATGTCAAACAGAATAATGACCAAGGCACAATTTGCTACAGAACGATGTTACCCACTATCTCACAGATATTTTTCCTGGTAGCAAAAGTTCAGTCATACTTTAGACTGTTTTATTTGGGACGTAAAAGTGTGAAATATACATACATGTTTGTATATAAAAGACAAAGATACCTGCGAATCAGGACGGAAGGCGCAAGTACTGTTGGAGAACCTACTGTCACAAATAACATTTTAACGGTACACAAGATATTGACCTCACATATTATGCCAGAGTTAAATCGTATATAGTTATCTACAGAACGTGGCAAATAAACATTTGCAAATGTTACACGAGGATCAGAGTGGTGTTTTGAGAGAAAATGGTGTTGATAACACACAAATATAGACACTTTAGAGAATCCCATTAGCTGTTTGTCAGTGATATGACCAAGTGCTTGTATAATGTACACAGTATTTATGATATGAAACAGAAACAACACAAAGAAATTCATCTCAGCAAGCAATCCAAACTAGGATCGATAAAAGGAATAATCGGCGTCGTGACCAAAGAAGCGGCAGGTGGATGCCATGATCTGTCCTTGAAAAGCTGGGAATGGAACAACCAGATTTTCCTGGGCTAATGGTCCTGTACAGCTAATGGTCTTGATCAGCTAATGGTTTTGATCAGCCAATGGTCTTGTTCAATATCTTACCTTTTACACCTTTCCAGCTTTTCCGTCATCATTTGCAGAGTGAGTGCCATATTGAATGGGAAAAACGTACGTATAATGGAATTGAGTTCTTTATTGACAACTCAACACACCGTAGCAACATCACGTATCAAAGCAAATAATATGACATCAACGTCGCAACCACATACTGCACATGCGTACATTAGAATACGTTCTAATGAATAAGTGTTAGGTCTCACGTGCGGTGTACTGTATACTTTTCCTACACAATATGGAATTCGGCATGCCATAGCAGTACAGTTTGTGGCGCCACCTAGCGAGAACATTTTTTTTCTGTGATAGGGATCATCCACCAGGCATGGATGCTTGTGATACACTTGCATAGAATAGGAGCATCAACAGATATATGACAATATTTTAGCATGCTCTGTGTTTATTTATAGTCAGTAGATCCACCAAGTATACATGTATGAATATGATAAACATAATGATGCATGGGCTTTCCATATCAGCACTCGTATCAGCACTCCGCCAGCTCTCTGTGCTGATACTCGTACTGATATAGGACAGGCCATGCATCATTATCTACATTTATCATATTCCTAAGATGTTATTCGTTAAGATATGGCAAATTTTGTACAAGTGATATATGACGTTCAATGAGCATAATAACTTACCTGCCGCATTATTGTTCATTTTTCCTATACAAGATTGAATTTGGCATGTCATATCAGTGCAGTTTGTGGCGCCACCTAGCGAGAAAAAAATGACTTTTTTCGGGGATAGGGTGATTCACTTACATTGAGCAAAAGCATCAATTAATATGTGACAATTTTTCAATATGCTGTGTGTACATTTATAGTCAGCAGGTCCGCCGAGTATACAAGTACACATGCATGAATATGATAAACATAATAATGCATGTCCTGTCACATATCAGCACTCGTATGAGCACTCCGTACTTTCATATCATTACTCATATCAGCACTCCGTACTTTCATGTAACGCTTTAGATAATTTTTGCACGTATATTCATCATATTTATAATTCGGGAAAAATTTAACAGATAAAAAAATATCCTGCAATTAGTAAGTTGTGTATTTCCTCTATAAATAAAACAGAAAAAATACATTAAGATAATGACTAGGCCTAAATGTACTAAACTTTTATCACTGAACGTTGAGTGACTGATTGACAATATTTTACTCATGCACGTGAAAAGGGTGTACAGTATTGACACACCAAAATAAAAAAGCTATAGAAAAATGTATATTAGGACACATATGCCAGCATGGTGCAATATAATTGCTGCAAGCACACCAAACTATGATGCATGAAACGGGAGCACCAAAAGCCTCGGGAATCTAGCCTTGGCTTATTTTCATGGTGGATCACAGCATGAAAATAGCAAGTGTGAAGTCAGACAAATATGAAGTTGCTTTGCTCATGTCCGTAGCTAAAACGCAAGTCAGGAGTGAAATTTGTTTCTTGACATCGGTATTGGAAGAGAAATGTTGATGCTTTGGCAAGTCTAAAATCTCTTTGCTGTCATTGTTGGGTTTGGAATCAATAAATATGGATCATGTTTTTCTGTACTATTTGATTATTTATGAATTCAAAATAGATCTAAATTTTCAAATTAATAAATAGATAAATAAATAAATAAATAAATAAATAAATAAATAAATAAATAAATAAATGAATAAATAAATAAAAGAATTAATGAATGAATAAATAAATAAATAAATAAATAAATAAATAAATAAATAAATAAATAAATAAATAAATAAATAGAAGCACCAAAGGCATAATTGTTATAATACTAAGATACTGAATAAAGCGGCCCCTCTCCAGTACTCCCATCTCAAGCATCAAGAATGATTTCACCTTGTTTTTGAAAATGTTCTTCATTCACCCTCTTTGATATACCCTGGCGGGTTCTGCATGGTATATCATGGTACAGTAGTAGCTGCAGTTAATGACCTCAGTTCCTAGGGTGGGCGACCACTTGGTCAAAAAGACCAGTTTTCATCTCCCCTCATACCATTTCAGAGAGTTTGCAGACCATCTGCCTGAAGACGTGCTATCTGCACTAACTTTGTCTGCTTTTAAGAGAAAATTAAGAAGTCTGAGATCCGTACCCTAGGTGTTGGAGGGATAATTTCAACCAATAAAAACCAATAAATCCTTGGCACGGGCGCTTTTGCTGTGTTAAATGTCCTAACGACAGTGCAGTCCAACTGGAAATCTCTGTAGCAAAATGAAGCTGCCCTGGAGCATTTTCTCAACTTCTTCTCACGAGAAACACTTATTTTAGTTAAATTCTGTAGCATTTTTCAAGAACTGTGAAGCAAAATTTTGCTACTTTGTCGGACAGGCCTGGACCATCTGCAAGTTGCAACACGCGACCAACGACCATCAAAATCACCCATACAGACGACCACCCGTAAAAAAGAGGTCGTTCTAATCAACCGTAACCAAGTTGTAAGTTAATAGGAAAGCTGGCCATGGTGTGCCATTATTTTAGAGTAAAGTCAACTCAAACACAGTATTTTATTTCAACTTGTGTGGGCGGTTAACCTGGGCTGGGGAAAAAGCATGGCCAGTCGTGTGGTGATTGGTATCTAATATTTTGCCAGGTTCCAGGTGTCCGTTCTCCGAGTTACCAGGTGAAACGGTGGCCAACTTATTCTTAAAAGATGACTTACTATACAAACATTAATCTGCCCGGTCTGTTGTGTCTGAAGCAATTATCATCGTTAGTTATAAATCCAAATGCAACACGATACCATGGCATGCATGCACGCACGGTGAGCGCCATTTTTAAACATGGCGCTATGCATTGTGGGAAAGGAAAATTTGATTTGGATATCACAGTGAATCGCGGCCACGTGTTTTCAGCACTGTTTGCAATGTGCAATGATTAAAGATTTTATCAAGAAAGTGGCCGTGGTTAGCCATTATTTTGCAGTAAAGTCAACTCAAACACAGCATTTTATTTCAGCTTGTCTGGGGGGTTAACGTGGGCCAGGGAAACAGCAGAGCAACACAAAGTTCAACAAGGCATAATATTTTGCAAGGTTTCTGGTGTCCGTTCTCCAAGTTACCAGGGCAAACGGTCATTAAAGTACTTTCAAAACATGATCTACTATATTAACTTTAATCTGTTAGCTCGGTTGTGTCGGAAGTAGTTATCATCGTTAGTTACACATTCAAATGCGACACGACACCCAGATGCCATGTGGTGAGCGCCATTTTGAACATTACGCAATTAATGCATTGATCCCAGGACAGTCGCACAAAGTATACATTTGATTTGGATATCAAAGTGAATCGAGGCCACAACATATATCATATCATTATTGACGCTCTGAAACCTTTGCTAAATATTTACTTTTGGTTTCATACATTATAACCCTCTTCCCACCCCTACCCCAAAAATCGTCCCACTGCTTATTTACAAACCACTGGGTGCGGAACTCACTCTTTTCGCAATGGCAGCCAAGCCGATTGGATATTTTGAAGAGGTAGTATCCAAAATATATGTGTGATTAGTGTTAAGGGAAGATTGATTTGTGGAATGAATGTAATGTACAATATACAATGGGACTTTTCCAGAGTGGGCACTACCTAAAAATGTAAGTACAACGACAAACAGTTAACAGTTGTAAGCCCCAGAATAGAGATGGTGTATCAGACACTGAAGTCGCCCTCAAGCTTAAAAATAAGTGACATCAATAGGCTGAGTGCCAAGCGCCCCACTGCGTCAAAGACGGAGCTTAGTGGACAAGGTTGCCCCGATAGGGGATACGGATCCGAAAGTACCAGCGGGTTTATACATAAGTGGTAATAATGCAATTTTTTCAAAACTATGAGCAGTACGTGTTACGAATTGATTCTTTCTTCTGGTATTGTGAACGTGTATTTTGGGGGTTAGGCATTATTGAAAGATCATAGAAATACAAAGGAAGCATATCATGACGTAATATATCATAAAATTTTAGAATTTGTAGTGTATAAATGTCCCTTTATTTATCAGTAAATTTCGAGATTTTACCTGGGTATGATGGAGGGCGGGCATATGTATTTAACAAACAGCTGAAACAGTGTTGCATTTTGCTTGTATTTATGAACTCTTAAAAGAGTATGAAATAATCCAATCTCTCTTTCCTCCAAATCCAATACTGTAACTGTCTACTTCTAAACATATGTTTCAATTGATTACTATTGTCACGTCTCATGCATTTTTTATATGCCAGGCTTCAACAGACAAATAAGTTTATAAACGGGTTAAAAGCAGGGAACCGCCTGCCTTGTTTCTGAGCCTTGACGTAATGTCCAACCTAGCAAAGTGATGTCACTCCCGGGCCAAATATCACAGAACTACCCGTATGCTTCCCAACATAATAAACCTATGTACTTAATTGACCATTACCACAAGGCTTTACAGAACCTGTCTGCATTGAAGATGAAACTCTACAGCCAAAGTTGAATAAACACAAGCATATTGTGTAAAATTTGTTGTTGGCTTGTGGTTTGAAGGGAGGGGTTGGATATTTCTGAAAAAAAAAAGTTAAAATGCTCAGATTTGTAGAATTATGATTTCAATACATGTATCTACAAAAATATCAGTGATTGTTCATAACTTTATCTTTTTTTACAATGGTGATACAAAATTTGCAAAATGGTCTTTCTTCAAAATTGAAAAAGTTTTGTGAGCTCATTTTTGATACACATTTAAAAAAGAACTGATCATTGCTAAGAAAATTCCTGACGAGGTTTTGCTGTAAAGAATGTTCAGAGTGAATCAGTTTTCATTTGATCAAAATCAGATAATTAGTGTTCGGAAAATATCCACAGGAACTGGATATTCTGATGCAAATACTTATTGTCTGTAAGCAAAATTCAAAGGTTAACATGGTTCATTTACTGCCATATTAGCATTAAAAGTATTTTCTTAGTTTCTTCAGTTTACATTGTGACTAGAAGTACAAATTTGATAGACAATAATATGTCAGCCAAAATATCCCAAAATCTCTAAATGAACAAAATTATCCAAAAGTGGCTTGACATTACCTTAAATTCTCAGACATGGTGTGTGTGTGTGTGTGTGTGTGTGTGTGTGTGTGTGTGTGTGTGTGTGTGTGTGTGTGTGTGTGTGTGTGTGTGTGTGTGTGTGTGTGTGTGTGTGTGTGTGTGTGTGTGTGTGTGTGTGTGTGTGTGTGTGTGTGTGTGTGATGGCGTCTGTTTGTCTATCTTGTATTTGGTAAAGACAACACACAGAAAACTGAAAAATCCAAAAATGTTAAATGACTTAATTTGGGGATAAATGTTTGAAATTTTGAGAATACTTGATGACGACAGAAGCAATACTGGTATATTATTTTATAACGGAGTGTTAAAAAATACATGCGTTCTCTTCCCTCATTGAAAATATGAAAAAGTGCTATATGTATATGCACCTGTAATAATGGGAAGCTGATAATGTCATCCTATTCAATTCCAGAAATATTAATGATCCTGGCGGCATTAAGAGTAAACAGGGGACTATGCCCCATGGGATTGCGAAAAAATGACAAAATTGTAGTTTTTAGTTTTTCTGCGTGTCACGTTCCGATATGCCAATTCCCACCAACTTCACATTTCTACTCAGGCCATGATTCGCATTGATTTTCGGAATTCATGCACTTTCAATGATACTGATTCCTATCGTTGTTTTGCCCATGTAAACATGTAACACAAGCGTCGAGACAGCTGACTATAAATATGACATTAATTTCCCGCAGCACCAGGCTGCTAGTCTCTATAATTGCAGTGCATGAAATGTTAGCCTTAAAAATACAACACACGATATTTTGGTCCAATTCGCCCGAGCCAATCTCAGTCGCAAAAGGGATACTGGACCGAAAAGTTAATGGCTTTTCGGCTCATGTTACCATACTTGGATTTTGTGTCTTAAGTTTTGTCGAGTGCGTGTGAATAGCAAAGGCGATTCCGTGCACAGACAAAATACAAATCATCCTGACACGGCGGAGCGTCTTAGACACGTTGTGCTGCACCTTGCGATGTGCTTTGCTCCATCATTTGTCCTTTGATTAATGACCTAAAAACGGTAATATGATTTGGTGCTAATGTATAAATATGTTTCTGACAGGAATTTGACACCTCACCATATTTCATAATTTTGCACGGACCTGTGTTATCGGGTTCTCCATGACATTTCTCTGTACTAACCTATGGTACTCTTGGACCATTTCAACCTGTAATACCTTTGTACCTTTTCAACCTGTAATACTTGTGTACCATTTCAACCTGAGATACTTGTGTACCATTTCAATCTGTAATACTTGTGTACCATTTCAATCTGTAATACTTGTGTACCATTTCACTCTGTAATACTTGTGTACCATTTCAACCTTAGATACTTGTGTACCATTTCAATCTGTGATACTTGTGTACCATTTCAACCTGATTTACTTGTGTACCATTTCAATCTGTGATACTTGTGTACCATTTCAATCTGCAATACTTGTGTACCATTTCAATCTGTGATACTTGTGTACCATTTCAATCTGAGATACTTGTGTACCATTTCAATCTGAGATACTTGTGTACCATTTCAATCTGTAATACTTGTGTACCATTTCTATCTGAGATACTTGTGTACCATTTCAATCTGTGATACTTGTGTACCATTTCAACCTGAGATATTGTGTACCATTTCAATCTGTGGTACTTGTGTACCATTTCAACCTGAGATACTTGTGTACCATTTCAATCTACGGCACTTGTGTACCAATTCAGCCTGAGATACTTGTGTTCCATTTCAACTTGTGATATTTGTGTACGATTTCGGCCTCTTTGTCCAAAGTACTTACGCCTAGTGATACGTAAACACAAGGCTCTTTTCGTCTTTTAATTCGCAACCTCCTTTAGAAAAATAAATCTGCCATTACTTTCTCGGTTGCTCGAAAGAGCTGAGGTTCGGGGATGCCAGACTGATCTCGCGAGTGGGGTTGTCAAATATTTTAATATAGACTTATTCGGTAGTCATCCACAACCTTTGTTTGATGCCTAGCATTTTCAAGTACCATACATATGCTATATTCATACGGGTTTCAGCATTTTCTCTTTTTAGTGGATTCCATTCAAATCCATGGGCAGTACTTTCGACGTGTAAGAGTGGAGATTCATTTTCTGACCCGTTGCTATTATACTAACTGTTAGAGATTCAGTTACACTTGTTTAAACGGTGATATATTCATTACATGTAACACTTTCACCATACATCACGCTACGAAGTACAGATGTCATTTTACCGATTTTCATCATAGACCTCGAGAAAAGCGACTACATAATGCTTTCTAATAGGCCAAGACTGCATGTCACGTGGCTTTGTAACATTTAGATAGTATTTTAATTCCAAGATAAGGCTACACCATTGTTCCAGTGGCATTACTCTGTACTGTTTACGACGATAAGCAATGTGAGTTGATAATACTTGGCACAACATTGCTTAACATGTGATGTTTAAATTAAATATAGTCTGCAACAGAGTAAGCAACTTTATGGCTGCAAGTTGATATCCCTTGCGTGATCAATTAGAGTACAGGCCAACTACTAAATGTAAACCCACTGGTCTTTACTGTAAGTAATTTCAGAGTTTGCTGCACTGTAAATCCATAATTGCAATGAATGGTAATTCTTCATTGAAATAAATTGTGGCAACCTAGGGTTCATCATTACTGACTATTTAGCGGTATATCTGGGGAAGCTGGTAATATAGGTACACTTGATTTCATAGTGATATGTCTGTAAACACATATACATACATACATACATACATACATACATACATACATACATACCTAATATAGAGACACTATATTTCATAATGATATGTCTGTAAACATACATACAAAAGCGACGCTAAGTATGTGGTTTCTCGCATACAAACTTCGTCCAATGCCACTTCCTGCACGGGGAGACGTAAATACTATTATAGAGCCTACAAGCTGTGTGCAGAACTCGCGTCTTGTACGTCGAGAGGTAAATAATATAATATAGAGAGCCTCCTCCTTAGATAGGGCTCACTCATTGTATGTATGGACGTTATTACTATATAGAGAGTCCACACCTCATATATAGGGTCCACGCCCTAAATGTAGCGACGTAAATACCGTATATATAGAGCCTACGCCCTGCATATAGAGCTCACGTCCTGTATGTGGGGACTCAAGCACTGTCTATAGAACCTATACTCTGTATATGGGGCTCAGTTCCTGTATGGGGGAGGTAAATACTATGTATATAGAGCCTGCACCTCGTATATAGGGCTCAGTTCCTGTATGGGGTGGGGCGTAAATACTGTGTATGGATTCTACACCCTCACGTTCTGGGGGGGATGCAAATATCGTTTTTAGCGTTTATTGTAGATAAGGCTGACATCCTGTATGTGGGCCATGATAACCTTCAGATATCGTCTGATCTACATGTAGGAACCCTGTCAATAAGAATAGTTGGTGTATAATATCCTTTCATTTTCTTCGGATTGTCATCAATCACCATCCTCGTTTTAGTGCATGTATCTTGTGTTGTAATACTAGGAAACTGTCCCTGATTTAGCTGTACATGGACATGCATGGGTGTTCCTTTCCGTCTCTAATATAATATTGTAAGGAGCCATCAATCAGCTGTTCATAGGGATCTCCGGATCTACATCTTAACTCAACGGTAGCACCTTAAGTACTATATTTGTACTCCTGACCTGCTGCGGTAGTATATTTTCCAGTTTTGTCTTCAGGTTATCAATGACAGGGCTATACCGTAAAACAGATGTCGATAAAGCGTTTCGATCATGTCGTGCTAAAGTAAACCATGTTTTGTCTAGTGTTGCATCCAACGTGTAGCGCGTAAATATATAATAGAAAGTGGGCATTCATGAATGATAGATTTGCATGAAATATGCGGCGTAGAGGCCTATAGCGTGCCACAATACTATAGTATTGACCCGCTATGGTACAGAAAAGGCATTGGCAATCATTAGGTGCATCGTCGCGGGTCCAACAATTTCTTCCTATTGAATGCTGACGGTTTCATGACCGGTCCCTGTAGGTTTGTTGGTCATGTGATTTGTACTTTGCATTGGTTCAATTCAAGTCCAAATTGACTGACAGTTGCAGCAAGACGCTGCCAAGTGGAGCTCACTGTAGCACATTTCTATGCAAGCACTGATGAGTAAGAGCTACATGTACAGCATCACAGTGACTCCTACCCCAGTGTGGAAGCCACCTGCCATGGAAGGGATGACTAAGGCTACAGCGTTATCCATGGTACCCTCCGGCCCCGGAGTAGTACTGGTTACATAATGCCGAGGATCCGTGAAGGCAGGGTGCCTGCAGTTCTACCATGCCCCCAGCGTTATAGTGCAAATGATAACGTCATATATTTGGATTATTAGCCGCACATGAAATCAGACGAGATGTCGGAGATTGAACTGGCGCAGGAGGTGCAGGTATATCATTGTATTCCTTAACCCTTTACTTCTGTAACCTTCCGAATCGCCATAAAACACCTGTAATTTAATAGTAAGTGAGCATTTTGAATGATGGGGAATTTTCTATGAAACTTATCAGAAAAACTTCACTGGCGCAATAGTCTTTCTTGCCTCTAGCTGAATGTTCTTTCGTTGTTCAGAATATCTGTAAACTTATTCCTAATGTGACAAACATAGCCAGACTCCTTTGGAAGTGGCGTTGTATTTTGATAACCTGTGATAATATACAGGAATGCAGTCGGTTGCACGATCATCATGAAAGGACACACAACAAACAATGAGATCCTTCAAAACAGATCCTAAGTCTTGCTTTAAAAGATCAAAAAATGGAATTTGTTCGGGTTTTTGTAAGCAATCAGCTGAAAAAAAATGTTCTATTTTGTCTTTCGACGAAAAGGTCATTTGCAAAATCGTCTTGCTTTAATTTTTCTTTAATTCTATATTGTGATTAATAAAAACCATGGTAACATAATGCTGCCATTTTATACCCTTGTGATGCAATTTGCTGTGGTTGGCATGTCCAGCGGGTGTGGAGGCTTTGCACTGAGTGAGAGGATCACAATATAACAAAAGACCGTCTATTTAATGTTGACTTCTACGCCTAAATTAATGCCTTGGCCCGCACCTGCGTGTTAGTAGTTCCACAGGGAAATTATTATGTGTTACCTGCCACATATTGCCGTGTACTATTAGATTTTATAACACTCTCCTAACTCACCTATGCTCCCTGGCGCCACGTGAAAAAAATATATTTCCATCTCCTTCTGCATTATCACTCTAAACCCGAACCGACTCGACAGGAAATGTGCAAAACACTCTTCTGATATTCCCTTCTCATTCATTTGATTTTGTTTTAGTATTGGAGACTAAAATGACGTAAATATTATACATGTAAGGAAACATTTGGTCGATTACTTGGGACTTTTTATATTTGGATAACAATCTTAAGATGTATGTGTAGCATTTAGTGGTGGTCGTTTTCAAGATCGACTGTGCTGTAGGATGCAATATTGATGATTTATACCAGAGTTAGGGAGCGGAAAGTGTTATATTCTATTATATGTCCTTGATTATATCCCAGTGTAATCATGCAATCATAAGGCAGAAAAGTTAACAAAGATGATCTCACAGGACATTTATGTTTAGCTGCAATAAAATTAGGCTTTGTTCACTTTATTTTTTTATAAACCATATTCTTCAAAATGAATAGAACTGTTCTGCCTTACTTGCATAAAGTAGGGAGATTGAGATTTCATGGAAACGCTATACGTTCCATCGTGTGAAGAGCTGTGTAAGGACTATCGAGGTATGATCTGGTTTCAAAAAGTCCCAGTAAACGTTCATATCTGAATGAATCCAGAGACACCAAAAGTCTAAGTTCAGCATTTAAAAAACTCAAATTTTCCTAGTAGTGGGTATGCACATTGCTTTTCAACGAAAATCGCACTTATTCGGGTCAGGTATTCTCTTGTCGTCAAAGCAGAGTAACAATTTGCAAGCTGCAGGAAAAAAGATATTACTTCATTTTGGTAATTTATAGGTCTAAACATATTTATGATCATAGCGTTGGCGAATGGGTTTCCCGCGAAAGTGCATTTCTCGAGTACAGATAACACAAAGCTTGCTATGTTTTCAAAGCAAGTAGCTATGGATTAGGTTACTAATAGCAGATGTTCGGTTTATCAATGGCTTCCTGCCAAACGTCAACAGATCATTTAATTTGCCAGGAAAAACTATGGGCAGTACGAATGTTTCCAGGTATCTTTTTATGTCTGCACCTCATACTCTAGGTCGACACACCTGGCAGATTCATGTTCCCACGGCACAAATTTGCGCCTCCACGGACTTAACATGCATACATTCCTAACCAAAGGCCATTATTCTTTGCAATGCCACGTTGCATTTAATTCTTAGAGGAGCAGAAATTTTACATTGCAGTGTACAGGTCGCACTAGCGTATCGTGTTTTACAACACATATACTATCCAGAGAGCAGGTGTTTGATTCTCGGCGACGGTGCACTAACCCACGTATCATAATTCATACGGCACTGACGAGTTGCAAGCAGACATAGTGCAGCTGTACAGATGTACCATTTGAACTGAAAACCGGAGTGTTGTGCTTCGGAAGTTCCACAACCAGCCTTAGCGGGACGGTTGCTTCATTTAAGAAACGTGATTCGTAATCAGTCTACTTAGACATGAAAACCCTAAGACGATAGCCTGCCCAATTATATGATTGCCATGGAATCAAAGAAAGGCAAACGTATATCCCATATTTATTTCTTGTGTTTTATGATCCATTTTTGTCTTTTGCATTTTTTATGCCTATCAGCCATGTTATTACAGTTATTTTATGCTAGTCACTCATGCTATTATATTTTTTACACTCATTATTCGTGCCATTACAGAGCTTTTATGTGCATCATTCTGTGGGAAAGTCAAAACTTCTCCCGTATTGAAGCAGATAGCTGTGCATTTCAAATTCTTGGTTGCTCGGTGTGGATGGGAGAGATCGAATTCACCAGTAACAGTCTTTCGAATCTCACTCTGTGATAGTCTGTATGGTCTCATTGTTGCAACACACTTTTAAAGTCGTAACAAACTGATCATTTTTCCATCAGCGAGGGGCAAAATTTTGCCTGCAAAGCATACCAAGTTGCGTGCTACTACACCCAGCGGAGTAGACAAAATCCGCAGCTTGGGTCTGCTTTGGAGGCAAGGCAAAATCGTACCCTTGCAGAGTTACATAAACCAATAATGATGTGAACTTATTTATTCAAACTGGATTATCTAAACAGTCCAAATGATATTTATCTGGGGTTTTCCTGTACAAAAGAGACACACAGCACTATGTGCAAGACACGCTGGACCAGAACAAGAGACCAATAGAAAGCTTACACTAGTTACAGCAAAGGCATGTTAGAATATGCCACAGTGAACTGCATACAGTTCGCAGGGATGTAAATACATGTTGCATGAAATGGTGCTCATGTTAAGACGCAAAACGCTTACATTCCGATAAGAATAATTGAACCGCACTAAAATAGTTCAGTTGTCTCCGTCTGTTAAATGTTCTCTATCTTTTAAGATAATGTTTAACAAAACGTCGCTTTGCAATGTGAACAGTTAATGTTATGTTAGTAATAGAGCGAGGGTATAGCAAGCGGTGTTCAGGAGGCGAGCCCTTTGTTTTGAAAATCTAGAACATGACAAGAAATAATGATGCGTGTCTTCTAGAGGATGTGAACAGGCACAAGCCAAGGCGGGAATAATGTTTACATTGTTAACATGAGCATTTAATCCAGTGTAACCTAATCGCAGCTGCCTGTGGCAAATAATCGTGTGTCACTATCAGTGATATCATTGATATATGCTAGAAACAAAAGAGGGCCAAGGATAGAGCTTTGGGGCACATGGATTTAAACTGAACGCAACGAAGAAGTTTGGCCTCCAAAGATACTTATCTGGGGATGATTGGACAAATGGCTTTCGATAAACCTATTAATGTAGTCTTAAAAGCCTAACTGTTTTAGTTTGAAAAGTAGGCCATTGTGCCAGGCTCCATGCCTCTGTGCCTAAGCTCTGGCAAGGAAAACTATGAGACCTTTGTCAAGCTCAAGGCCATTGCAGATATCATGGAGTATCCTGACAAGTTGATTGATGGTGAAATCATTTTTCTTGAAATCGGAATTTTCTGTGGAAAGTAAGTTGTATGAGTCAGATACTCGTAAAGCAAATTGTGGACCAGACTTCCAAAGACGTTAGATAGATTACACAGAAGTGAGATATTCCCAAAACTTTCCTTCAATTGTTGGATCCCTATTTTAAGTACTGGGCAGAGATCATAGTTTTTCCAATGATCAGGAAAACAGGCGTTACAAAGACAAAAATTTAATGATTTTGTGAGCGAGTGGTAGATTCTAGGTGCAGAGTTTTTTAAAGACATCTCCTATACCGTCAGGGCCGCAAGTAGATGTTACCTTGAGTGAACTTAAAATTTGAATACACCTTCGACTTTTACTTGAAACACGGATAGGCGAGCCTGTGTCCGGTAGATCAGTCCAGGAAGAGGTTAAGGATAATCATCGACAGGAAGTTTGCACTGATTAGCAAAACTTGTTTTGAACGTTTCACACTTTTCTGTGTTACATTAAGTGTCTTACCAACGTGGATCAGGGTTGAAACGCGTTGGTGGAGTTTTCCAGCGAGAATAGACTAACATAGGCTCCACCATTAATTCGGATTAATTTCTTTAGAGTCAAGCTCCATGCAAAACTTTGAATTTGTAATACAAAAGTGATAGTAAGATTCCGTTTTCCTGTTGTACAGCTGGTAAAAATGTTCTATATTGAGGGTGCTGAGAGGAGCATGGGACCTGGCCTGTTGCTACAAGCGTTTAAACCTGTTCCAAGCCCGATCATGTTGTCTGATTAGTCTTTTTATTGTACGGATTCTCCAAGGCTTATCTATTGGTCTAATTATTATACTTTAGCACGGGATGAACCGTTCACATGCGTCAGTGAGTAAGTCAGACCAATAAGACACGGTATCGCTAACCGAGTCAAAGGCAGCAAAACCCGTGTCCCTGGGGAGTCATGCAGCGCATTATTTATGTCGTCAAAGTTTGCTCACTTAGAATTCCAAACCGATCACTGGGAGGAAATATCTTTATCAAGATTCATTGAAACGGTTTAAGAAAAACTACAGAGTGATCAGAAAAGGAGATATGAGACAGTATGTTAGAGTTTAAGGTGTGCCCAGGTGACAGAGTTAGCATCAGATCTAATGGATTTTCAGAGTACTCTGAAACTCTTGTTGGTACCAATATAAATTGGTACAGGGTGTGTGGTACTACGAGGTCAAACATCTGCACGCCAAATTCGCCATCAGAATGAGCAGACTCCTAATCCTGGCCGCGGTCCTTGAAGTCACCCGTCACAAGGAGATTTTGGGGGTTTAGTTTGATGGCGGAGGAAATAGATAGGATTAGGATACATGATAAGAGAGCGATTCCTTAAGATTAGTGACCGACATAAAGCAATATTAAAAATCGTCCAGATCGCAATATATGGCCAAGTGAACGGCTCGGTTATGATACCTTGGTGTGGTAACATTCATACGCTATGAAAGAACAGCACTACATATGTGAAACACCCCTATTACCACTCCACATGTTCAGCACAGATACTCATTAAGATGGAATGAAGAAAAAGATAGCCTTCACTGAACATTCTGTGATATTATAGCTTTCAAATGTATACCCAAACAAATATCCAATCTGTTTACTTCAACATCAAATTTTATGAATTATTCCAAATAGATTTGTGGTATCTTGACAACAAACTATTAACATGTATGGCCCGTGATTATTGGATAACTAAATCTCATTAGGGAAACCCTCAATCAATTTCCTCTTTTAGAAGTCCATATACAACCTATTTGCACTTTGCAACGCTAATTGTAGCTCATGAAGAGAGCAAACAATGCTTCTATGTCGTTAGAATCACACAATTTGGAGTGGTGCTGTTTTAGTTTGTTGACTTTAATCCTGGAAATGATCTAATGTGCCAAAACAGCTTTGCCTATTAGTATGTCTTTAATTAATTAAGTTTCATCTTATGCACATTATTATATGATGTGCTTACGGACAGGGGAACAAAGTATGCACATGCACACATAAAAGGTGTAACCTGCGGTGGCGAACATCATGCAAACACCTGTTCTTGTGTTCACTTACCACGTGACCCTATCCACTTTTGTGGTCCACTCGGAAGATAAAGGGGCAAGCAAAGATAAATGTTGACCTGTTTTTACTTGTAGCCAGCGTTTTAATCAAACTTTTTGCAACATTCATTGCGGATTCAAATTGTTTTCCATAATTCTCTTCATGCGATTACTGAATTTATGTGTTGATAGTGCTTCTTCGAAATAGCCATAGTTAAACTGGTGGAGAGGTCATAAGAGATTGTAAGAAATTTTCTGTGAGCGTCCGGGTTGCAAACCTTTATCGGTACATCGCTGCTTGTATCCGTGCACAGATCATTTGCTCTATACCTTAACCCAATTGTCACTACTTCAGGTCGTATTGGAATTCTAAAGCGATTTACTAAATCCCCCGGGGTGTCCCGTTACCCCTGATGTCACAATTTTTACGTGCATGCATATTTAAAACTGTCAATAATGACATGAATCTTACGGGCCTAATATGGTTTGGTCTGCAAAGACGCGACTTTTCCAATCGAATGAAATTATCACTATTCAAATGGATGGCATTCCTGGGCACTAAATCCTGCACAGTACTCTTACAGTAGATTAGTCCATCTGCAGAACGGAATTTCCATTCAGCATTTTTGCTTTTAGTTTTACCTGCAGGCATGTGTGGCAGTTAAATCATGATTTTCATACTTTAATACAGAGGACAGCATTCCGCCTACATAAAAAGTCCGTTTCAAGTCGGCTTGATTAGGAGATGAAGGCTTGTGATACCACATTGTGTGAGGGTCTATGTCATTCCTTATTTACATACCGGTTTTTTCAAGTCACGTTGGCTACTCAGGTTGCACCGAGATAATGGTAAATTGTATATTGTGGAAATTTAATACAGCTGAACAGCAGCTGAACTTTAAAAAGGCACTTAATTTTTGTACATGGAACTGGGTCTCTCCACCGAACAAATGAAAAGTGGGTCGTACTTGAAAAGAGTGGGCCAAAAGGCAGAATAAGTAAAACGCGGCGCTTGTATTTCATTAACTCATTCCAACCTTATGGTGCTTTTTCCCGCTAATACCTTAATGTGGTCTGCTAATTGTATTTTACTAATTTAGGGATTATTTTTCAAAGATTTGGATCACATTGCATGGAACATCATTCCAAATTATATGCCCAACAGCTTTCCTTGGCGCTCTGGGCGTGCCAAGGAAAGCTGTTGACTCGGTCTTCTATCAAGGTGGAATGAGTTAAATCGTACGAGGTATATATACTTATCCTTGGCCACGAGAATACCACTACATCTTTTGATAAACAGTAGCATTCGGATGTCCTGTGAACTTTATTCAATTAGTTTCAAATTAAGGGACTGATAATATAAGACATTACGCTATTGCTGGAAGGATGTTGCGCCAGTATGTTTGCTTGCAATGGACAGCAGGTTACGGACCTTTTCATATGTGCTGTAAATCTGCAGGAACATCAGATTGGCTTTTATCATAAAAAATGTATGAGGAATTGATATATTATCATAAAGGAAAGTATAGATAAGCCAATAGAATCCATTAACAGTTTACTGTGACTCGAGCTTCAATGCTATTTACACAACCAATCCCTTTGCGAGTGTAAGAGATATCCACAATAAATCCAATGAATAAGAAAACGTGTAAACCGTATAAGCAGTAATACTTGTGGCATATTTTATCCCCGTGAGCAATAAATTTGAGTTTTCCTGCCCAAAAGAAGAATATGAGTTTGGGTCTGCATGCCTTTCCATCGTCCCCACAGTGATGTGTTATATATCAACAGTAGCACACCATCCTTAAAGCCATATATAATGGGTTAACTGAAATACGGAGAGGTCGTATTATGAATAAATCACAAGGCAATGACCCTCTTGGGCTCGTGTGCAATAATTTAGTATTGACTTTTTCAACGTCGCAATGTCCTCACAATAGAGATGGAGCGAACAAGCATCTTTAGCAGGAGTCTTCAAATTGTTAGATTCCTATAATACGACACGATAACATATATACCTTCCGTAGACACGAAATATCTTTCACTAGTACTCTATTACTATTATTTTCATACGAAAAGATACGTCGCATGGCCCCATATCGAAATTGGAGTAAAGGAAGCTGTCATTTCTACTGCATAAATCTGGCAAAATAAAAAGACGAACTCTCATAAAGAAACAATTATAAATTAAGACCAGTCACATGGTTAATACATCATGAAATAATTTTGTAAAGTTTTCTTGCCCCGGCTCCCTTTTATATATAAATATATATATATATATATATATATATATATATATATATATATATATATATATATATATATATATATATATATATATATATATATATATATATATATATATATATATATATATATATAATTAGGCGAGAGAGACATATGTACATATATTTGACCAGCTCATTCTTCGGAAATCTGCTTAATGCTAGACATTGTAAGTAGATGACATAAACAGGCAAACACATGAGTTCACAAATTTATTCCAAGTTTTCATTGTTCTGCTTCACAGGAATGTAAAAACCAAACGTTTACATTTTCAGCATTTAATGAGTAACAAGAGCAGTTAAGAGGTGGCGTATGGGTTTTTTAGAATGGGGAGTAGTACGAAAGTGAAATTAGTACCAGGAATCATTGCGCATTGTGAAGTGGCCATTGCGGTTGTGCTGAGATACTCAGCATTTCCTGTTCCTTTTCTCCATATATATATATATATATATATATATATATATATATATATATATATATATATATATATATATATATATATATATATATATATATATATATATATATATATATATATATATATGTATATTGTATGAATAATTAGCGAATTAGCAGACCTAACTGAACTCACCCTTGAGCAACTTGGCTCATAAGCAAATGTTTCTATCACATGCTGTAATCCAGCGGAGCATTGACGATTTATTATTTGAAAGTCAGGAAGCACAGTCAATCTAGAGGTTGGGGGACATATAAAAGCATTACGCCTTGGCATACAAGTCCAATGTACATAACATACGACGCTGAAGTGCATTGAATCTTTCATGAGTGATAATACAGCACCATGGAACATTACAGTAGTCAAAGGTGTCGTTGGTTCGTCGGGCTGCGCTAAATATATTTGGCCTTAATTTAAGAGGGGCTTTATCATCATAACCTGACAATAATATGTGTATATAGGTGTGGCGCATTACAGAACCAAGAACAGAGAGACAGGCATAGGTTGGATACCATGAGAACAAGGTTACCTTCACTTATGAGTCAAGGGTACACACATCACAGTTTCAGCATTAATAGGAAACATGATGGGTTTGGTGATGCTTGGAGCAGGGGACACTCGCTTGGACCTTTCATGTAAAAATTCCTATTTGAGCTTCAGTGGTGCATTAACGACATAAATGTGAATGATATTCCGCCTACGGACACGTCAAGGTAATTAAAGTTTTATTCCAAGTGATTTAAAAGTAGCTTCATACAAAAAATGATGACATATTTGGAAATGCTGAGAAACACGTGGAACAACATCATGGCATCAAAACCACATTAGGATAAAGGGTCAAACAATAAATACTTCCTCTGTAATATTTAATTCCACAATTATTTTGTTATGGCTGAGCATTCAGTATATAAATCATGAAGTTAAAATACCTGTGTGCTTGGTCCATTCTGACGTGTGAACTGGTGTCTTCTAATGTGTGATAAAATTTGAACTTGCTGCTGGCTTCTGCGTTGACACCTCTGAGTTTCCCACTATGTTCATGAAAAGCAAAAGAGTCAGAGTCAGAAAATCTGACAAATAATGCAATTGTTATTCATACAAACAGTATGTAATATTGCAACTCAAAAGTAAATGACAGTTAGACGCGTTAGAATACAAAAATTGATGAGTGTCGGGATGATCCCAATTAAGGACTTGAGTCCGCTATCACTGGGGCCATCAAAAAGGAGGTAACTTGATAAACAAACTGATTACTCACAAACTTACCATGAAATCCATAAAGATACTAAGGATGACTAAAACATGTACACACAGAAATGATTATTATACAGGACCAGAATCAATTATTACATACATAACAGTTTGGCACCGTGCATATATCTTGATACCTGTTAATAATATATTTTTGTATAGCTGGATAGACCAGAGTATGAGTGTGTCTCAAATTTCTCAGTAATACAAAATGGAAGGGTTTTGATAAGGGATGGGACATAGTATCTTATACATTCTCAGAGGTAATATTGGTGGGCCTAGGAGGAGGACTATTTTCTTTATTTCTGGTAAAGTGAGAATTAATCTGCAAAGAAATTGTATATAAATTGCTAAAGTATTCCGGTAATTCGCTTTTAATATATCTATAATAAAACTTAATTAATCTCGACTGAAAAACCTCAGTCACTTTTAAGATGTTTAATTGTTTAAAAGGTGGATCTGTGTGGGTATAAATCTTTCTGAACACATAAGGCGTACAGCTTTTTTCTTTTAAAAGGAAAATCTGCTCGCATGAAAAACCCCAGGCAAGGATAGAATAATTGATATATGGATAGAAGAGAGAGTTGTAAATTAGTAAGCACTAGCCGGGATGGACTAATGTAGTCTCTTAAACACACCAATACCTTTAGATAGTTTATTTGCCACTTTATTTATACGGGCATTCCAATTTAAGTTTTCCTGAACTGTTAAACCTAAAAAGTTGAATTCTTCAACGTTTGAAATGAGATTATTATTTATTTTTAGATTTAAAGTGAAATTTATTCTCCTTTGATAGAAATGCAATAACATGTATTTGGTTTTGCGTATGTTTAATGATAGTTTATTTGCTGCAAGCCAGTCGACTACCTTATTCAATTCAAAATGTATGCTGTTTGATGCGTCTTGTTCATACGATTGAGTATTAACATGAAAAGAAAGGCAACATAGAGAACTAATTAAAGTTGTATCATCAGCATACTGAATTGATTTGAACTTGGAAGATGCTTTGTGTATGTCATTCGTATAAATAATAAAGAGAGGAGGTCCAAGTATGGATCCCTGTAGAAGTAGTTACCGTTTCCTCGGTTCACATAATCTGCATAGCCCAGTCCACCCTGCCAGCTGACCCTTTTTTACCTGGTACCATGCAATACTTGGCCAGGTCGCCATGGAGTACAGTCATTAAAAAGGCCACCTGGGCTTTGCTCAGAGTGACTGCAGATGGCTTCCTTCGTTGATTTGGGTATTTTCTTTATCCTCGTGGTTTTATGTTGAACCAAATCATAATACAATTAAACCGTAGTTCTCACAGGCCACATGTAGTGTATGACACAAATTGTAATCAATTTATAATACTCTCTTGGAGTGTTGGGGGGGGGGCACATAAGTATCGAAATTATGCTGATACAGACGCCAAACATGCATCACCTTGGTGCTCGCCACATATCAATACTTTCTCATAAAAATTGTCATAGATTTTTCTATGGAGGATTGGGGGCATACGAGAATCAAAATACACTACCGCGTAGGGGCAATCATACAAAGATCCACCTGTCCCGTACATGTATAGTAGGTTTCTGTTTGTCTTAATTTAGAGTTAACATATTGACAATTTATTGCGGCAATCCTTGCTATGTTTGTGTCAATTTTCTCCTTTGTACCCATCAGAGAGATTGTTATAAATGTATTTAAATCACCCAAATCTTTATAACTTATGGATACATAAACTATAACCAAAGTAATGTTTCATTTTGAATATTTTTCACGATATACACCATTTTTAATTTTCCTTGTCTATTCGGCTGCTTAATTGTTTATCGACGCAAATAAGTTATTTTTTGGCGGCAGAAGTACTTCTAGGAAAACCTGCTATGAAATCTGTATCGAATCTTATTTTCCTGCTTGCAAAGAAATATAGTTATAGTTGTAAATATGTAGATATCTTTCGAGATGTGCAAAATTTTAGCATTTTTATTAATCAAATTACAACAACAGAAAAATATATTGCAACAAGAAAAGTTAAACTAAATTTACTTGACAAAAAGTGGATGCATTTTCATTTTGACAAATCAAAATTTTTGTGTACTTAATAAAAACTGTTCCTTTTGCGACCGCGGCAGGTAAAATGTGTGCCACGGAGATATAAAGACACAATACCGATAACTAGGGTACAGAAAACAGAGATAGCCGTGATTGTATGAGCTTTACGAATATACAAAAAGGCGATCTGAAACTTTGTTTAAAAAATTTAGCTTGTACAAATGATGTCCGGCCAGAAGTTCATAGTTCCATAATTACTTGGATACCAGAACGCACACTTAGATTCAAAAATGATGTGATAGGAAGTATCAAATGGCTCAACCTTTAATCAATGGATTAACATCTTGAATTATTAAAGATATGTATTTCAAATCGAGTACTTAATTCAAATTTACCCCTCGATTCTCAAAAAATACGAATGGAGGTAGGGACATTAAACCAAGGAAGAGTAATAAATACTCCTTTATTTAATATTTTTATTAATGATTAGCCTGATTTAATCAGTGTGAATTGCGATCATGTGACTTTGAAAGAAAAAATTAATGGTTTGCTTTATGTTAATGTGAAAGTAAACGAAGATAACAAATTGTTTGAGTACTCTATTTTCTTGTTGAAGAAAATGAATTTTTGTGTACACGATAGAAAAATCCAAAATTGTGATTTTATTTATTTAATACAAAGAGAAACTTAACAAACCAAATTCTATATACCCATGTACCGTTTGAACACTATCAAGTCCGATATTCTAAGAGCAAACTCCTATCCCGTATCATTCACTGAAAAAACTGCATAGTTCTAAATCATTATGGCAAATTAATTTTTTTATTTCAGATGACCTTGAATTACAAATAGTTTGAAAATATACGTATTTTGGGATTGAAATACCTGCTTGGGACTTGTTTGATGGTGCAGTCAAATTGTCACGCGATAAAGCAGACAATGCCCTTGAAGGTTTTCAGTATGTATTCAGAGATGGTGGTGCGACTGTAAAACGTATATGTCCATGTTTGACTAAGTTATTGCTGTTTTATTGCTACATGTCTCAGTAATTGGTGGAGGCTGGATGATTATCCCGTCTGGTCAACAATGCCTAATTATATTTTTAAAAATATTGCGATGGAACGGACTTATTGTAGCGTTATTAATTATTGCCTTGAATTTAACCGAAAAGGATGACTATTTCATGGTGAGCTTGAATGTATACCTATTTCGCTAAATATAATGAATTTGGTGTGTAACAGATGGTCTAGGATTATGAAAAGGGAAACAAATTCCTTAACATATGACTCGTGTCTGCGCAATGTTAAATTATAATCAAAATTACTCGGTTAGGATAAAAAGCGTAAAAAAATATATATTGTTAAAGATTGATTTCTAAGAACGTTGGTACAATCAAGGAAATATATCTTACTGCATATTTGCTTCCGGGTTATTAAAGAAAAAATTACAGGAGAGACTTCGGCGACAATGGTAAATTGACGTGTCAGAACACAATGGTGATAAATGCAAATCAAGAACTTACGTCTTGCACAAAAAAACCCCCGACCAATTAACTGTGTACGTAGCTTTTCTTTTTCTTCATTGCTTCCACAGTACAAGCTTTGTTCAATTATATTTCCCTTAAGCAGACAACATTCGATATAACTGCATCTATTTCAACATTTTCTAAATGTTTGCCGGCCAGTCTGTGTTCAGTGACATTTTCAGTGGTTGTTTATAGACCAGCTTCGAGTTTATACTTAATTTAGGATACAAACATAAGATGAAATAAATTTTACTGTAACCCGAATTCTTCCCATAATAGATAAAAATAATCCTCTCAAGCGTTGTGTTCAGCAAACACTCAAATGAAAGGCAGCTATAATTTTAATAATTATATGTGTAAAACGACTAGACTTGTAGCCGAAAATGAATGCCAGGCGGCACACTGATCGCTTGCTCAGTTATTCATCGCTACTTATTTAATAAACAATGCGTTACTCAATCAATGTTAGTCATAACGATAGTCTTATTCTGTCTCCATTTGCCTCCTGTCTGAATAGACGTGTTACCAGACTTGTATATACTCCTATGTTAAATGTCTTGGAAAAGTTCCAATGGTGAATAGCAGGAATTATTTTCCCAGTTATATTCCCTCTTAGTCACCTACTGTCACTGACCATTTCTAACATATTTATAAATATTTTGACGTATTTCGTTTTTACCTTCACACAGTCACCCAATAGGTTTTGAAGGTAATGTATGTTAGCTGGGACAATTATGAAATATTAATTTGTAACTATCAGAACACGTTTCAGGGCCTCAAATATCTGGACGTGTACCCCTAAGGCTTAACATTTAAACAAGATACCCTACATGATGGATGAAAGAATATTGACATGTGAAAGGGATAACGCAGCTTCGGGTGAAACTGTGTACATAGGTTATTGTTCATAAATACAAGATCTCTAAGTTGAATATGCATTGCATATACTAATATATGCTATTACAGCAGAAAAACTTGGACTAAAAAGCATAGATTTTATGTATGCTACAGGATTCCACATCTGCTCTAGCTGGACTGAGGCGTCAGGAGCACACCTGCTTTTCTAATTATTAAATAAGCATAAAAAGCGTCCTACTGCAAATGGGAGCGTGCATAATCAACATTGAAATGGCATCTGCTTGCACGTCCAAATCGCTGTCTTGCTAAAAATCTCAATCGAATTCATCCATAATTTTTACATTTTGTCTATTATCGATCCATTATTGTTTGACCTGAGATACAACAATCACGTGCATCCGCTTGATACTTACGTTTTGCAATAGGACCAGCTTCCATTTCTCCTGCATATTTGATCACAAATGCTGCTAATAATCTCTTGTCTGGACACTGTGTCTCTTTAAGCCTGGTCGACATCTGAAGTGGCCCGCTCTTGTCCCAACTCACTGTCCAGATTACGTGTGATCAAAACCGATTTTCATGCACCAAATGACTTTTCAATGGACTTTCGACCAGGTGCCTGTCACACAGTGTTTTTATGCCTGCTATTCAGATCAAAATTCGTATTAAATCACTTACTCACCATTTGTTTTAAAGGACAATGTCAGGATTTCAAATATATCTTTTCCTAATCATTGCGCCTGTCCTATCACAAAAAATTACAGCATAAAAAATTCAAATGTCTGGGCCCGAATTGTCAATATAACGGGCAATTCTGGTATGTGCTTTGAAACGACAAATCCACTGTCGCATAATGGCTGAGTGGCCATTGTGGTATTTCTTAAAGTATAATTATAATTCGATACTCATGCCAACTCTTTCGTATAACACAATTTTGCATTGAGTGATATTTTTTGCCTCCGTCCTTTCACAATTATCTTTGCAAGACAATACTCACAATGATGTCTGATGACATATTTCATATTGATGTAAAAAGAATCGTTGGTGTACTGTTACTAGGGAGCCGCTCTGCCCTTGTCAGCCAGAACCAATTAATGTGCAGAGTGACTGGTTTGTTCAGTCTATTATTATTGGAACATGTCAAAACAATGTTGCTGAATACAGTTGAAAGCAAATTGTTCAAAAAAAACATGACCCATATTCACAAATTTCAAACCCAGCAATGACGGCAAAGAGATTCCAGAGTTACCAAAGTATCACGTTTCCGTTTTGACAATTTACCCATAACAGGGAGGTGTATACACCTCCCTGCCCATAAATCAGGACAAGTCACAACTGACAATACATCACCATCTGTTTTCAGATCTTTGAGCGTGTTGAGTGGTCACCCCTTGCGTAACTATTGCCCCAATTAGCGTACATACACAATCTTGACTTGAATCACAAGAACTGCAAGAGTAATTAATGATACTAGTAACCAGAGGGCTCAGGTCATTCTAAGCAGACGAGAATGCAGCATAAATGCCGACAAATCAATGCTAATGTTGTCTATGTTACATTTTGCGGAGATGTATTTTTGCCGTGTGCGTGCAGAGACAGAGCGGTTGGGCTTTTTTCCAAAGTAAACTTCGGAATTATTTACCCCGTTATATCCATATAATCATTACAAGAGGTAAATACATGTGGCCGTAACGTTCATATAATTTATAACATTTTACGCTAGATT